>JXTC01000423.1:167924-217184 GCA_002914845.1 Trema orientale
AAAAGAAAGAAGCTAAATTGAGTACATATATGAAATTTTAGAACTAATTAGCAAAATGAGTTAAAATGAATATAATACCAATGCCGAAAAAAAAAAGTAGACAATACAGATTTAACTAAAATTAGACATGATTAGCCTTTCAAAAGATTAGACATGATTAGGATCAAGTACTGATAGATAATCTAGATAATAAAATTAAACAATTTTATGTATTGAATGCACAATAATAAATAATTGAAATTACATGCATTTATTAAAGTGATGTTGTTTCCGAAAGGAATAAAAAAGAAAAGGTTGAGGAAGCTACCTTAAATAATCTAAAGCAAATAAAAAGATACATATACGTATACATATGATTCGGCATATAGATTTCCTTATATAATCGAGAAAGTCGGTCATCTATTGCTAAAAAAAAAAAAGAGTAATGTCCCCAAAATGGCTTGTGCTAAACTATATATAAAGGGGCTCTTGGCCCTAATCGTTTCATCCAGCTTGTCTGGTTTTCTCTAATATCTTTAGAGTGTTAAAAGAGTGTTGAGGATTTTTACTTACGCCTTCTGCAATTTAAAGCTGCCATGGACAACGAAGTCGTCTTTTCCACTCCAAAAGGCCAGAAATATGTTATACCAAAGGTCACGACTTGTCCACCGGCTCCCAAAAAGCATGAGGCTTCCAAAAAGCAAAGGAGTAGTACTGTAAACGTATTGGCCAAAAAGTTTGAAGAAGAAGAAGAAGCAGCAGACCGAAACAAAGGCCAATCCACTTGAAATTTTCAGGACGTAAAAGAATTGGTGTCAAGTTATTAGTCATCTCTCTACTTTCCTTATCTTTAAGGTCTTCAGTATGTCTGATCATGTCTTATGTCTTATGTCTTATAGCTTATGAGCTCAGGTCATGTCCTGGTTCAAAACCCAAACTTGATGTAATGGTGTTGAATACATGTAGTTATGGGTCAATCAATTTCTTCCTGCCCTAGTTTTTTTGTGTCTTAATTAGGAACGGAATTTGTTATTTAATACAAGATTTTTTTAATATTCATACAATTTTGTTGATCATATATGTATCTATTAAGTTCTATTATTATTATTATTATTATTATTATTATTATTATTATTATTATTAAATGATTGCATATTTTTACCTTAGTATAACTAAAAGCACGTTGAAGCATATCTTGGCGAAAAAAAGAAATTCAAAAATTTCTTTCAAGATTATATGTATTCTGTAATGATTCTACCGATGTAATTCACAGAAAATAATCATCAAACACAATGTAGACACTCAAGATTTATATTGGTTCAATCCCATTGCTGGGATCTACATCCAGTTGCTGATGAAGCTCTCAATCCACTAAGAAAAAAATAGAAACAAGTTACAAGAGTTTAAGAACTTTCAAGAATCTCAAACTCAGACCCCCTGTTACACCCACAAAAGAAAACCCCCTCTCTTGTGCTCACAGAGTTCTCTCTCACAGTACAAATCCTTAGTAACTTGAAGACTCTCTCACTCAGCTCACGAGCAAGGCACGATCTATTTATAAAACAGAAGGTCTAAAATGCCTAATTACAATATTACCCTGCTACTAGTTCACAACAGAACATATTTACAATGACAAACTCTTAACTAGCTAGCTTGTCTAACTAACTAACTAACTGATTAACTAACTGATGACTAATCACAACAAATCTCCGCCTTTGTCTTCAGTTAGTCTTCTGAACATTGAGCAGCAACATCAGCTCCACCTTCTCACTAGTCTGGTGAAAATGATGTGACTCCAATCAAGTTTAAGCATTTCTCAAACTTGACTGTTGTCACTTGCTTGGTCAAGATGTCAGTAGAGTTCTCCTCCATATGAATTTTTTGCACCAAAACTCTTCCAGAACTGATTACATCCCTCAGAAAATACACCCTCACATCTATATGCTTAGTTTTTTTCATGAAACATTTGGTTCTTAGTCAAGTAGATGGCATTTTGACTATCACTAAACAACTCCACCTGTTCTTGATCAACACTAAACTCTTTAACCAGTCCTTTGAGCCAAAATGCTTTTTTGACACCTTCTGCTATTGCCATATACTCAGCTTCAGTTTTTGATAAGGCAACAACAGTCTGAAGTGAGGCTTTCCAGCTGATCACATTACCATAAAGACAGAACAAATACCCTGTGAGTGACCTTCTTTTGTCAAGATCTACTAGTTCACAACAGAACATATTTACAAGGAGAAACAGAACATGCCTAATTATAATATTGCCCTGCTACTAGTTCACAACAGTATATATTTACAATGACAAACTCTTAACTAACTTGTCTAACTAACTAACTGATGACCAATCGCAACATATTCTTTACGCAATTGTAATACTTTTTTGGCATTAATTCCGTTGAATAACTCATGATATTTCTCATTTTTAGTTTCTTTCTTTCTTACGTACGCACATCGCAGTTACTGTAATCTAATGGCACTCGCGTTGTCCTTAAAAGGGAAATATAGTGCTCCAACTCTCAATTAATTTATGCACCAAAAGCAATCGGAAAAAAAAAAGGGGGTAAGATGCATTTAAAAAAAAAAAACTACGAGTTATATGCGAGGCTCTCTTTCTTTCCATTTTTTCACCTTTTGATGTATTTGTAATGCAAAGTTGCAAACTTTAGTCAAAGACGTACGATATATTTTTCCAAATATAGAATATCTAGCCTAGTATTCCTAATTTTTTTGATAGTCCATTATGATTATAGTCATAAAACCTAGTCTAGATAATATATGTAATTGTGAACTCACTGGTCCTCCACTAAGAGCACAATACTTTTCCCCTCGCTTACAATAGTTGATAAAACATGGACAAGTTTTCCTTCGAAAAACTCTTTCCCCGTTGGGTATTGTTTTTGTCAAGGTCAAGACGTATAATAAGTAAATGAGTATTATCCTTATTTCATCAATATTTTTTCCCCTAACAATGAAAACATTAATCTTTAAGTTATGCCTAATTCTTTTAGGTGGGAGGCAGAGAGGGGTCATCTAGAGCAATAAATTTTGCTTTATTTCAATAAATGGCTGTTAATAATCTGATGTTGAATTTTTCTTTCTTTATTGGCTTAGTAGGAAAAAAGCGGGTGGAGAGAGGTAAAATTGGAGGTATAGGTAGCAAGCCCAAGGCGCACAGCCAGAAAAACGACATTAATTTGAAGAAACGGCAATAATTTGGAGAAGCGTATATAGATAACACTAGAAAGAAAAAATTGAAAAAACAGCATCACGAAAATAAAACAACGATAAATAACAGACATGACAATTCCAACATAACGACAGAATCTGAGGAAAATGACAATAGCCAGAAATATGATTGAAAAATGCGTAATATTAGAAAAACTACGTCAACCTAATTCGACAATACATCACAAAACGACAATTAAAGGATCTGATCACAAACTAAGTGAAAGAAAATAATCTCGAAGGAAACAACCCATTGGAGATAATTCTAATAATAAATATTTATTATTAGAATTATATCCAACCTTTGATGAGAAGCTAATAATGTTGTCTCCGATGCACTTAAATTAACTATTACAAAATTTATGCTATCAAACAAAAAGAGACCAAAAAAGCCAAATAAAGGAAAGAAGCTAAATTGAATACGCAAATAAAATTTTAGAAATAATTTAGTAGAACGAATTAAAAAAGAATCTAATACGAATGTCGATACCAAAAAAAATTGACAAAACAGATTAACTAAAATTAAACAAGATTAGGATCAAATACTGATAGATAATCTAGAGTGATGTTGAATGTACAATAATAAATAATTGAAATTACATGTAATAGAGTAATGTTGTTTCCCAAAATAAAAAAAAAACAAAAAAAGAAGGAAAGAAAAAATTGAGGAAGCTACTTTAAGTACGTATACATATAATTTAGCATATTGTAGATTTCCTTATACTACCGAGAAAGTCGGTCATCTACCGCTAAAAAAAAAAAAAAAAAAAAGAAAAAAAAAAGAGTAATGTCCACAAAGAGGCAATAGGCTAATCTATATATTAAAGGAGGTCTTGGCCTATTCCTTCATACAACAACTTGTCTCTCTGTTTCTCTCTAATCTGTTTTGAGTGTTAAAAGAGTGTTGAGGTTTTTCACTTACGTCTTCTGCAATTCGAAGGTGCCATGGACAACGAAGTCGTCTTTTCCACCCCGAAAGGCCAAAGATACGTCATACCGGAGGTCACGACTTGTCCACCCGCTCCCATAAAGCACGAGGCTTCCAAAAAGCAAAGGAGTAGTACTGTAAACGTATTGGCCAGAAAGTTTGAAGAAGAAGCAAGGGACGACATGTCCACCACCACCCAAAAGAACAAAGGCCAATCTACTTGAAAATCGGAGGACGTTAATCCATCAACTGGGGAAATTAATGTCAAGTTATTGATCATCTATGCGTGCATGCAGAGTAGTTTAATGTGATTGTCATATCTTTTAATGTAATCGAAGTACTCTAAATAACTAGGTATTTGGTATTTATTAGTAGTTATTTTTATTCCTACAAGTTTGCAATTTCTATTAAGTTGATTAATGAAGTTGAGTCAGTGCGTTTCGTTTTATTACTTCGGGTAATATGCAAGCCTTTCTTTCTATTTATTCACTTTTTGACGTAAATGTAAAAAATAAGAAAGAGAAATAGCATTAATGACGTAAATGATCATCATCTAATGGTGATCCAACGGTCATAATGAGGTGCATAAAAAGACGTGCCTCATTAATGCTATTTCTCTTTCTTATTTTTTACAATGAAAAAATATACATAATAAATTTTCATTAGTCAAAATGATACTGTGAAAAAAAAAAAAGAGACAGCATATTATTAGACAATGCCTGTGAAAGAAGTTTGGTTTTATTAGACAATGCCTGTGATCACCAATCAATTAGAAAATTGACCTTCCAGTTTGGCAATTATGTTTCTTCACTCCTTTTTATTTATTTATTTATTTTCTTTTCTTTTCTTTTCTATGGACTTCTTATGCACCTTATTTTCTTCTTCTAAAGCCGTTAATACCTTCGTTTTCATCCAGGTTTGTGCCACCCACAGTCCTACCTATTTTGGTATATGTATCTGAAAAGCTTCTTCCTTTTTTCTTCAATTTGGGATGTTTGAGAATTTCATAGAAGCCCAAGAAAAAAAAATTCTGAAGAAACACGTGACTGTTGGTTTTCAATTCTCGTGCGTAGCATATATATACTACTAATAATTAGAGTAGCTCGGATTGTTCTTGCCTCGTTTTCTAGACCACTTTACACTCTATTGCATGGTGGAAAGAGATGGGACACAACATTAACACAAAATTATATAACAAAAATCATGTATCGGTATAAAAGTAATTGAGTAAGGTAGTTCCAGAAAAAGTATATGAGGAATCATACTTTAAAAATCTTAGCAGACTAAAAATATGGATATACAATTAAGCATATAAAAAGATTTCCTTAATTTCAACTGAGAAAGACAGTCTTTAATAGTATTTACTTAGACTTAATTAGCATTCCTCAAATTAAAAAGACCGAAAAATAGGAAAAGAAAGTCGGCAAAGTTAAGTAATTTCTTTATATAAAGGGGCTCCTAATTGGCCTATTCCTTCATACAATTTGTCTTGTCTTTCTGCTTCTTTCTATAAGTTGTTTCGTTTCGAGTGTGTTAAAAAGTATTGAAGCCATAGCCATGGACAATGTCGTCGATATCGTTTCTACCCCGAAAGGCCAGAGATATCTCATACCGGACGTCACAACTTGTCCACCAACTCCCAAAAAGCAGGCTCCCAAGAAACAAAGGAGCGTCAATGTATTGGCCAAAAAGTTTAACGAAGCAGCATATGAAGAAGATGATGACATGTCCACCGCGCCCCCAAAAAACAAAGGCCAATCCACTTGAAATTTTCAGGACGTAAAATATTTGATGTCAAATCATTGGTTCAAGGTCTTATATATGCAGTACAGTAGCTTAATGTGGTAAATAATATCTCGATGTTGTCTGTTTATGGGAGGTCTGTTCTTTGTTCGAAAACCGAACTTGGTGTAGTCATGGAGATCAATTAGTTTGTTTCTATCCTAGTCTTCATGAGTCTTCTTGGGTGGTGTTATTAATTAGGAACTCCATATAACTTGGAATTTGTTATTTAAGAATTTCATTCATGTCCTTTTGTTATATTTCTTTTATTAATTATGCGATTATTATATTATTTTTTGTCATATATATCTCCTAGCTAGTTCTCAATCTTATAAGTTTCTCTCTTTATTATGGTAGTTACTCTAATCCAATAGTACTCGCGTTGTCCTTAAGAGCAACTTACAATTAATTTATGCACCAAAAGTAATTGATAAAAAAAAAAAAAACTACGAGTAATATGCAAGGATTTCTTTCTATTTATACACTTTTGACGCATTTGCGTCGCAAAATTGCAAACTTTAGTCAAAGACGATATATTTTTTCAAACATTTAGATTATCTAGAATTTTTTTTTTTTTTTTTTGGATAATCCATACAGGCTTGAACTGTTTAGTCCCAAAACCTCGCTGGCCCTCAGCACAGTATATTCCCCCTCCCCTTAAGAACAAATCATACCTCATTGTTTCCTTAAACCTTTTTTTCTCATAAGAACAATGAATTGAATCAAAATCTCTGTTCTAGATTTTACCCTAAGAATTGGAATAAATCATGCTATTTGTTGGGGGATAATCTTCCCAAAGCATCTAAGGAAACGACATGATGCAATATCGACCAAAAACGACGTCGTTCCCAACCAATCTCTCGGACCAACCAGAGAAGCCACACCATACCACGAGGGAGAGTCAAGCAAGTGGAAAAGAAGAAGCCGCGTCAGCCATGCTCCCAAAGGCAGGACCATTGTGGTCGGATTTCATGCTACTGTCCGAACAGGAACCCTAAACGAAAAACCAGTAAGATCAAGAAACAGCCGACCAAAAGCGTAGTGACATAAGTCCGACCAAGGAAAAAGCAAAGGAGACACGGACTCGGGGGAAGTCGACATCTGGTCCAATCACGTACATACGCCCGTATAAGCGGATACGTGAGATCCCCATCCGCCTTCCCAGGGACACGTGGGCATCAACCCTAATCTCTGGGGGACCACTTTCCAGGGACACGTGGAAATCAACCTAAATCTCTGGGGGACCACAAAGTCACTATAAATAGCCTCATAATCACCTGAAAGAAGTAAGCTGCCACAAGTCCCAAAAACCCTATTTGCCTTTTCTCCTCTCTTCATCATTTATTACTGCATCACTATTCCATCAAACCTTTCATTGAAGGAATCACTAATCATTTTTCTGTTGAGGAGATTTGACAGGTACCACACTGGTACCACCCATCACTAGTTGGTAAAAAGTCCAGGCACAACTTTTTTCAAGGTTGTACGGACCGCACCTACATCAAATCTAGGTTTTGGACTCTCTTGAGAGAGAACCACTCAAGGATGCGTGGCGCGCATTGGGTCGCGGACTAAAATCCACACCAACACTATTCAAATTGAATAAAATGAGGCAATAACAATCGAAGCTACCCTTGTTATATATTAGTAGTATATGCTACGCACGAGACTTGAAAATCACCTGTCATGTATTCAATATTCCTGAGAATTTTATTTTTTTTTTCCTTGAACTCCTATTAAATTCTAAAACATCCCAAATTGAAGGAAAAAGGGAGAAGCTTTTCATTTAGATAAAGCAAAAAAAAAAAGGACTGTAGGTGGAACAAAATAGGGATGAAAATGAAGGTATTAACAGCTTCAGAAGAAGAAAATAAGGTATATAAGAAGTACAAAGAAAAAAGAAATAAATAAAATGAGTGAAGAAACATAATTGCCAAACTTGAAGATTTATTTTCTAATTAATTGGTAATCACAGGTACTGTCTGACGATAACCACGCCCTTTTTTTTTTTAATGAGGATCCTGAGTTTTGTATGTAATTAATTGGTTTATGAGGTTCTGTTTCCAATTGGTTTGAACAATGAAACCTAATATTGCGTGTTAAATTATTGTTAGCATATTAAATTTACTAGTCGTTATACCGCGCTTTGTGCGAGTTGTATTAATATTGCATACATTAAGCCTAATGTATAGTTAGGTTCAATGTATTTCAACATTAAAAAATATATTTATCTCTATATTTATTTNAAAGAAAAATAATGATAGGACCAATCATATCATGAAAAAATTAGGATTTTTTTAAAAATTTTAAAAATAGAATAGTGATCAAAGATATAGTTAGGTTCAATGTATTTCAACATCAAAAAATATATTTATCTCTTTATTTATTTTGATGAGACGAATGTAACACAACTTTTTGACGTTCGATGAACTAAATTTAATATAAGTAATCATTAATATTAAATTAAATATAATATTTTATAAAACATTAAATTATGTTTTTATCTCTCTCTATATTTATTTTGATGAGACGAATGTAGCATAATCATTTGTTCGATTCGATGAACTAAATTTATTATAAGATGTTATTAATATTAAATTAAATACAATATTATATAACACATGTATATATTACAACCAATCATAGCAAAGAAAAATAATGATAGGACCAATCATATCATGAAAAAATAAGGATTTTTTTAAAAATTTTAAAATAAAATGGTGATCAAAGAAGCTATTAGAGTTTTGAGTTTCAAGTTTAATATATATATATATATATATATATATATTTGAAAGAAAATGGAAAGGATGGAAGGAAGGATAAAGCCCTCAAGCCCAAGACGCACAACCAAAGAAACGACCATGAACAAATTATTCAAACGACGACAACAGTAGAAAACGACAATTACCTATAAAAGTGCTTGAAAACAACGATTTTTCTTTTTTTTTTTTGGGGTGGGGGTGTGATATTATCATAAAGAAAAGAAAAAAAAATGTTTTTTGAAAAAAAAAAATCTCAAAAGACTATCCAAGAAAAATAAAAAACCTAGACAAGCGTTCAAGTTATAATATTAGAAAATTTACAATAAATAATAAACTGACAATATCAATAATGATCACAAAAATGACAACAATATATTGAAAGGTGCTGAAAAAGATGACATAAAAATAACAGAAATCCGCTAAAGATAATAAAAAGTGAAAAATGACACAAGTAAAAAACGACACTTTGAAATTTGGGAAAACGACGATAAACTTGAAGAAACGACAAAATTAATCACAAATAATAACACGAACAAAGGACAACGAAATTCACAAAGCATATACATTAAACTTGAAGTGTCCTTGAAAACTAACATAAAAACGACAATAAACTGGAAAAGGGTGTGAAATAGGACGATAAAATTGAGATATAAATCAAGGTTATTTTGAGTTGTAGCCCCCAAATTGTAGAGTTAATTTTTCAGTTTGGCTTTTAAACTTTGAAATGTGCCAATTTTCTCTCAAATTAAAGGAACTTGTAGAAATTAATTCTTTGGGGAAAAAAAAGGAGAGTTTAACTAATGACTTCTACTTATTACAAAGAATGGAAAATAACTCACGCACCATAGGAGTCGAACTCCTAACCTAATACCCAATCCCACCCCATCCCACCTATTAAGCTAGTTCCAGTGGACTACTTATAGTAATTAATTCAATTCTGCAGCCATCTACCGACATTTAATTATTTTGCCACATAGCTGCGAAAAACAATCAATGATTGTCATGCTTCTTATCATATAATTTAGGGTGAACTACAAAGAAAGTACCTTAAAGTTTGAGTGTTCTGTAATTTAAAGCCTGAAGTTTAGACTTCACAAAATAATATTCTGAGATTAAGAATTTCTGAGAATTAATACCTGGACTGATTTTTTTTCAAATTTTATTAACGAAAAAATAAGAATATACTCCATTAACACTAGATTAGTTCTTATTATTCTCTTTAATTTTGAGGACATTATTGTCTTTTATAAAGTTATTCAAAAAGTCAACACAGAGTATTAATTTTAGAAATTCTTAAATTAAGATATTATTTTGCGGAGTCCAACTTCAGAGTTTAAATTATAGAATATCCAAACCTCAGAGTAATTTTTTTTTTACAGTTTACCTTATAATTTATTCTATTTTATTTATTTCTTACTTAACTGTGAGAATCTTAATAGGCTTTATTCCCATATTGGAAATCAGAAATCCTGCTAAGTTTCTTCACTCCTGTCTTGTTAATGAATGCTCTCCCCTCCTGAAAAAATTACATGCAAGAAAGGGTAAATATTAAAATAGCTTAATTATTTTTTTAAGTAAAATAACTTAATTATGTTCGTATCCTTTGTCGTCTACCGTCATATAACACACTCAAAGGAACTTAGACTACGTTCGAATTCTTTGTCATAATTTTATTGACTTGTCTCTTGAAAAATGAATAACCTATTTTTTTATTATATAAAAGTATATATATATATTGATTGGATCAGATAATTAAAAATTGCTAACATTCTAAAAAAGAAAAATAATTATTTACACAATAACTATTAAATAGGGTTGAAATCTCTAATTTAATAAAAAAAAAATTTTCCACTATGCATATTCTATAAAGGTACGTTATTCAAGTTACAACTCTATAAAGATCTGTTACCTCCAAAAAAAAAAAATCCATAGAGAACTTCATTGATATTTAGCATTTTTCTAAGAATAATCACGAGCACATTTCAAGCAAGTAAATAATAATTACGTACACTTTCTTGATTACAACTAATCTCCAAAGAAATACAATATATTATATATGATAATAATTAGATCAGGTCCCAAAACGACCATGAATATTCTTACCCTCCTTTTCTCACATATATAATTAGCTAGCCATGCAAACAACAAATGTCAAAGATTGAGATTTTTCTAAATACACGTTTCCTTCTCCTTTATTTGTTTCAATCTTGAAGATGATAACAATTTTTTAACTTTTTTCTTAAACTTTCCTCTCTGTTTTCCTTCATACCAAACACAAAAGAAAGAACTAGTTAAGCTATCTCTCACTCTTCACTACCCACAATGATCACTGGTAAGGACATCTATGAAGTTTTCTCGGCTCTTGTGCCCCTCTACGCTGCCATGACATTAGCCTACGCCTCCGTCCGGTGGTGGAACGTCTTCACGCCCGAGCAATGCGCCGGCGTAAACCGCTTCGTGGCGATCGTCGCCATTCCATTTCTCTCCTTCAAGCTCATTGCCTTCAACAATCCATACGACATGAACTTGGAGCTCATTTTAGCCGACACCCTCCAAAAGATTGTCGTTCTTCTGGCTCTCTTTCTCTGGAAAACCATCAGCAGGAACGGCAGCCTCGAGTGGACCATCACGCTCAACTCGCTCTCCACTCTACCGAACACTCTGGTCATGGGAATCCCTCTGTTGAGAGCGATGTACGGGGAGTTCTCCTCTAGCTTGATGGTGCAGATTGTCGTTTTCCAGGGAGTTATATGGAACACGCTTCTGTTGTTGATGTTCGAGTACAGAGCAGCCAAGCTCTTCATCAACGACAATTTCCCAGGGACGGCTGGCTCTATAGCTTCTTTAGAGGCAGAGCCTGATGTTGTGTCGTTTGCTGGTGGTGACTCTTTGCATGCCGAGGCTGAGATTGACTGCTCTGGTAAGCTTCATGTCATGGTCAGGAGGTCATCTACATCGTCTCTGATGTCCTTTGGTAAAATCCACGGACTGGGTTCCGCCACGTCGGTGACCCCACGTGCCTCAAACCTCACTGGGGTGGAGATTTATTCACTGGGATCTTCCATGGAACAGGGTAGTATTACTCCTAGAGTCTCAAGCTTTAATCAAACAGATTTACCTATGCAGTGTTCTAAAGAGACGAGAGCAGGGAGTAATGCAATTCAGCTTCACATGTCAGTCTGGAATTCAAGTGCATCCAGTTATAATAGATCTTCTTCAGTTACAGATCTCCCTGGAATAACATTCGATTCTTTAGAGGATATCAACAAAAAAGAATCAGCTTCTTTTAATGGTAGTTATTGACTTCATTAATTTCCTTACAAAAGCTTATCTATATCTTGCTCATTTTGGTCTCTTCTGTTTTTATTTGACATAATCAGAATAAGGGAAATTAAAGAAATACTATTTTTGGATAGATTATGAGTCAAAAGATGGCACTGGTTTTGGTGAGAAAGATGGTGAAAACAAGCAGCGGTTGCCTCCAGCAAGTGTCATGACAAAGCTAATATTTACCGTGGTCTGGAGGAAACTCGTAAGGAATCCAAATACCTACTCTAGTGTTATTGGCATTGTGTGGTCTCTAATATCATTCAGGTACATTCGACACAACTTTCATTAAACTCGTCATCATTCTATCTATATTCATTTGTAACACTTAATCCATGTCGATAACATAACTCAATTTGGTTGTAGGTGGCACATTACTATGCCATTAATTATCAAAGGATCCATAACAATTTTATCAGATACAGGCCTGGGAATGTCAATGTTCAGTCTAGGTACCTTTTCTCTTAACTGATTAAAGCACATAATGTTAGTCGATTCTAAAAGACTAGTTGGATGACAGGTTTATTCATGGCTTTACAACCAGAGATAATAGCTTGTGGAAAATGTCTGGCTCTGGTTTCACTGGCTGTACGGTTTCTGGTTGGGCCTGCAGTGATGGCAGGAACCTCAGCTGCTATTGGTATTCGAGGGGTTCTTCTTCAGGTTGCAATTGTTCAGGTATTTAATTAGTTTCTAAACTTTGAATTTAAACCCTTTTCAGTTTGTTCCAATCTCATAACACTAGGCCTTGTATATGTTTGCTTAACTAATGACAAATGCATGTTTACTATCTAGATCTCACTCTCTTGTATTTCTAGCTTGAAATTAAGAATCTCATTCTATTTGTCTATACTACGCAAGTAATGTTAATTATATTTTTGCAGGCTTCTCTTCCCCAAGCAATAGTTTCCTTTGTGTTTGCCAAGGAATATAATGTCCATCCGCAGATATTGAGCACTTCGTAAGTTATCTGCACTTTCCCTCTTGTTTTTCTATTTATTTAGTTTTCGAATAATAATTAAAAATTAACATGGGCTTTCGTACTGGAAACTTCTCAGGGTTACTATAGGGATGGTGGCTGCCTTGCCCGTAACAATACTCTATTATGTGCTTCTTGGGCTCTGAACTTATCATGACAGCTTAGCACTATGCTGAAGTAAATAAGAAAAAGCAAGCAGAAATGTGAAGAAGCACTTAACATAAGACAGTAGAACTCTTTCCCATCTGACTGCCATATTAGATATGTAACCTTTCTTTTATGTCAATTGTCTTTTATCTGCACTATTATTTATCTATTTTCATGTTAAAAACTTCTCCAAGGACGACCAATGTTACTTCCAACTTCCAAGTAGGCCAACACATAGAATATTTCACTTTAATCAACAACCACTAAACCAAGTCGGTTTTCCAACAAAGGTACCTGACATTTATTTAACATCAGGAATATACCACGTAAAGCTACATGTAAGACCTAAAGGAAAGTACTCGCAAACCCTGCTAAGCCTGAGAGTTGTTGCTCTTAAACGGTTAAACCAAACGTCATTCATGGATTGAGCAAAAAGCTTGGAACCCCAATAGCAATACTAACAAGACAACAACAAGAATTTTGCACAATTCCAGGAAAATCCGCCCCCGGTCATTTTAGTAGCTCTTAACGCCTTCAATGGCTTCATCTAACTTTTATGTATTGGTTGATCTTATGGACTTGCTCATCCCATTGAATACTTTTGCCAGTTCTTTGTCATTAATGCAATCCATGTTTAAGACGATCCCTTCATCCTTGAGCGCATTAACACCATCAGTAGATTTTATAAGCCCACTCACTAGTTCAACATACAGCTTAGATTCAGGGGTTCTGTCTCCGACTTGATCATGGCTTTGTAAGCAACCAAGTTTCTGCTTATTCACGCGGTTTTATAGAGGGTAAGTGAAAGGACTCTGTTTGGATCAACTTTTAGTATTTGCTATGTGATCTGACACAAACTGAACTCCAGCTTTATGGAGCCCTCTAGCTGCAAATAAGGGTTTCCTCAGCAGGCGGTTCTTTTGCCAGAGGAGTGGACTCGATCCAAATTCTGGCAAGGGCGATCGAAGTAAACTTGTACAAAAAACTTAGAAGGAAAAAAGAAAGCAGAATTAATTCCTTTTTTTAACTTTCTTGTACTTATTCTTTTGCTTGCTATTCCAAAGAAGCATTCCACCATACCATCACAAGATGCAGCAATTACACCAGCCAATAACTATATTCGAAACTTGCCCTGAGTTTTAGATTAAAGAAAAAAAAACGACATAAACCAAATGTTCTAGATCGTGGCTCGCTAGCAGTTAAATCAATCAACTAGATATTCAGAGATCAGAAATCAAGTCGATTCAAAATTGAAGTGTATCAAAAGAACATTCTTTTATTATAATGGATTCAAGCTAATATAGTTTTGATATAAGTCTGACATCAGAACCCATAAATACTAAGTAGGCTACCAGACCATTACACGAAAGCAACCTTGTAGCATGTCATGCTTAAAAATCTCATCTATTCAATTGTTTAGACAGACAACTCATTTGGAGAGATCAGAATTCCATCGGTGTCGGCATAGAGCCATTCCCCATCACGAATCCTCGTCCCTGCAACAGCTATTGGAACATGTTTTTCTCCAGTCCTCTTCTTGTTAGCTTTCATTGGATGAGAGGCTAGAGCTCTCACCCCAATATCACATCCATTGATCTCGTCAACGTCTCTTATACAGCCATTCACCACTATCCCTGCCCATCCATTGTTCTGAGCTTGAACTACAGGATTGCCACCCAATATTGCACATCGCAAGCTTCCACCACCATCAACAACAAGGACTCTCCCATTGCCTTTCTCCTCAAGCAACTCACGAACCAGAACATTGTCTTCAAACACCTTAAGGGTCACTATTTGTCCAGAAAAGACCTGCCGCCGCCCATATATCTGAAAAACTGGCTGGAGCGCCCTGAGCTCGCCAGTTGCGATTAGTTGCGAGTTTGCATCACAAACTTCAGCAGTTGTAACCAAGGCCATGATCTATCTTCAGGATAGAATCACAGGACAAACATATCAGATGTACTTATTAGACTTATACCACACAATTTACATCTTTTTCTCCTCTCACTAGAATACTTTGAATCGAATCGATCCTAGATCTTTAATGATCAAAGAGAAGAACTCACAAAACCAAATTATGACTATGTACAAAGTTTCAATCAAAAGGGCCACCAGATTTCCTACGTCTATATCCAAATCAAATTCGAATTATACGGATCTCACAAACCTGCTAATCCAGTAAGCTAAGCAATAAACTTACCATAACTTAATCTTCATTTGCCTAGTGTTATCTTCTAGAAAAAATAAAGGAGGAAAGAAAAAAAAAAATGTCTCCTCTGTCTCATGGCAGCAAGAAAAACCATTTTTCACATGTCGTATTCATGCATACATGTATGTGTCTGGATCCGAAGGCTTTTCACTAACAATACAGTATTAGAATTAGTAACAACACAAAAGGGTATGCGTATAAGTGTACGAATTCGAATAAATTTCAGTACTTTTTCGTTGGAATCGAAAACAATACAAGAAGAAATCCAAGCCAAAGAAAAACAAGGGTGCAGGAGCCGATTCTGGCACCTGGGTTTTGCTTGGATGCCGAGAAACTGTAAGAAATGTAAAAGAAAATGAAGTTTTCGAACATGAAAAACAGAGAGAAAATTCATTAATTTCTCTTCGCAGTTTTCTCGGCAAACAAACAAGCGGTTAATGAAAATCAAAGAAGAGGAGTTTTACCTGCGATCAACCTGGTCCAGCGTTGAGCTCCACGATTCGAGTATATGCACTAGTGCCTAGCGAGAGAGCTCTCTGAGCTCTGACTCGAGAAACCTGGGATAAATACTCGATCGAGAAGGAAAGGAGGCTCTGTGTTAGCTGTAAAGCGCGTGTACTACTATTTCTATCACTACCCAGATTCTATTCTTGTTTACATTTACTTCTTTTTTTATTTTATTTTTAAAAAAAGAATTTATCTTTGTTTTATCTTTTTTGCTTTTTCACATGGTTCATCACTTTTTTTTTTTTTTATTTACCATTATGATAGAAAAAGTAACCATTAAATGAAAGTTTCATGTTGTATTCAATTAGCGACGACTAACACAATTATCATATATATACACATTCGAAGTTAATACCGAATTTAATAATCTGATCAATAATTACATCTACTTTTACCAGATGAAATTGAAGATTTGAATTACCCTCTTTTTATAAAAGAATTGTTTTCTCATTTTGCAAAACAATGTTAAGAAGTTCCAATGTGAGGTAACATTAATTAAGTGCTCTAATTTGGTTTTGAGTTGGGAGGAATGATGAATACTATGGGAGGCGTACTTCACGCGGTTGGTAGGAGCGTAGGCTTGTGGGGAAGATGGATCAAATTATTGATGCATTTAATTTAAGGATGGAGATAAATAAATGGCAATTAAACTTTTATTAATATGTGTAGATTTTCATCTGATAGTGATGGCCAATGGCTCTTGATGTGTGGACGGCAAGTGTCATCATTCATTTCATCAAAATGCTCTTGTCACATAACTGATGTCAGTCCCACGCAGCCTTTGCGTCTTTTTCTAATTATTTTGATTTTCACATGTTTGATCCACTTTCTGGATCTCAAGGAAAATATGTACTGTAGCCTTTGCGTCTTTTCCTAATTACTTTGATTTTCACATGTTTGATCTACTTTCTTGGTCCTAAGGAAAATATGTACTTATTATCAAAAAAAAAAAAAAAGGAAAATATGTACTGTAAGTCTGTAAAGTGGCACGACAAAAGCTTAATTTGGTATGGAGATAGGACATTCATAGCTCAAAGGCTGGTGATATAATGGTAGTACTTTGTTACTCAATTTAGCAACGGAACAGACTATACTAAGCTAGCCACGGCTCAGTCAAGGGTTCCCATTTACCAAACTTACATCTCCAAATGCCCAGCTAAGAGATTGCCCTAAAAAGCACCAAGGGATTTGGATTTTGGTAGAAGTACATTGCACCAAAATGACTTTTTTTTATGACAATCTTAAAAATTTTGACTTGGAAAAAGAATAATAGAATAGTCATTTTGGCATGAAACACTCCTAGTCCTAGATGCTTCTCAAGCACCCAAAATAGTTTCATTGATTTAAATAGAAGGATAATAGTGGGAATATCAATCATTATCCCAAATTTAACATACTAGTTATCGCTAATTGAATTTTTCAAAAGTAACATATATAACATATTAGTTATCACTATTCAATTTTTGATATCATTCACAATTGAATGCTGACCATATTAATTGGTATTAAAAATTTGAGATAATAATGAGGATATTATTCTTAATGGAAATATTACTACTATTTAAGAGTAGAAATATTACTACTATTTGAGAGTAATAAGGAAAAGAGCAAAATGTATCTTATTGGTTTCTCCAAGTGGACTAGCTAAATCCTATCACATCCCAAGCATGGTTTAGATCACTCAAAATATAACATAAGAACGCCAAGTCTTTTTTCTTTTCTTTTTTAAGTTTTTGGCAAAAGAGAACATAACTAAGCAAATAACAAGAGAGTTCCAACGCCTACTTATTTGAAACCGACTTGGTGTTCAAACTTATTGGATACCACAAACAGCAGCGCCACTGATGCACTAAGGTTTTCAAGTCAACTTGTGAATGGTTTTCATGTCAGCAGCTTCCTTAAGTGTGCCTTTCTCAACATGGTCCCACCACTTGAACAAGAAATTATCCACAACCAGTCTGAACCAAGGGGAGAGCTTCAAGCCTTCCTCCCCAGCATCTGCTTTCCTCAACAGCTCTTTCAACTGATCCTGGTTTACGTATTTGATATCAGCCACTTCATCTGGGTTTGGATGGACATTAACATCCCGGACAATGAAGAGCAGGTAATCAACTGCGATACAGGGAAAGGAAAACAAAGAAGTGAACATGACAAGTTGAGACAACGATGCGTGATGATTGATCTCCTAAACTGAAAACAAATTTCAACATGTTGCCTCAAATACCTTGAATCTATTATAATTTGACAATTGTTAAGACAACCATTTTCGAAAACTGTGAATTTTGATTTTGCTATCTCCTACAAAAATTGTTGTAACTTGCACACACAAATTTTCATAATCATTGAGTACAGGTACTGCACCACTACTTCCCAACCTAATATTGAAATGTATATAAAACAAGGGTGAAAATACCAGAATTATGATGTATAATAAATAAAAGTCAGAATTATTACGTTCGTGCTCCCCCCACTTGCCATCAGAAGGTGCCTTGTACAGCATCCTGCCCAGTGGGGTAAACTGATCAACTGGCACATCTTCAGCAGGAATACCCAGTTCATCCAAAAGCTTCCTTTGTGCTGCATTCCTTACTCCTGGTGATCAAAAGGAAAAAAAAAAAAAACACGACTGTAAGATTTAAAACAGGTAAGCTTTCAACCTAAATTGAAATAGCTTCTCACACATAAAGTATATTACCGAGGGAATCCTCATCAATAAGCTCGGATTCACGGTATAGTGGGTGGCTGCAACAGGTGTTGGTCCACACTAGAGGGAATGTTACTTTTGTTGCAGATCGTTGCTGCACGGGGAAGGGACAGATACAAATCTCATGAGACCTACTCTATCCGATATGGCTACACCCCAGAAGTTCTAAGAGAGAGAGAGAGATGATTTTTTAGCCTTGGCCATGATGTCATTGCAGCCCATGGCATTTTCAATAATAGATGTCACAGTTAAGAGTAGGAATATAGAAAATTAGAAACTCATGTGCTGATGTAAATGACAGTACAAAACCAGTAGCCCCGGATAACAAAAACTAGAAGGAAAACTAGAAATTGACACAATTATGCCCTCGTAATAGGTTATATATAAACTGGGTCTTAGCTCGGTTCTTCAATCAGCACTAAAACTTGATATGTAAAATACCTGAAGAAGTAACTCATATTTTGAGTTGAACAAAAACACACTGAAAGCCCTGTGCAGCAAATTTTCCTTTTCAATCTTTTCCATCAAGTGACCTGCAGTGTACAAAAGCGTAGAACAATTAATAAACCATAATAGTCCAGCTGCTCCAGCAGAATGAACGCTATGATCTCTAAACAAATTACATAATTTTGGAAGTTGTATGGAGTAGAATGCACGACAGCATGAACAAACAATTCGTAGTCATAACATGAAGGCATCCAAAATCACGCGTATAAGGTTTAGGACGGAAAGAATTAGTTAAAGTCCGCAAAATGAGAAGTACTTTAAACACATGAAATAACATCCCATCAGAAGTTTGCAGCCCGAATTCTACTTACAATTATATTTTGTATCATGACCAACAACCCGATCATTCTCATCCACTAGAATGCATCTGCAGAAAGTTCATACACAAAAACGTTTTCAGCTCCAGGTAAGAGAAAGATGCGATGAACAACACAAACAAAATATGTAGATCTAAAAAATGGCATTTACATTAAGTCTGACAATGTTCTCCAACCACAAAAGGACATCAATTATTTGGCTCAAAAAAAGACCTCCACCCTTTTGATAATAACTAGTAATCAATCAAATGATCAGCTCAGCCACAACATTTTCATTTCTAACCAAAAACAAACAATACAGAAGCCAAACCCAAAATTTCATTTTCTTCCCTGAGCAACGAAACACAACATATGAAAAACCATGGTAATTCAGCAAGATTTAACCAACACAATAAAGCCCCTAATCAAAAAATTAAGACAAAATACAGAAGACAAGCAATCGGAAAAAGAAGACCATAACATAATAAATGGTAACTAGACTTGAGATTTCATTTTCTAACTACTCCATTTTCTCAGCAACCAAACAGAGTACAGTAGAATTAAATTAAAACTACAAGACAAGGATTAAACCCATGAAGTAAATTCTTTTCCTCTTCCTCAATTTTCTCAGCAGCCAAACAGAGGACACCTAAATCAGTGAAAAAGAACCCAAAAACTAAAAATAAAAATGAATAAAAGAAAACCCAAATTTCATCTTCTTCTCCAAAATCATCAATCTTTTCAAGCAACCAAACCGAGCATATTAGAAGACAAATCTAGTAAAGTAATAGCACAAAATTTGAAAAGCGAAAGTATTAAAAAGAAAAAAAAAAAAAAAAGGGTATAAGCAAAAGCTGAAACGCACTCGTCTTCAAACATGAGGCGTCTCTGGACAGCGTCCATTCCAGCATCAGGAGCGTCTCCCATGGCGGACTTGGAAGCTTGAGAAGACAGAGATACCCTTGTAGTGAGAGGAGAAAAGGCCCTGGAGATGACAGGGATTCGGCGAAAAGAGTGAGGGGCAAAGTGGGAAGAAAAGGAGAAGAGATGGGATTTGGGGACCAAGGAGAGCTTGGTACTGGTATTTAGAAGGTGGGAGGTGAGAGACATTGGCGTATGGGATCGCCATTGTTGAATTGCAAATTCAATATCTTATTCTTTGGATTTTTTTTTTCTTTTTTTTTTCCACTAAATTTTTTAAATTTGTAATTTTTCTTTTTGAAATTAAGTGGTCAATATATTTGATTTTGATATTTTGAGAGAGTAAATTGTCATATTTCTACCTAAAAGAAAGTACAATTTTCTTTCTTCTCACCTCTCCTCTAATTAATTAATCAATTACAAAAATATCTTTTTATAAATTGACTTAAATATCCTCGTATAGCACAACGAGATTTTATTTCTTAACATACTAATTAAACACATTTAGTACATAATGAATTTTAATTCTAATAAGGTAAGATTTTATTGACATTTATTAGTTTTTATTTGCATTTAAAGAATAGAAAATGGATGGTTCTGCATTAAATTTTGTGTTTGAAGTAGTTTTATTTTTTTTATTCTTCCGTTTATCTCTTATTTGTAATCTCCTCCTCTATAATGAAGTTTCTCTTTTTTTTTCCCCCTTTTTTAGTAGAGTAATGAAGCCTCTTGTTATCTTTTTTTAAAAAAAAAAAAAAAAAACATAATAGTAGCAACTCGTAATAATCTTTTATTTGAATTGTGAATGCACTAACAAACTAGGCTTTATTTTTTTTCTTTTTCTCCTTTCTTTATTTAATTACATGATTGTGTGTATATAATTTTATATAGCTTTATTGTTTTAAGAAGATCGATAATGTTGCTTGCACTCTATTATTATTCTTTATATTTATTTTATTTTTAATCCATAATTTATCAAAAAAAAATAGAAAAAATTGCGTTAGTGTGTACATTTTTTAGCTAAAGAACAGTCATAGTATATTATTGCCTATTAATCACCAATTACGGAAATAATATATATCAAAAAACTTAAAAGACAATATAATTGAAAATGAGACAAAAATTGGATATTTTTGTACTAAATGAAGTTTCCTAAAATATTTACTAATAGACATTATTGTACTTATAAAATATTTAAGAGGTGCGTGGAAAGAAATTTTGAACTTTTAAAATTTATTGAGAGGTCTATTTGAAAAAGAAGTATGAAAAGAAAAAATGGGGTGGCAATAGAGCCACTCTTTTTTTATCCGGGTTATTTTTATGTGACCAAAATGCAATCCATTTGTTCAAATATGATTGACAAGGGGTCTGAAAAATACCAAATTACCAATCACATTATTTTTTAGTTTTTGTGTATTAACCAAATTTTCAGTTGTGGAAGAACTGACAACGTTAATTTGACAATTACCCTAATGGCCATTGTAAAATAGCAAATACTGCTTAATAAAACCATTGCCAGCAACGCCCATACCTTTTGAAAAAAATAAAAAAGAAAATGTGTACATAAAATATAGCTAAACATATTGCCGGATAAGTGTGAGATTCCTGATTTTGTCGTGTAACAATTTTGAGCTTACGAGCTTTTAGTTCAGTTGGTTGTATTGGTATAACTAAAAACAAAAACTAAAAAACAATGACAAGCTCACTCGATCGAGATTTAAATTTTACAACAAAGGAGTAAAGTTAATATGATTTATTCGGAAGGAAAAATAAATGTGAATGTTCGTTAAATTGTCATCTTATTTGATTAATAGAACTACACGTATCAAACACCAATCTAAATTTTTCTGGGATATGCTACAATAAAACCTTCTTTATTGATCCTATGTGAGACCTTTTATTCTGAACTATTAGATTGTTACAACGGCCCAAAATATTTATCTATACTTTTCAAAATTTTACCCTTTTTAATTCATCTTTCCATTTAACAACATCAATTACAACGTTAAAATCATTTATCGCTTACCCTTAAAACAAAAAAGGTTAAAAAAAATAATACGAAAAGCATTTTTCTCTGTATCTCCTTTGCCTCTAATCTATCATCTCATCTTTTTCTATTTCGATCGACAAACATACTTTCAATATACAATTAAATTACTAGTTTTGTCAAATATATATGTATATACACTTTACTATAAATGTAACACATACATAAAATGTATATTTAAGCCCTATAAAATGCTTCCACTAATTTAATTCTTTATTATAAAATTTTTTTTTGCTCCAATATTTTTCTTTTTTGCTCTTCGGAAAGAATTTCGTTTTTTTTTTCCTCGTTGGCTTAGAGATTGATTTTATTTTAGCTGAAATCAAAATACAGAACGTATAAGGCCTTCGACTTTTCTTGATTGGAAAGTGTTGAAATATGGCTGAAAATATATATATATATTTATTTTAAAGTATCTTAATCCTTATCTTGCTTACGTTGAAGTTATTTAATTTGATGATATGGTTTTTTTCATTTTGTTCTGGAACACAATTTAACTAAAAGTAATTACATTGTATCGACAAGATTACTTGAGGTCCTGAGTAACCAAGTAGAGTATTCTATAGTCATCTATGTATGAACAAACAATAAATAACCTAAAATATGTTTTCCTTTTTAAATTAAGTCTCTTATTTATTCCATTATTAGAAAAATAAAAAGTAAAAAAACGAACGAACAAAAAAGGGCGGAGATTTGTGCTCAAGAGTTTTATTTTTATAAAAAAAAAAAATTACTCACCAAGAAAAAAATATAACAAAACAGGAAAAAATTTATCGAAAAAAATAATTTTTAACTGACTGTATGGATAATAGGCTTTGAAATACTATCATAGGAGCCATTAGAAATGCAATATGATATTATAAAAATAGATTAAAAGCAAACAACTTAAGAATACTATGTATTTTCATTAAAGAACAATTAATACCAGATGTGGCGTTCTTTTTCCTATTATACTTACAACTGCTAGACAAATGAAAAAAAAAAAAAATTACAAAGTGTTGAATGTGAGTGGTGCGTTAAAAGCGGATGTGTTTCCCACGTAAAGAAAAAGGGTTAAAAAAAAAAAGTTTTTGTTTGAAATGTACTAAAGGTCAATTTTGACGGTGTTAAATACAAAGGTGAATATATTTTGGAGAAATATTAAGGTGTTTACGAGTGCATAATAAATTTTTGTTAAATAGTATCTTCCAACTGTTGAATAATAATCTAATGATTTAGAATAAAAGGTCTTACCTAAGATTAAAAGAGAGAGTTTTATCATAGTCTCTGCCAATTTTTCTATGTTATCAACTAAGTTGCCATAGTTTAATTGGATTTAGGACTATTTTTTTTCCATTTTCCTATATCCAAAAATATCACATATTAGGAATAATATTATAATAAAGTTCACATATCATGAAATAAAAAGCGAAAATTAAAAAATAGTGTTTCTAGAACTGAAGTATTCTATGCCAAAGCTATCTCTCATAAGGTTTAGACATCTTATATCAATAAAATTAAAATTACAGCTTGGTTCATTTGATTAGAGAAACTGCACCATTTAATATCATATGGTTTTTTTTTCTTTTCTTTTTTTTTTTTTTTTTTGGTTTAGTTGGACTAGCACAGAATTACAGATTAATTTGATGATATCAAACATCAAAATATAACTATGTGATTTAACTTATATCCAATGGTGGGGCCAATATTGTGAACTCATGTTACACTTGTATCTAATTGACTAATGCTTTCTCATGATATGATAATTTATAAGCCACCACCATTATAAGAGGAATAAAAAAGTGCTCATTTTGCTGTACAGTATTGACCGTCAAGTGTAGTGTTGACTGATCTGATATCTTTTGAGAAATCGTGATTATTTAGGGCATATTTCCATATTATTTTATTTTATTTTTATAAAAATTAAAAATAAAAACAAAAATTTTGTTTATGTTTTTAAATTTAAAAATAAAAAACTTGCTTGATAACACGTCAAATCTTTTTTTTTTTTTTTTGAAAAAACCAAAAATATAAATATTAACTATAAAAATTAATTGGAAAATACTATTTCAAAAATTTATCTAGAAGAGTATTACTTTTAGAAATTATTTTAGAAAAATACCATATGTAAGAATATCATTTAAAATAAAATATCGCTTCTAAAAGTTTATTTTTGAAAATACCACTTAAATTTTTTATAAAAAAAAATACCACTTTTTTTACTTTTTGTTATTTTTAAAAATTTTGCTTATGATTTTTTAAAACAGAAAACAAAAACAATGTTCTAAGCATGTTTTGCAAAAAGATTTGTAAACTTTTGTTTATTTAAACAGAAAAAAAAAAAAAGTGCATCCAAACGTACCCTTGGATTTTATAATTTCCCACAAAATAATTCGGATAAATGTTACACATAGAATCAATCTCGCAAGTTTATATTTTAAGAGTTCTTTGCCTTTTTTCTTTCTTTTTCTTTTTTCTAACAGTAAAGTGTTATTTTAATCATGCAAAAAGCTTAATTAAGTGTTTTTAATTAAAAGTACTACTATAATTATTTCTAAAATAAGAAGCTTTTACGATAATGGCTGAAAATCTTTTCGGAGCAATGTACTCAGTGTGTATATATATATATTGACGCATGTTTTCAGCTCTTTTTAAATAATTTGTTTGTTTTACTTAGTCATAACCCAAAAAAACAGGAACAGAGAGAAATCTGCGTATTTAGCCTCAAAATACCAAGCACAGCTCGACAAAAACAAAAGCCTCGTGGATGTGGATCTGGATCGATCGTGCAGATTCCATTGGACTAGTGGACACGTGCACTTTGCAAAACCTTAGAGCTTATCGTCTGAATGATCACGTGCACAGATGTCATTTTAGCAAATATAAAAAATTATAATGTTAACGATATTAATAGTCCTGAATTATTTTTGCACTATTTTATTCTTGAATTTTTAATTTATATGGTAATTTTTTTTGAATTATGTAATTGTTATAAGAATGATCATTTTTGTCACAAAATATTAAATATTTAACAAAATAAGTCATTACAGAGTACACAGTTTAGTAACTGTGGTCAAAAGTCAAGTTCTGAATTTTTAATTTACACAATAAACTTACGCAATTATTGTAGTAATGACTATTTTTTTTCCACAAATTGTTAAATTTTTTAACAGAAATGAGTTTTGTGCAAAGCACACAATTTAGTAATTATAACTAAAAACGAGATTTTGACACATAAAATTAAATAATGCTCAATTATACAATTTGTCTATGACAATTTTTTATTTAAAAAAAACTAATTGCTTGTGACAAAAGGGTCATTGCTGTAACAATTGCATAATTCAGGGATTAGTACTACATAAAAGTGATAAAATGAGTATAATTCAGACCATTACTATATTTAACCTAAAATATTTTATGTATATATATATATTTCTCTTATTTTATATCAAGTAATAAGACAAGAGAATAAATTTATTGCTCCCTTTTAACTTATATTATTAAGTCTATTATATATAGGAGGGAATTTATGTAAGTCTACTATATATAAAAAGGATTTTTATTCATATGTTCTAATGCATATTGTGAAAACTACATTAATACGTTCTCATATTGTGAAAACTAAATTAATATTTTTGACGGAGATTGGTGGTAAAAAAAAAAAAAAAATGGTTTAGAGAAATTGTGTGATGCTCAGGGGTCTACAATCTTCCAAATCTTTAAAGTGATTAGTAATCACATCATAGTCCATGGACTTGCCAACCCCATAAATGGATTTTAGCTAATCCTAGTCAACTTTGTCACCTTGGCCGAAGTCAACTAAAATTGGCATGCAAAGTACACAATTTTAAGTTTGAAAAAGAAAAAAATGTGTTTGGTGCTAGAACCTACACTTTGGATCCAAAGTTTCACATGAACCCAAAAGTCAGAAACTTTGCTTCAAAATAAAAAAAAAAAGTCAGAAACTTGGTTAGCTTCCAACAATTTATAATTGGTCGTTTCAAGGTTGAAAAAAATAATATGAAATTGTTGTTTGAATGTATGATAGACATTGAAAGAGTCAAATTTAATGGGCCTAGAACTCAAGAAAATAAAGTTCCTTATTTTGTCCAGTTCAAAAAAAAAAAAAAAAAGTTCCTTATTTTGTCGTAATATTATCACGAGCATCAGGAAAACCGGATACTTGTAAATTGTAGGTTGAGGTTATCAATGCTATTCAACGACATTTTTTGTTTCATTTAAGTGGCTAAGTGCTTGCTTAACGAATTGCATTTTATTTTAACAATTAGACTGACTCAGTTGACGTAGTTGTTACAATTAATAAAGATTCCAGGCAAGGAAAAAAAAAAACAAAGAGGAAGAATGAGAAGAAGAAATGGAGGAGAGCTTGTTAACAGTTTGAATTTTCTAAAAACAAGCGTTGTAATGCCTTGACATGAGTCGCATCACAATGACATTAATTATGAGGCAAAGTAGAGTATTTTGATTTATAGTGAGAAGTCCAAGCAAATAATAATAATATTTATAGTCGCAAGTTTTCTAGGGGGAAAAAAGGTCATAGGTTAAAAAGTTAATTTTCTTTTTTTATAAGAGTTAAAAAGTTAAAACCTAAAGCCTCGGCAGAATGATCAAATTTATACTTTTATTATTTCAAATAATAAAGATACCTAGTGGTGCTGGACACAACAAGAGAAAAATTTGTGAGACCCACTTAAGGACATCCTTGGGTGTACAAAATCATTTTGCAATACTCTGGTTATATTTCTATGATATTTAACAATTTAATTACAATTTGTAGACCTGTCCAAGAATAACAACCTTATACATTGTTAACCAATCTCAAGTTCACAAACCAACTATGATAAGTAATAAGAGGATATTTGACTTCTTTTTTTCTTTTTCTTTTTTTTTCATCGTTTCACTTTGCCTCCCAGATTATTTAAAGATTTTTCCCTTTCCATGATTTAACTTTGTTATGAAAATTTCCCCTCTTTTAATTGTATGGATTAAAATTGACACGTAATATTGGAGTTTGACTAAGTCTCATTGGGTTGCCCATAGTAGTGCATGATAAAATCTTATAGACTAATATTTTTTTTTAAAAAAAAGTGGGGCTTAACTAATGACCACCACTTACTACAAATTAAAGAAAAATGACATACACACACTACCAAGGTTTGAACCCCTGACCCCCCTAAACACACACACGACCACCCTCAAACCTTGGACCAACTGAGCTAGCCCCAGTTGGCATCTTATAGACTAATATTAAAGAGACAACAATCAACATAAGAAAGAATACTATCATATATTGTGATATTAATCAGAATATTAGAAATTGACAGTACTTTAACTAGATAAGGAGTAAACAAGGTATATTAATTAATAAATAATAGCATCGTCCTTTAGAGAGGATAATAAACGTACATGACAAAAAATTCCAGTAAGAGAAAAATAAGTCTTCCTCCTTTATATTTCTATGCAGCTTTCATGGAGTTTTATTGAAATGTAGATATTATAGTGGCTCTTCTAGTAACCCACCCACCTTGACCATACTAAGAGTTGTTCAGTTCAGGGTAACGTGAGACCTAATGCGATGCTTCTTGGATCGGTACTTGTTCATTGATCCAATTAGCCGCCACCACCATCACACCTCTCACATGTAACAATAATTGAGACTACTTCACACACACACATATATATAATATATATTACTCTTTACTTTCAGGAACACAATGATATTATCTACAAATTTTAAGAGACAAAAGTTATTAAAAAAGAAAAAAAAAATTTTAAGTTTTAGTGTAAAAAAAAAAACAAAAACAAAAGAAAAAAAGAAGAAAAGAAAAAAAGAAGAAATTAACGGAACATAAAAATGAAGAATCAATTTTGTGACTTGCATAAGTCGCAAACTGCTGTACCATAATTAAGATTTGTTCCATAACATAACAATTTATGACCGATTAAAAGCCAAGTAATGATACGGAGGCGACCCGCTTGGAAGGCTTTGGTGAACAGTATTGAGTGGGGTTAGAACTTCTACGATCACGCCCACAAAAAATAATCACGTTAGTTGTTATCTCCTCCATTTTATGAAATCTCCAAATTCTTTTTCATAAGAAAAAAAAAAACAAGTAAAGATAATTAGTACGAGTATATTTGACATTTTTCACCAAACAAATTAAAAAACTAAATATTATTTTTTATTTTTGCCAGGGAAAAAAAAAAAAAAGAGAGTAATCTTGCATTGGGCTTTTTCGCTAATTGCCATCTAGTATTTTGGATTGCGACCGTCAAGTGAAACCCAAGCAAGAACACTCAACAAGTCTTGGTAGTTATGCGGCGAGAGAAGAGTCCCGGCTTGAAGATCCTCTGGCTATGGACCATCGGAACAGCAGCCAGTACTCAGTCTCTCTCTATCTCTATATATACTTACCCAATATTTATATATGCATAGTCCCATTAATGGCTACTTCTCTTGGCAGTACTGGTTACGAGCGTGGTCAGGACCAGGATGCGAGACATGGAGAGCCTTATGAATGCCGAACAACAAAACAATCATCAAGAACAGCAAAACCCTCCGACTGAATCACTCATAGTCGACTCCGAAGTCATTCGAGAAGACAAGCCATAGGTTCGACATCGATCTCTTTGGTTTTTGGTTTTGTGGGTTTTGGAGAAGTGTTCGCCACCTGTTTGATGAAAGTCCTGAATGACGCTCTCGAAAGCCATTTTGAGTTTGTTTGCATATTTTCAAGTGTTATTAAGGCCTGAAGATTTTATCTTTACTAATGGTTTATATTTAATGACGCGAATAATGGATGTTAGCTTTGAGTGCTTGGCTTCCTTACCTCGATCGCAATGTTTTGCACAATGGCACATTAAGAAGAGTTTGTGAAAGTAGAAACCCAATTTGGATTCCCGACTTCTTGCATTTCAAAACTTTATAATATCTTATGGTTTTCATGATACATTTACGATTTTGAAAGGATGTTAGAACAATCACTAGTATCTTCAATGCCAGCTCGGGTTGATTGTCACACTTTTCGATTGGTTGAATTATTCAAATTTAAGAGAAGAGTTGCAGGGAAAAATTAAATGAGGATTTAGTAACCCATTTTAGAAATACTTGCGAAAATTTAGGGCGCGTTTTGATATAGGATCTGAATTCTATTTTATAAATCCAGAAACACCTATCAACTTTCTATATAAAAATTATTTCTGAATTTGTAGAATAAAATTCGAATCTTATACTAAACGCGACCTTAACTTTTAGTTTAGGTTGAATCACCTGACATAATCTCCTGCCGCTATCACCATTGGAGGAAACAAAACCTTCGGTCTTCCTTATATTTTTCCTTTCGCTGAGTATTAGGATTATCTATGTTAGTTGAACTGATGCTATTTTTTTTTCTTTCTCGTCCATTTAACAATTTGCCATGCTTCTCTCGGACACACAAGAATGGTTAGGAAAGGCCGTTTGATAGAAAATCTTGGTAGTAGTCAGTATAGGATGAACTAGAGCTTATGGCTGTTGCTTAATCCTGAGCTAGCACAACCCAGTGTTTTGGACCTAGGTAATAGGTAGGAGTAATTTGCGCAAAAATGACTTTTATTGGTCATAAAAGCTATGGCATTTTGTGACCTGACTGGTCAGTGGTCTCAAATTTTTATGACTGAACAATCATATTAGTCCTAAAATGGTATTTTTCAAAAGTAGTGGTAAAAAAGCTGGTTGGTCCTAAAAACGCCTAGATAGTCCATTTTCCCACAACCCTATTGGAGAAATCCATCAACTCTGATTGGGCCTATTGGTTGTTCGAGTGCTTCGGCCTGCTTAGGCTAACTCCCATCGCCTCAGCCTCTCCAAATACACGTTTTAGGGAAACTACACTGGCTGCCGCTTTTGACATTGGATAAATGTTTCTTTAGATACATACTTACATGTGTATATATAGAGGGTTCGAATGTAGTCCCCCTAATGAAACTGGTCCGTTCATGAATACAAGTCACGTTTGTTTAATATCATGTTGATTAAAATGTGGCATGTATTGGCTAAAATATGGAGGGAGTAGTCCCAGACTATATCCATGGCTATATACATATATGTTTTATATACCCTGTAAATAAATCATTCATTTACCATATCATAACGGTAAAGAGGGGAAAAAAGAAGTCATTTTCTGTTACGTGCATGGCAGGAGCTTAATAGTATTAATTAGTTATTTTATTAATTATGATATTTATTTTATTCCTCAAATTTGAATTAGTCTAAGTGGTTTGTTAGTGGATTATATTGTGCCTAGTTTTATGGTTAGTAGTTCCTAGAGTTTAGGATGTAAACGTTGCCAATATGCTTATTTAAAAAGCTGGTTGATTAATGAAAGGGGGAGGAAATTATTTTGTTAACTTTCTGAGTGTTGGAGGTGTTGGTTCCTCATATAAACCAGCAATCAGTTGTTCTTGGAGGTGTTGATTCCTCATATAAATCAATGACTATTTATTTTGTTCCTGTTATTTGGAGTTTGTAACATTTTCTGGAAGTGTTTGAACATATGTTTGACCATAACTAGGCCCAAGTCCAACTCATGAACATCTAATCCGGTGACTTTTTCTTTCACAATTGATTATTTACTTATTTTATGTTTTTAAGATGAAACCTCCAAAAAGGAGAGTATGCATTGAAAAGGCGAAAACGAGTACAATAGAGTAATAAAATAAAAAGTGGAATGCAATTGCAAGGAAACACACTAAATTTTTGAGACTAATAGCTTAGAAAGCCAGAATCATCAATGCACATTTATTGTCAAAGAAAAGGACAAGATTCTTACCTTCCTTTTTAATTTGTTAGCTCTGCCTCGGCTAAGTACCCGATTTTTTTTTAATCTTTTTTCTTCTTTTTTTTTCCCCCTTGGAAATCACGATTTTTCTTTTAGAAATTAGCAATTGAAATTTTTTTAATTTATCACAGCCAAGTTATTCCAAGTAGTAGGTAAGACACTAATCATTTTCCACATGACTTTGTGAAGAAAACCATTTATTTTTGGTACTAATTTTCAGAAAGATTCATCAGTCTATGTAATCATTTTCCTTTATTTAAATAGATACAAGTACATTATGGAAAAGGTGGAAGGTAGAGTGATTTCATCTTCATAGTGACAGAATCTTGAGTACTCTTTGCCTTTTTTCTTTTAGCCAAATACGTCTACAAAAATTAGAAACAAGACAGAGATCTTCTTGAGCAGAATTTAGTCACAAATGGCTTACAACGGCAATCAGGGAATGGGCCTTTTTCGAGAAAAAAAAAAAACCAAAAAAAAAAAAAATTGAGAGAATTTTTGAGATATCCCTTTGGTGATTGAAGCAAATTTTCTATTATCCCATTTTCTTTCTTTTTTTAAAATTTTTGTTTTCATACCCAGTATATGTTTTTTATTGGACATAATTCTTCTTAATTAACTTAAGTATAAAAACTAAATAAATGAAGATAAATACACAACACAAAAATAACAAAAAGTAGTATAACTAATGTAAAATTCAAAAAATAATAATAAAAAAATTAACAAAAAAAAAAGAGTATGAAAGATATAACTTGAAGATCTTTGAACTTTGTCCATAGTTTAATTTTTTTTTACCCCTTTGTTCCTAATGAGTTTTCCTTTGTCTCTATTTTTTCCTTTTATTGCAAAAAGTTATATGTTAAAAAGTATGCTAAGAGAGTTTTGAACATGAGAGCAATTTTTTACTAGTGATTTTTTCATTTCCTCTAATCTATGTTTATGCACATGTAAAAGAAATCTTGATGAGAAGAGAATGGAAACGTTTAGTCTTTCTCGAGAATTTTGTTGAGAAATAAAACAGATGTTATTTATTTATTTATTTATTTTTGTGTGTATAGAAGAAGACGAAAAACAGGAGTGTAAGTTTCTCAATTTAAAAAATCTATATAAACAGGAACGAAAAAATTAGTTTCACCAAAAATTATATATATTTCCAAAACTAAGATAAATAACTTAGTTTTCTCCTTAATAAATCCTTAAAAAAATGATATTTAAGAATACAAAAAGTAAATAAATGTATAGCAAAAAAATATTTGGTTTTTGAAATCTGATAATAGTTAAAATATAAGTTATTATAATAATATGGCTTAGAAAAAAAAAAAGAAAGAAGATTACTATAATAAGGAAAAATTTGGAGGCCTAACTTAATGCTTAAGCCGGTACTGACGCCAATAACATTGATGATAGCTTTGAGGATATTCCCCAGCTTCACATTTATTATTATTATTATTATTAGGGGATGGCTACGGTAGCGGCGTCCCTACGTAGGGTCATGCCTTAATTACCGTTGGATGGGAATCTGTAGGGAATAACGGGAATCTGTGAAGAATCTATTTATATACAGATTCCCATCCAACGGTGAATAGACAGGGCCCTACGTAGGGGCGCCCCTACTGTAGACGCGCCCTTATTATTATTATTATTATTATTGTTGTTGTTGTTGTTGTTGTTGTTATTATTGTTGTTTATTTATTTTTTGGATAATACTACATATCCTAACTTTTGTACTAAATTTTTTGTACCAACACATGTAATATATAAGTTGTCACCATCTAATTGGTGTGTTAAAACTTACCACAAATAGATTAAATATTATTACTAATTGAGTGGTGACAAATCACATGCCACATGTATTGGTATTAAAAATTTGGTACAAAAGTTGGGACATCAAGCATTATCCTTATTTTTTTGGCTAAAGAATGAGCATTTTTTTTTTCAATAGAAAAAGAATGAGCATTTTGGTTATATCTGAAAAATTAACAGATTTCCTATTAAGCTTTAATGTGCAGTTTCAAAGCTAACTTGCTAAGCACTGACATTTCATCGAACACCTGGCGGAGCATAAATTCATTCCGAATCCATGAACTTTGGTCAACCAGATAAGCTATTGTTAATCATTTTTTTTTTTTGAAACAACTATTATTAATAATTCAATATATATATGCTAGCTAGAATTGGAAAATTATATATTATAGTTTTTAAAATATATCGAAACGGTTTAATAAGTTGTGTTTAATCATTTAAGCCGTTGCTAAAAGAGTACAAAGAAAATCCATAAAACAAAATTTATGAATTTGGAATTATGCGTTTAGAACATAAAAAGCAATTCATGTATTATTTGCATATCATAACCGACAATATAACCTTTTAAAAAAAATCGAAAATAATGGGCATAATAACTTGAAGACATTTCAATTTGCCTTGTGTAAGTTAGACGACGCAATAATTATTATTATTTTAAATAAAATAAAATTAAGCCCTGTACTTTCGTGACAATAATTATAATTCATAGCCTAAAATAGTACAATAAATAATTCTATGAACGGTAATTGGTACAACCAATGATTATAATTCATAGGCCAAAATACAATAATAGTAATTGTTATAACCTAGCAAGAAGCACTCTCCCTCCAAAGTAGAGAATCCTAGAGATCCTGTTTTCATAGTTAATTACTTAAATTCACAATAATAAACGACATTCGTTTATAATATATGGAACCATATACGAAAGGGAATGAGAAAGCTATTTCCTTTTTTTCGTCATTCGTGTCCTTGTTTACATATTTAGGAAACGAATTTTGGTCTATAAGAATTACTAAACATGCCCATTTATTTTTATGATACAAACAGTGTCGTTTATCAAGTACACAACAACCAAAAAAAGAAAAAAAAAAAAAAAAACAAGAAAACAAAAAAGAAGGTTGTCGTTTGAAAAGAAACGACAGAAAGCTAAGAAAGGGCACAGAACAAGATATTTCGGCCTGCTATTAAAATATTCTGTATTTCTCCCAATAAATATCAGTGTCCAAACACACCCACCGATACTTTCTGTTCCTTTCTTCCTCAATCCTCTTCTCTCTCTTCTCTCTCAATCTCCGAAGCCCCAAAACTCAGAGTCTCAGACTCACCGCTCTTCCGATCCCTCTTCGTCTTGGTTTATGAGGTAATACCTTTCGCTCTCTCTCTCTATCACCTTTTCGATCCTTCAATTCCAAGCTTTTACCTTTCGATTCATATATACGTGTGTGTATATATATATATATATATATATCCATGTTCTAGGTCGCAGATCTGCTTTTTTACGAATTTTTTCTTTCAAATATGTCAAAATTATTTCATTTATTTTATCAGAGAGTTTATTGGCTGTGAATTTCCATGGTGGGTATCTTTGATTTGAGTTATTTGATTGAGTGACTCGATCTTATAATCTGTCTTGTGGGTTTGATGGAATTTATATGGTGTGATAGAACTCATCGAAGATAACGCTTTCTGCAATTTTTTTTAATCAAAATTAAAAAGGAAAGAATGGAACTTTGATGGGATTTTATTGTTTTTTATTCTTGCGATCCATCTTTACCTCGACTTTATATTGAATTTGGATTTCAATTCTTTTCACGAAAGTTAAATTTTGGAACTTTCTGTCTTTGAGCTTCTTGCCCTTGTAGCTATATGCTTTCAATCTTATATTCAAAGTTGTGACTGGGGTAGTCCACTTTAACAGGAAGTGCCTATTCTTCACAATACATCAACCATCTGGTGNTATTATGGGAAAATTTTAGCTCAAAGTTCGGTCAAGTGGTTAATTGCTGAATATTTGTTGATCGACTTAAAATTTTCTTTTTTCACTAAATTTTTGTTTTTTAACGTGCAGCTCGAAGGAGAGACCCACTCTCGGGTAAGTCTTATTGTTATTACTATTATCATTATTATTTTTATTTTAACCTTTTTTGGTCTAAAAATCCCGGAAAATGCTGTTTTTTACTTTTTAGAGTAACATGTGACAATATACACAGAGATATTTTTATATAGCGCCACTGTTGTTGTTTTTTAAATTGTTATTGTTGTCGTTACTATTGAAGTTGTAACCCTTTCACCTGTTTCATTTCTTTCTATGCATCTGTATATAGTGGCACGCGGATTAAGACCCGCAAACGGAACATTCCAGCGCCGCTGGACCCTGCAGCTTTTGCGGATGCAGTGGTCCAGATTTATTTGGATAATGCTGGTGATCTGGTAAGTGTATCTTATGAATTTTGGTTTTCAGCAAGTTTCTACGAGCCAATGCTATGTCATTTTTCATATTGGTGAACACGAACAACTTTTTGCCATGTGCAGGAAACTGTTGCCAGGAGCATTGAATCTTCAGACCTGAATTTCTCAAGATACGGTGACACCTTTTTTGAGGCAAGTTTCTCTGTAGTTTGTGCCATGCTGGTCTTTCGCATTGTTATATGTTCTTTGTGGTAAAAGCTTTGATGTTCTTTTTACCGGTTCTACTGGTTCTTTTAGCATGATCTGTGAATAATGGAGTTCTCCAACTCTATAGAGAACTATGATGGTGCATTTACTAGGTGTTTAACTTGATGGCATAATTCCTTGTGGATACTGGATAGACAGAATTTGGAAAAATGCGTCTAAAATCATGCTAGATGCAATTTACCAAAATGTTTTATACTTTCTTGAGCTTGACATAGTGCTCAAGTTCATTTAAAAAAGTTTTCATGAGATTGGGGCATAAATCGTTTCCTTGCTCATACTTTCTGGTATACTTGGTAAACACCTGAAATTGGTTTATGTCACTCCATTACATTGTTTTTTTTTATCCTCCTCTTTTTCCTCCCTTTAAGACTGGGTAACTATTAACTTTGTATGTAATCACAGGTTATTTTCACTGGGGGCCGTACACAACCTGGAACAACAAAACCGGATGAGGGGGAGCGCCACCCATACTCTATATTAGATTATGTGCCTATACGTGAAGTTATTTTACCATCCGTTATCTACATACAGAAAATTCTGAGGCGGAGGCCATTTCTCATTAAAAACCTTGAAAATGTCATGCGAAAATTCCTTCAGTCCTTGGAGCTTTTCGAGGAAAATGAAAGGAAGAAGCTGGCAATTTTTACTGCCCTTGCATTCTCTCAGAAGCTCTCCGGTCTTCCGCCGGAGACTGTGTTCCAGCCATTGCTCAAGGATAATCTTGTTGCCAAAGGGCTAGTCCTTTCATTTATAACTGACTTTTTCAAGGAGTATTTGGTTGATAACAGCCTTGATGATTTGATTTCAATTCTGAAGCGGGGTAAAGTGGAGGAGAATCTTCTGGAATTCTTCCCATCTGCAAAACGGTCTGCTGAAGGTTTCTCTGAACATTTCACGTGAGTTTTTAGTTATCTGTGATAGTTTCCCAGTTTTGATTTGCTTTCATTTTTTTTAAGCTTTGGAATTTCAATTGTTAGACCCTGTATATTGTATGTGCTGATTGCATTTGTATGAATCCTAAATTGCTGTTTCCCTTAAAAGACTTTTCGTCCCCCATTAACTGTAGGTCATATATTGTTTTAAACTTTTTCCTTTCGATTTTTTTTTTAAAATAAGATTGTGGTTGGTTTGCTCACGGAGTAGGTACAATTATGCTTGTGATAACTCAGTTTTGTGACCAAAATATTGTGATTTTATCTTTGCATGAAGATGTATTCTTCTTGGACAACTCATTTAAGCAATTTATTAATGTATGTGTTGGTGATACTTTTTGATAATATAAAAAATGGAAAAGTGTTGTTAAATTAGTCCTTGGAACATTAGTATTGTTTTGTTGACCTGTTTGTGGAACTGATATGTGCATTTTGTCATTTTCAGTAAAGAAGGGTTGGTATCGTTGGTTGAATACAACGATAAGAAAATATTTGAGGTGAAGCTGAAGGAGATGAAATCTGCCTTGACAGCTCAATTGACAGAGGAAACTGATATATCTGAGGTCATAGAAACTGTGAAGCAGCGCGTGAGAGATGCTAAATTACCTGATGTTGAGGTCGTGCGAATTCTGTGGGATGTCATAATGGATGCTGTTCAGTGGTCGGGAAAGAACCAGCAGCAGAATGCTAATTCAGCTCTCCGTCAGGTACATGTTTAATGATATGAGTAGTCTTTTGATGTAGCTTCAAGGGGTTGAAGCTCTGTCAATTAAGTTCTTATGTCTTAATATTTGCTAATGATTCTTTATGTATGTCGACTCCTTCTCATTTTATATCATTGTTATACATAGAGCAGAGATGGAGCTTGTATTTCTTCACGCTTTCTGTTTTTCAAAAGGCCAAATTGTTTACCATATTTGTATCATTTTGCAATAAAGGTGAAAACATGGGCGAAACTGTTGAACACCTTCTGTACCAGCGGGAAGCTTGAGCTGGAGCTTATATACAAAGTCCAGATGCAGTGCTATGAGGATGCTAAGCTTATGAAACTGTTCCCAGATATTGTTAGATCCCTCTATGACCAGGATGTCCTTGCTGAAGACACCATTCTTCATTGGTTCCGCCGAGGAACAAACACCAAGGGCAGGTATGAATGATTCTTCTGGTTTTTGTATTTTGTTTTTCTCGTCTCGACTCTCTCTCCCTAAAATAAAAGTAGAATCATTATCATCATTCGTTTGGGTTAGTTGTTGATAAAATTAAATATGGTTGAAAATCGTTTGTTTGCAGGCAAACTTTTGTGAAGGCCCTGGAGCCATTCGTGAATTGGCTGGAAGAGGCGGAAGAGGAGGAATAGAGAAGCAGCAGCGGCAGCAGCACCAGCGGCGTGTGGCGTGGTGACAATCTGCTTGTCATGGCTCTCACTTCTGTTTTAGTAGTTTTACCTATATTTGCTGAGATATAAAACTCATAAAATGCTGATCTTATGAAGATGTCCCTTCCTAGTAACGTTGATGTCATGTGTGTGCTGGTGGTATGAATGACGCTCATAAAGCCTTTGATGGTTTATTACTTTCAATAATCTATTCTACTGTCTTCTTGCGTTCCTGTGAAAACCTCTCTTTATTTTCATTCATACTTTTGCTTTTTCTTTTATACTCGGGTTTTAAATTTTGAAAAAGAATAGGATTTTTTTTTTCTTTTTCATTTTAACTTTGTATGAGCGTTTAATTCTTTTTATCTCTAAATTTTGACGTCTATTGACGTCTAATATCCGTATTAAAGAAAAATGAAATAAAATGGTAGACGACATCTAAATTTGTATTCCTAAGCAAGTACTAGAAGCAGAAAAATTACGTGGATATTGTCTTTGGGCGATCAAAGACGTTACTACGGAATTCGTTCATGAGACAGGGAGATGAACAATATATGCAGCGTCTGTTAAGTCTAGAAAAAAAAATTAAAAAAAGAACACGTAGAATAGATACATAAGAAACGAACGAAAAATAACCGTTTATGATATGGTATTTCTAATGAAACAAAAGAAAATAAAAAGAGACAACATTAAAAGAAAAAAGAGAGAAAAAAATGTATAGTAATTTTTCGGTGTATCACGAAGGAAGAAATATGAGAAGACGTTGTGGGCTCCTGTTATTCGTTGTCTTTATTAGATAATGTCGGTTTTTATGCATTTCTTGTTTCTAGATTTCCAGTTATTAATTTGTTTTATTTATTTTTCAGCAAAAAAAAAAAAAAGTTTCTAGATTTACAGTTATTAAAAAAAAAAGACAAAAAAAAAAAGAAAGAAAAGAGAATGGGTAACAAAATGATAGAAATCACCCCGTTTATTTCAACAATTCTTCTCTATTTGAATGGACGGTCCATTAATAATTGTTTGTTTCAACAATTCTAATTTTCTATTCAAATAATCCGTTGGAATAAATATTTGTTTTAATAATTCTTTAAAAAAATTTATTAGAATGAATTTTTTATTATTGAAATGAGAATAAAAATTTGGAATTGTTTTCTAATGGTCTATTCTAATATCTTTCATTTTAATTATAACACATTCTATTCTATTTTATTTCATTTTTCTATTTCAATTATAATCTATTCTACAATTTTTATTTAAATACACTTATTTATTTATTAAACAGGTGAACCAAATAACCAATGATCTTCTTATCAGGGATTTGATAACAGGGAATGACTGTGTCAGTGGGTGACAAATAACAATAAACTTAGTTTTGAGGTTTGAGTCGACAAGACACCACTGTTTGTACTAGAATTGTCCAACCCAATTTCGAACCCAATAATTAGCTACAACTCTTGTCTGACAATTTAGATGCATCCGGACCCCAAATTCCCAATTCCATGAAAGATTTTTCAGTTCTTACCCCCTCCAAACCCAAACCCAAACCCAAATCCAAACCCAAACCCCAACCCCCAAACCAAACCAAACCAAACCAAACCCTAAAATTAGACACTTTTAATTTAGGGATAATTATAAAAAAATACCCTGAAGTTTAGATGTTCTGCAAAATAAATTCTGAAGTTTGGACTCGGTAAAATAATACCCTGAGATTAAGAATTTCTAAAAATTAATACCCTTGACAGATTTTTTAACCAATTTTAAGAACAAAAAAACAATAATATCCTCTATTAAAACTAGATTAATTCATATTATTCATCTTAATTTTGAAGATATTATTGTATTTTATCAGTTAAAAATCAACACAGGGTATTAATTTTCAGAAATTCGTAATCTCAGAGTATTATTTTGCAGAATCTAAACTTCAGGATTTAAATTGCATAACATCCAAACATAAGGTATTTTTTTTACAGTTATCCCTTTAATTTATTATCATTTTGCCACTATTATCTGTTACAGGGAGACACACTCTCTCTCTGTTCTTTGATTAGTTGATTCTCATGGCATTGGCTTTAGGAGGAACCCATACCCATCTCTCTCCGCTACTATGCAGAGCCGCCTCTAACGACAACTATTCCAATGCCTCAATCGCCGCTTCTCACGCCCGCGATGCAGCTTACGTCCGACGCGCCGCCGAGCTCGCCGACATGTCCGCCGGCTCCACCTCCCCCCACCCCAATTTCGGCTGCGTCATCGCCACCTCTTCCGGTGCCGTCGCCGGCGAGGGCTTCCTCTACGCCCAGGGCACCAAGCCTGCCGAGATTCTCGCCGTCGAGGCCGCCGGCGAGTCCTGCCGACGCTCCACCGCTTATCTCAACATGGAGCCCGGAGATTGCCACGGCGACCATGCCGCCGTCTCCGCCCTCGTCGAGGTTTCTGTACCAGCAAGTGTTTGTGTTTGTGTTTTTTTTTTTTTTTTAATAGTATTTTTGGGGGGTGTGAATTGAATTTGATTGGTGAAAAATCTGTTGTTTGGATTAGGCAGGGATTGAGAGGGTTGTGGTTGGGATCAGGCATCCTCTGCAGCATCTTAGAGGCAATGCCGTACGGGCATTGAGAGGTCAGGGAGTTCAGGTCGATGTACTTGGAGAGGACCTCAAAAGCAAAATCATTGAGGTGAAAATTTAGCATTTCTTAGTCGTGTAATAATTAAGGTGCAAGCTTTCGAAACTCAAACCAAGTATATAATGGCTGTGATGCGTCTAACTCGTCTGAGATAGTGCCAGTAATTGCTCTAGTTACTTGATCTCTAGTATAGGCAGTTGAAAAAGATTCTTGTTTTCATTTGCAGTATTCAGTATAACACGTGGATATTTATGTCTCTCTCTCTCGTAGAATGCTCGAAAATCATGCCTCCTAGTCAATGCTCCTTTGATTTGTAGAGCTGCTTCTCAAGTTCCATTCTCTGTTCTCAAGTACGCAATGACACTTGATGGTGAGCTGTGTGTTTGTAATTGCAGTTAATATAACATTCGTCTTTTCTTTCGAGAAAAAAAAAGGGGGGGTTAAACTTGAACTGCAAAACAAAGAGTTTTCTGATAGTCTTCATTGGGACAAATAGGGAAAATTGCTGCTAGTAGTGGACATGCGGCGTGGATAAGCAGCAAAATCTCTAGAAGTCGAGTTTTTGAAATGCGGGGTAGGAGTGATGCTATTGTTGTTGGAGGGAATACAGTTCGTAGAGACAGTATGTATCATCTTCTTTGTGGCTTTTTGTTATTGTATAGAGTAAGGGAGATGGTGGATACGTTCTGATTCGGTTTCCAATTTAGATCCGAGACTAACTGCAAGACATGGAGGTGGGCATATGCCCATGCGGATTGTAATGTCACAAAGTCTTGATCTACCTGAGGAAGCAATTCTCTGGGACGTGTCAGATGCATCTACCATAGTTGTGACTCAAAGGGGTGCTAGAAAGAGTTTCCAGAAACTTCTTGCTTCAAAAGGAGTTGAAGTAGTGGAGTTCGATATCTTAAATCCTAGAGACGTAATGGAATATTTTCACGATCGTGGATATCTTTCGGTTTTGTGGGAATGTGGAGGAACATTAGCAGCATCTGCTATTTCAGCTGGAATAATACACAAGGTCTTTCTTACCTCTTTTTTCTCCTCTCTCCCTATTCTTTTTTTTTCCGTGAATTTCTTTATGCTTTTAACCCTGAGCCAGCAGTGCTCTATTATCATCAGCATCACCATATGCTACTGTTGTCTCTCAGGTTTTTGCATTCGTTGCTCCGAAGATTATAGGTGGCAAATACGCTCCATCCCCTGTGGGTGAACTTGGCATGGTCCAGATGACACAAGCTTTAGATTTGATTGATGTTTGCTATGAACAGGTTGGCAGTAGTCATTGGTCCATAAATCAGCAAAACAATCTTTTTTAGTGAATGCTTCTCTTGATTGGTTTTTTACGAGCTCTTGGTACTTGAACAACAGGTTGGACCAGACATGCTTATTAGTGGGTTTCTTCAGCCCATACCAGACCTAACACCTATTATCCCGTCAGTCGAAGAAACTTATGCAATTGATCCAACTGTTACTCCATATGAATCAAAAATCATATTTTTCTACAAAACATGGGACCCTTATGGTGCTTTTTCAAATTTTTCTCCTCATCCTATTCAGATGCCTGATGAAAATGGTGATTATGCCACTTGGTTGAGCGTGGAACATTTCTACCAGGTACCATATTTTCCCAGTAAATCCTGTTTTCTGGTGATAAATATTTTAACAATGCCGTTACAGAATTATTGTTAATACATAGGCTCAGAAGTTTGTCGGGGTCAATGATCCTCTGGCTCAAGATTGTGTAGAAAGGATAAAGTCTGCTAAAAGTCCAGAGGAGGCTGCAAGATTAGGAAGGTCAATGCAGAGGCAGCGCCCTGATTTGGTATAGTCCTCTCATGCAATCGCATTTCAAATTACTCTCATCATCTTTAGTTCTTTACCGGATGTCTAAGTTACTATATAGCAAAATGTCATTCCATAAGCAACATTATAATAAATTAATTATCTGCCACATGCTCTATCCATGATATCTTGATAGAAGTAAAGCTTTGGATTAAACATACATCAATTTCATTGTACACACATTTATGAAATGTAATCTGCATTGCAGGTAAGATCTGATTGGGAAAGTGCCAAGATCGATGCTATGTACAGGGCAGTGAAGTGTAAGTTCTCAATTTATCCACATCTGAATTCTATGTTGCTCTCTACTGCGGGATATGTTCTTGTTGAAGCATCACCACATGATCTTTTCTGGGGTGGAGGCCGGGATGGAGAAGGCTTAAATTATTTGGGTCGGCTTTTGATGCAATTAAGATCAGAGTTTCTCGGTGAGTCCTCTGCATCTAATCAAAACTCTTTCCTAGCTGGATAGCATTAGCAGCAAAGCTAGTACTCTTGATGTACGAGTTCGTTCTGTAACCATAACATTGTCACAACAGAATCAGACTTTTCATATGATCCTGATATTATAGGCTGGATATTTTTTGTTTTTATTTTTATTTTTTGAAAATTGCTGGCTGCAATTCCAACATCTTGATCTCTTTGTGCATTTATTTTCTTATACTATAGTTTAAGCGGTTTAATCACTCACTTCCAGGGGTATTTCCAGTACACTATTTCCTAACCTTTTTTTTTTTTTTAAAATAATAATAAAAACTCATGATAACATGATTTTCCTTGCCTGGAATGCTTCAAAGAATAAAATAGGTAATGCTAATGCACTTCCAAGGCCCTATGCAATCATCTTGTTTTCTTCTTAGTTTATCCAGTCTATTGGTTATTATTTTATAATAAAGTTGACTTCTAGGCGTATAGAAGTATATATCCCTTCTCCGAAGTTGCAAAGAAGTATTCCAACAGAAGGGAAAATAATAATACTAATAAAAAAATATGCGAAGAAGTAAGCAAGCAGCTAGGCAGAAGGGTATTCCCTGTCGAGATGTATCAGCTGTTGACTTGTAAGTTTTCTTCTAGGGTGTTTTTTGTTATACTTTGATCTCTGCTTCTCTACCCCATACATAGTCAGGGAGGAGTTTCTCATTCTGAATATACCAATGTCAGGGAGGAGTTTCTCATTCTGAATATACCAATCTGAGGAAGCGTTCGCTTTGTTTTCATCTGTATAAGATTTTCCGGGCAGTGATATGGCTTCTTCTTATTCTTCTAACTCAACGCCCGAGAGATACGATGTTTTTATGAGTTTTAGCGGGGAGGATACTCGTGATAATTTTATAAGCCACCTTCAAGAAGCATTGATTCAAAAGAAAATTGAAACCTTCATAGATGTTCTGCTAAATAGAGGAGAGGAGATTTCACCAGCTTTAAAGAAAGCAATAGAGGAATCAAAGATTTCGGTTATAATTTTCTCTGAAAATTATGCTTCTTCTTCGTGGTACTTGGATGAGCTTGTGCATATACTTTGGTGCAAGAAGGTAAATGGAAAGTTTGTCATACCTATTTTCTATAACATAGATCCGTCGCATGTCCGGAAACAACTGGGGAGCTACGCAGATGCGTTTGCTGAGCATGAAAAACGTTATCGGGAGAGAATGGACAAGGTGCACGAGTGGAGGGCTGCTTTGATAACTGCAGCCAATCTATCCGGATGGACTTCAATCAACGTTACGTAGTCCCTAACTTAGTAACTTACAATGTCTATTTCCGTTCAGCAAATATTGCTCTTTTAAAAGCCTTTTTTTTTTTTTTTGCATTTAAATAGCATTTTGCTCTATATTTACAGTGAAAAGTTTTTCCAAACATGTATATATATATATTTTAAAAAAAAGTGGGGCTTAAATAATTACCACTATTTACTACAAATTTAAAGAAAAATATCACACACACACAACTATGGCTTAAACTCCTAACCTTCCCAAACTCACACACACATTCCTAAAGTTTTGGACTATAAGCTATCTCAGATAGCATATATATATATATATATATATACTTCTCTGAAGAACCTCCCCTGTTACAAATGTTAATAATATGTGATTTTACTTACTATTTTGGCGGACTTCTTCACTTTTTGGAAAGATGGGAGCTCAGTCTCACAAATAAACATATTGCAATATGTCAAAATAATGCTTTGCAGAAGTCTGCCCACTTTTAACTTATAAGTAATGTGAATCTGATAATTTATTTGCACAGGAGGTTTCAATCTCTTAACCAAGCCGATTTAGTCCCAATCTGGATTTCTACACATAATGATTCCCGGAGAGATTTCTAAAAGAGAAAATTTGTATTGGTTTCGTATCATTTTTGGATTTTGAGTATTTAAACGAAAAGAATGACTAAGAACAAAAATGTGAGAAAATCGTACCTTTTATTCGCACTGCTGTTCCAAAAAACAAAAAAACAAAAAACAAAAAAAAAAACAAAAGGAGAAAGAAACAGATGAGATACCGAACAAACCATTAATTCCATTTCTACTCCTTTAGTTAGCAGAGAAAGAAGAAGATGATGTGAATTGCCGTAGCACTTAGGTTCCCAACTCCCCAGTCTTTCCCCGACGCATCAGATTGATTTCTCTGCAGACTTTAAGTGCAATAATGGTAAAAGGAACTTTCAAGGCAAATAAACTAGTTATAGTTCGATGCATCTAGATTCTTGAAAATTGTTAAACTTGATCACCACTCTATCTCAAGCAATATCAAAACTACTTCGTGTCATTAGCTGTATTATTATATAGAGTTATCTGCAACCAAAAAATAAATAAATAAAAATAAATAAATAAATAAATAAAGGAAGCCCTTTAGTATAGACTTTCTATAAATTTATCATTGTCTTTTCACTTATGTAAAATTGTACATTCACATTTATGCCAATTTATATATTTTGCTCTAACAAAATTTTTCACTAAACACGGAATCTGAATTGAGAATATCTTATTTTTGCTGAGTAACACAAAAAAGTAATTTAATCACAAATCACTTAATTTGTACACAGACGGTATAAATTTGTAAAAATTTGAAATTTAGATGTATAATTTTGCATAAGCCAAAAAATAAGATTAACATTGTAGAAAGGTCATACTTCAATGCATTTTTTTCAATTATCCATATTATAGTATTATATATCTTAAGTACACTAAGGGAAGCTCAGTCCGATTTTATGTCATTATCTATTCATTACTTATGTGTCTTGTCTTCAATTTCGTTAACATTACGCGTGCATATCGTCAAGGTTTGCTAGAACAATATAATGGTAGAAACTTAAGTAACAAAATATATCTACCTCAGTTCTATGTGTTCCATTATTAGTTCCTTCTTACTTATTAGTATTTGATCTGCATATATGGTAGCCCTGAATCAAAGCTAGTTAAGGTGATTGTTGAAGACATTTTGAAGAAACTGAATCCTGCATCATCAACCGACGATTTTAGGGGTTTTGTGGGAACTGAAAAACGTGTTGAGGAAATAGAAACACTGCTACAAGTTGGAGCACCGAATATTCGTATTGTGGGGATTTGGGGTATGGGAGGTATCGGAAAGACAACCCTTGCTAGTGCTACATTCAATCGACTTTCTTCTCAATTCGAAGGTCGTTGCTTTCTTTTGAATGTCAGGGAAGAATCAAAGAGACATGGAATGCGTCATTTACAAAACATACTTTATTCTGACCTACTACTAGAAGATATATCCATTATCTCATATTTTGGGTTATCTTATGCTAAGAAAAGGCTCCCTCATAAAATGGTTCTTGTCGTATTCGATGATGTGAATGATCCAGAACAATTAGAAGTTTTAGTTGGAGATCGGAATTGTTTTGGCTCCGGAAGTAGAATTATTATTACAACTAGGGATGTGCAAGTGCTTAGATATATTAAAGCTAACGGAATTTACAAGGTTGAGGAATTAAGGGATGATGAAGCTCTTCAGCTCCTTTATTTGGCTGCTTTTGAAGAAATGTACTCTCCAAAGAGAAGTTATACAAAGTTGTTAAGTGTGGCAGTAAACTATGCTGGAGGTATTCCATTAGCTCTTAAGGTATTGGGTTCCTTCCTTCGTTGCCAAAAGGAGGAACGATGGGAAACTGCATTGAATAAATTGAAAAAGATTCACAACAATAAACTGCAAAATATATTGAAAACAAGTTATGATGAACTCAGTGAAAATGAGCAGAGTATATTTCTTGATATTGCGTGCTTTTTTATTGGGGAGGAAAGAGATTTTGTTGAAAGAATACTAAGTTGTGACATAGAAGTAGATAATCTCATTGATAAGTCACTCATAACTGTATCTCACGACAGTAAACTCTTGATGCATGATTTGATACAAGAAATGGGTCGGGAAATTGTTCGAAAAGAATCTACCAAAGAACCTGGAAAGCGTAGTAGGTTGTGGATTGCAGAGGATATATATCACGTGTTGAAGAATAACACAGTAAGTACAAAATATAATTATAAGTAAACCTTTCTTCGAAAGTACATGACCTTGCACAAGAAAAAGAACCAAGGACAAAAATCCTTTTTATTAATCTATGTACTTTTAGACTCTTAACACACTTCTTACTGTTCTTTTAGTACAATTTTTGTATTTATATATGCGTTTGTTTTAAAATTGTCAGGGGACTGAAGCAGTTGAAGGAATAGTTTTAGACATGTCTAAAACTAGAGATATCAATTTCAACCCTGAGGTCTTCCAGAAGATGTATAATCTAAGATTTTTGAAGATTTACAATACACCAAGACGTGACAATGAGAGCAACGTGTGCCCTTACAAAGATCTCCTGTCTTTTTCTGATAAGCTTGCGTATCTGCAATGGGATGGATACCGTTCGAGATTTCTGCCACCAAATTTTAATCCAGATAATCTTGTAGAGCTTATCATGCCTAATAGTCGGGTTGATCGACTTTGGAATGGAAACCAGGTATGCATATTTGTTAGCTCTTTTAGTTTGAATATTGTATCAAATATATCTAGCATGTTAGTACATTCTAATTTATTATATCCTTTGGTTTTTTTTCGTACAGCCTCTTGCTGGCTTGAAAAAGATTGATCTTAGTCATTGCAGAGACCTTGCTAAAATTCCGGATCTTTCTCATGCTTTGAATCTAACAACTCTTCGTCTTGAGGGTTGTTTTTCTCTAAACAAGTTTCCAGAGCTTCCAAGGAATATAACAAATTTAAATCTAAGCAGCACATCAATCAAAGAAGTGCCTTCATCAGTTAATCGTCTCTCTTGTCTCGAGATATTTGATCTTAGTGATTGCCTAAACCTGGAGACTCTGCCCACAAGCATTTGTAAGTTAAAATCTCTACAAAGTCTTTATCTCTCCGGATGCTCGAAATTCAAAAACTTCCCAAATATCTTAGAGCCTCTGGAACGTCTAGTGGAACTAGAGTTGGATAGAACAGCCATTAAAGAGCTACCTTCTTCGATTGAGAATCTAGTTGCGCTTCAATCTTTGCACCTAGAGAGGTGTCGAAACCTCGAGTCTCTCCCAGACAGCATCTACAACATAAGCTCTCTTGATTACGTTAGCCTTTGGAGCTGTACCAAATTCAAATCTTCACCAGATCATAGTAACCACCGGCTGAGTCCAAAACCAAAAGATTTCGAGGCGTTATCAAGTTTTCAAACAGTACTCATGCAAGGTTGGGACGACTTCTCTAACATTGGAAGGGATTCACGAGGCTATAATTACCTGCAACGAGTCCCTGTATTGATGGCTTTGACATATTCAAGCCAAGACTACTATGATCCGATGATGGTGCCAGGTTCAACCAGGAGCTCTGGACTAACCGCAACAACGTTGTTTAAGTTGTTCTTAGAAAGATATAAGTGGCTGAGTGTGTTAGCTTGGTTTTCAACCCTGTTTTTATGTATGTATTTGCTGAGAAAATTGAAATAACGTCATTAGCAAATTCTTGACCTCAGGAAACGATATATTCTAAAATAAAGGATTAATTTCACCACTCTCTATGAAACTGTTTTTGCTGAGATTGTTAGATCCCTCTATGTTGCTCTCTACTGTGGGATATGTTCTTGTCGAAGCTTCACCACATGATCTTTTCTGGGGTGGAGGCCGGGATGGAGAAGGCTTAAATTATGTTCTTGTCGGCGAGTCCTCCTTATAGTATCAAAATTAGTGTACTCTCGATGTACGAGTTCCTTCTGTTATTTTAATATTGTCACCACAAAATCAGATTTCTTCTTTTTTTTTTTTTCTATATGGTACATGATGTTATAGGCTGGATATTCTAGTGTAGCTAATAAGATGCAGCAAAATTTTATTTTGGTAGGTTGAAATACATCGCCAGTTTTATGAGTGTTTAGTTTGATTTGTTTATCTTAAAGGCCTTACGAGAACTTTGGTCAGAAGGGAGTTTTAAAACCATCAATGCATGTCCAAGTTTATCAAGAAAAGGCACTAAAAGTAATTTAATAAGAGCAGCTGTACATGTTCTTGTTTCCTACAGAACTAACGGGCCATTTAGCAAAATGCTGTTTAAGCCAATTCTTGACCTCAGGAAAAGATATATTTTAAAATGTGGGGTTAAATTCACTAGTCTATTGAATTATTGCCTTGTATCACTTTTGCTCCCAATTCTTGACCTCAGGAAAAAAATTTGGGAGATAAATATATCTCAGTTGCGAATATTACTGGATTGACGTTCCAGTAACGTCATTCGGATGTAACGCTCGGCGTTGTTGCCTTATTACTCATGGCTTCATGCTTTGTCGGCTATTGTTACAATTACAAGTTTCAATGTTAACCTTTTCTCTTTTCTTTTTTTTTTCTTTTTTTTTTTTC
>JXTC01000423.1:224170-249581 GCA_002914845.1 Trema orientale
AAAAAAAAAAAAAAAAAACTACACATAGATTAACCAAAAAAAAAAAAAAAATCCTACCGGATTGACAACCTTATATATATAATATACATATAGCTACATTACATAGATGGATCACGATAATGCACGTATCTGTTTAGCGTTAAATTAATAACTGTTGATACCCTTGCTACGAGTTGCTTTTCTTTAATTTCGACGGTAATTTGGTGCCACGTACGATGAATATAAAAACTGCCTAATTATAAAACCATTGATACAAGCATTATTAATATCTTGAAAAAGAGAAAATGACGAGAGTGGTAAAAGCTAAGCTAGGTTGAGTTTTACATTATATCAGAAATTAATAATATAAAATGAAAAGAGAAGTTTCTGAAGACCATGGGAATCCACATGGAATTTGAGACATATAGGCTACAAATTGTGGTACTGGCCTTCGTTAGTATGACTAGGAATTTCACATAGAAAGGGAAACCAGATGATGTGTCATCACGTGGATCAATATATGTGTATATACAACATGGTACACAGCTAATTACTTGGTCATATCTCAGCCATGCATACACATATAATTAATTTGTTAAGCATCTTAGTCCCACTTTATAAATTAAAAAAACTGATCTCTTTTAATATTAAACTATGTCCACGAAGGCTAGCTTATCCTGATTCCTGAAAGATTAAAATACCAAAAAGCCTAAAACATTTTAGATTGTAAAGATCAGGTGAAGATTTTCCAAGGTAAGATGAAATATTGGCTTTCTGCTTTCAAGGGATTAATTTTCCAAAAGCTAAGCGTTGTCCCAACCTTGCACTTGATGGCCGTGATCAAGATTTTCGTAATCAATTGTATGTAGTAAATTATAATCAACCGTTTAAAGTTTACATTCAATGAATGAATATGTTTAGTAGATACTGCTTTTTCTTTCCTTTTTGTTTTTCAAATGTTTGTTTGACATAAAAATGGAAAGAAAGAAAAGTTCTTATAATTGAATGATCTGTTACACAGGAAATATTTAATAAAGTAGCTAGTGGGACATTTCATGGTACTATTTAGGTGACTTGGTGCCAAAATGTTTTAAATGAGGAGCTAGCTTGCTAGGGCCATTAATTAATTGATGCATATGTAGGGGACAGAGCTAGCTAGGGGTGGAGCCATTCCCATTTCCCAACCATTGCCTTTTTTTCAATCCTTACATACTCAAGATTTTCAAAGGATTGGGATATCTCCCAAAAATTTATAATGGTCAACCAAATTGTTATCAACACACTAAACTAAAAAATTTGTTTATATGATCAAGGGACAAGAATGCATGTTCTATATATTTATGTATTTTTTTGGATGGAGAAAGGATTGTTCGGGAATGAGCTAAGGGTTTTAAATTTAGTATTTGGAGTATGTTATCAAAAAAAAAAAAAAATAGTATTTGGAGTAGTTAAGTATCACTATCACTCCCCCGACCCCACAAAAAAAAAAAAAAACATCATCACATGATGAGCCTCGTCAAATGTAGTGTTTGCATCTCGTTTAATGAATTTTTCTTAAAGAAAAGAAGAGAAAATATAAGGAAAAAAATAATGCTATACGTGTTTCACGTAAAACTTGGAGACCGTACGAGACATCTTAGTATTTATTTATTTATTTTCAGGTAAGTATTTCATTAATATCATTCATTAAAAACAAAAATGGGCGAGAAAAATGGGTGAGGTTTACTAATCCTTTCTTTTCGAAATCCAAAGAAATTGCTATGGAACTCCGGATTCTTTATGGACTGTTCAATCAATTACTTCTTCTAGAATACTAACTAGAAGATTACTTTATATTATCCCCATGCTCTTCTTTTTTTTCCTTCATTGATTTGATTCTTTCTTTCAATGGATATCAGAATTCATATTAAAATAAAAGATCTTAAAAAATTTAGGTATAAAAACCTTGATTTTTAATTAAGAGTATTTTGGTTTTTTCATAAATTGGAGATTAAAAATTAATAAAATAGCTGAAATTATAATTAAATTCGAACGAGGGATGTAAGTGAAAGAAATTTTTAAAATTGGGGTCAATTTCAGATTGATAAGGAATTAAATGAAGAAAAAATTTGAAACTTGGGCCATATTACAATTGTTAAAAGATGGGTCACCAGCCCATTTATGCCACGTGTCACAAAATCCCCAAAATGTTTTGAAGTCCCTAAAATTTTCCCACTCTCTCTCTTCTCCTTTACGCATGAACCACCCGAGCCGACTGCAGCTCATGATCTAGTTGCCTCCTGCCATCGACTATCACTGTAGTCCCCGGAAACCGACTCCCTGATGTCGGACGAACTAGCGACGGCCTCCTCAGGCCACCGTTGTGTAGTCTAGGCTCGCGAAAGATGCGCGCGAAGCCACAATCATTCGCCGTCGATTTCGTTGTTCCACTCCACCATAGCCGGCGAGCCCAAGCCTCCCCCAACTTGGGTCAACCCTTCACCGCCACTAATTTCTGGCGAATCAGCTCTGGTGAGCATTTGATACTTTTTGGCCCTTTTTGTAACAAAATAGTAGTATTTATATAATTATTTTTGTGATCTTTAAATAGTGATGATGGAACTTTTGTGGGATGATTGTATGGTTTAAGACATGATGATAAGTGATTGTTTTGTGTGGAATGAATAATCGCTTGGCGTAGCTATCAAGGTGAAATTGAGGTTCTCTTACCTAGTTTTATACTCATTTTATTTTAAAATATGCATTATGACGTATTTCTGAAAATTGTCGACTTTCATAAATTCAATTGATTTGATTGGATATTTGATGAACTTGTGAACTGTTGTGACCTAGTGGATTGTTCTTGGATTGGACTGTATGATTTTTATGCAAGTTTCAAAATTGTGGTTTTGGGAAAATACAGCCGTTATGCTGCCCGATTTTCAGTAAATCCCAAAGTAATACCAAATGAGTTTTAAAGTATGATTTTCTTGATATACTTGATGCATGGTTATTATACACTCTATGACATGTTATACTTACCATGGGATCACATATTTGAGTTTCATTATTGCATCATGGCATTTTAGATTGCTGACGAGTTGCTGCAGCGCTAGGTGAGAGACCTAGGTCCCTGCACAGGTTTTGCTGACACACCTCTAGGTAATGTCAGGATGTTGGGTACCTCTAATAAAGGGGTATTACAGGGCCGTGGTGGGAGGATGCGAGCCCCATTCATATATCTAGTTGATTTATGATATATACAACTATGTGGCTTTGGTTTTGATTTTGAATATGTGATTACACTTGATCTCAACCTGATTTATAAATGGATTTGAAAAGGTACTAACCATGCAGGTTTGAAAAGTTTCATTCATTCCAAACAGGTAATTGAATTTCTACTAAGCATGTGAATACTCACCCCCTATATTTTCCCCTCTTAGGAGGTGTGCAGTGTGACTTGGGCAACTCCAGAGCGGACTGTTTGGGAGAGGAAGCTTGTTACTAGTTTAATAGCTGATAACTACTTAGTAACTCTTATTTTGGATTTGTAATAACACTTGCTCATATCATGGGTTTAGCCAATACTACTTATTATGCCTACTTGTGATGATGATGATAATGCATGGATATGTTTTATGAATATTATTAATAGTCTATGTCTAGTGTGATCACAAAATTGTGGAAATTTATAATTTGGATTATTTTTATGAACTTTTATAGAAGATGTCGTTTTGAAACTAGTTGTTATTTTTCTGAAAAATTGAAGTTTCTATATTTTTTTAAAACAATTTATGAATTTTCATTTGTAAAATTTTCATTTTGCCACTGGTCCGGATTTTGAGTCGTGACACTAGGAATTAGAATTGTAAGAATAAGAGTTGTCTTTTCATCATTTCAGATTGATTAGAATAACATATAAATCAAATAGCAATAGATAAGCAAAGAAATAGAATTGAAATACGCTACTATATTCCTATCTTACGTCCTTGTCAATGAGTAGTATTGGTTTAACGCTACTTATAACTAGTTCATACTATTTTTCAAGTTTTCTTGCTGTTAATTTACGAATGCATAAACTACGAGAAGTAATCAATACACACTGTAGCGACACGTTTTTGGATTTTATGAATGAAGCAACTAATTCATTCAGAGTCATTAATTATTATCAATTTAACTCCGCGGAATAGGTAAAACATTCTTCGAATAATGGAAGTTGGATTAATATAATTAAAAGGCAGATTTTACAGTAAAAGGACATATATATCTTAGAGAGAGAAGAATAATAGTGGTTGCATAATTTGATGATCATCAGAGGGAATGAGAGAAGAAAAAGGCAAAGCTATATATATATAGGACAATATTGAATCCAAATTCCAAAATGAATCCTGTGTTTGTGAAATACAAAGAACAGAATCATATAAAAACAAGTTTAAGAAAAAGAGACCGACCGACCAAAACTACATGTTGGCCTTTTGTAATTATTATGGGTTTTGGCTCGGTGATCGATGGATGTTTAAGATTTAGACGAGATTCCTCCATACAACGAAATTCAATCATGCCTTTTTTGAAAAGCGTAATTCGAGCTAGGTTAGTATTATTCTACTGCGTTGTAGCCGTGCTGTAAATTGCGACAGTAGTATAATTATGACAAAAAATATCTACGTGTTTACGTCTACAATACTAATGTGGATTTGTGTTTAAAAGTAACAATTAAGAGGTAATTATAAATTCATGTATCGTAGAATAATATTATAGAAAATTTATATGATAGTAGCGAATTAACATTTTAGAAGCTGTAATTAATTATTCTACTTCTCAAATTATGTTCAAAATAGTGATTAATACGACTTTGAAATTTGATGTCCAAAAGAGTAGAAATTACCCAATGTTTCTCTCTTATATATATATATATATATAATCGATTTTAAAAGTTAAAAATAATAGTCCTTAAAAACCAATCCAAACAAGCCCGAGTTAATAAGTAACACAAGGAAAAAAAAAAAAAAAAACTATAGTAATCAAATACGAATTCATATCTCAAAACAACACGCGAACAAAGTCAGAGAGAATATTGAAACGAACTGATAAAGAAACGAGACATTTATTCAAATACAATCAATATAACAAATAAATAAAGGAAAAAATATAGATAAATATAACGTCCACTAAAAAAATCATGAACGGGAGAATGAGCCCAAATTTATGTCTTTTTATTCTTGTTTCTTCATATGTTTCAAATCCTTCTTAGAATACTAATGCTCCAAGAAATTGATCGTTAACCAGACTTATAACGGATCCTGGATAACTTAATTTTCACATGTCTTTTTTAGTCTCGTTTTTTCATATGTTGTGACAGTAAATCTTTTAAAATTATTAATGCTTGGAAAAATTGATTTATGTGTACCTTTTCGTAACTTCCGAGTTGGCACAAGTAAATTGATATAATTGTCCTATTTTATTCTTTTGGCTGGAATCATTAATATGAGATCCGATTACAACGTGTATATACAAGTGAATTATAAATCAATATTATGATGAACTATATATTATGCAGCTTGTGAGTTGTGACAACCATATTGCTACATAAGAATTACGTAGACCCCCTCTCTTTTGATGGGACAATATTACGTGTCCTCACATGGGTAATATTTTGCGTAGGTATATAGCTAGCAATTTCATTTTTTGTTTATTTTCTTTTTTAAATATTTGATAGAATCTTTGTATGGCTATAACATGTTCTTCTTTTGGCTAGTTGTTGGAAAGTACATATACACACATAATTTATGTCGCATATCTGATACGAACGATGGTTTAAGAAAACAAGAAATCATGGCATCTTGCTGTTTATTGATTAATGGGGAATTTGTGTTGTATCATAATTTGCGCGAGAGATAGAATGAATACCATTGCCATTTTGCATTTTTATTTTTTATTTTTTTAAGTAACCTTGTTTTTTATCGCCTTGTGTCTTTTTTCTTTCCTGTTTCTTTTTTAATTATATCGTCAATAATTAGTTAAGACACTAATCACTTGACGGGTACGCATTATAACCTTCTGTTAGAATAAGCTCTACATAAGTCAATTAAAAAAAATAAAAAATTGTGATGCGTTAGATGTACGCTGATGCTAACAGTATGTAGCAACGTATCTCCCTAATATGTAATATATATTTCATTATTGCATATATACATCAAATATGACCAGCCGGTGTAAAAGCACCAAATCAAACAAATATATCTTTTATGTTTTCAAATGCAATGTAACACATTTTAGAATAACCCGCCCGTTTTTCAAAAAGAAAATGAGGAGTCGTTTAACCAAAGAAAAAGTCGGGGACTTTGAAAACTATTGATAGAAAATATAGAACTAAAGACAAGGAAAAGGAGAGAGAGTTCCAGAAAATTGAAAAAGAAGCATTATGTTTGGCAGGGAATTTTTGGAGGGATAGAGAGGAGCGAAGAGAGAGTAAGAATCATCCGTTTGGTAGGAGAGAGAGAAGAAGTCGAATGGAAGGGACTCCATCCGAGTCCATTAAAGCTCGTCATTCCAAATTGGATAAGGATTGGAGAAACTTAAAAAGGAAAAAAAAAAGTGTGAATTGATTAATTTATCATTTAAGACAATTAATTTAACTAAAATAAAATAAATAATATAGTAATTTTATAAATAAATACTCTTTATCATTCGTCTTTTACATCTTTTCTACTAAACAATATTAGGGATTATCACTCTCTTCTCATTCTTTCACACTTTTTATCATTCCTGAACTCCTTATCATTCCTACTCTCTTTCTCTCTTACCAAACATAGTCTAAGAAAACATGAGTTAAAAAGTTTTTAGTCTATTTTTTTCATCACTTGGTAAAGACTAAACTAGAACGGAAAAAGAAAATGGTAAAAGAAAAAAGAAAGATAGGAAGAAGAAAAGAGCCTGCACTGATAAGATGTTAGCTACCTACCCTACGCGAACATATTCTTACATCTATAATTTATTTACTTTTTTCTTCCTGTGCTTTGAAAAACCACATTAACCCTCGTCGCTTATGCAACAAAACATCATTATATAGTTTTCTAGAAATAAATTACTCTATGGTTTCATTATCATATATCTAGCTAACTAGCCAGGTATTATGTTGTGGTTTATTGGTTTCATAATATATTATATGTATTGTATATAACGAAGTATTTTATTAATTAACATAATTATCATCCAAACCTGTAATCAATGACATTTTCTGTCCTCATCCAGACCAAAAGGAGAGAACAAAAGTAAATGGTTATTCCATCAAAAAAAAAAAAGTAAAAGGTTATGAGAGCATGTTTCACGTGATTAATGTGATAATCAGTTGCAAATTCTGATATTGATGTGTGGCCTAATGTTGAAACTTTACTAACCAAATAATGCGTTTAATTAGTTTGTGAGTAATATAAAAGGTAACGGGTGATCATCAACAAGTTGTCATAATTAATTTTATAAAATGCACATCATATGATCTCATGGCACATATCTATACTATATACACTAATATTGTGGCGTTTGGTTGCTAAACAAAAATAGAAAAAGAATAGGAATGGAGTGAGAGCAGGAATGGAATGAAAAGGAAAACTGATTGAGTTGTTTGGTTGACATATTGAAATCAGTGTCTGGATGAGAATTACTATGTTTGGTTTATTACGAAATGAAATGGAATTAACATTATATAGACGAAAATATCATTTTTATTAGAAAATTGGTACAAATATTAAATTGATACAAAAATTGATTCATTTATTTATTTATGTATTTTTTGCATTAGAAAATTTTTTTAAAAAAAATAAAAATATATAGAATTTCAGAAAATAACATATACGGTTTGATATGTTATATAGGATTTCAAAAAATAACACATCAAATTATATACAATTTGATATGTTATCCAGGATTTTAGTAAATAACACATCAAACCGTGTGTTATACAAGATTTCAGAAAATAAAATATCATGTGTTATTCAAGATTTCAGAAAACAACGATTTGATGTGTTATACAGTTTGAGAATTTTATAATTATTTTAAATAAAAATATTTTTTATTTTGTGAGAAATTATTGATATTACTCTTCATATTTTGTATAATATTAATTTCTCACAAAATAAGGGTAATATGTGAGTCGGGTTGGAGTAGAATGGGCTTTCAACTCATTTGATTTAGGAATCCTAATTCATTTAAGTAGATGAATGATAATTACTATGGGGATTGGCCTTAAGTCTCAACACTTAAACTAAACAATTAAATTGGCTTTCTTTAGGAATGAGAATTCCATTCTAATGCCCATTCAGCCCAACCAAACGCCACCTAAATGCTTTAAGCAACTATTGATCCAAATTTTTTTCTATTTTTTTTCATTTATATCTTTTCTTTTTTTAAGTTTTTTGTTAATTTATTAGCTTTAATAAATTTAAATAATCTATTATTATGTTAGACTATTTTAGTACTTTTATCTAATTTTTATTTTTTTAATTATAAATGCACATGTATCAAGATTTTTTTGGCTTATAAGAATAGCCTACACGTCTTTTTTTTCAAATATATATACATATATATAGGCTTACATGCATATCAGAGTTTAGTTGGTTCTTTTTTCTTTTAAGCTTTTTAGCATTTGCTAACAAAGACACAAATCTGGATACAATTATATACACATGAATTCTTTTATACCTATAATTTAACTTTGAGGTAGTGACCTTTACGGTTCATTCTCATTTATTTATTAATCATTTCTTTTCAGAAGAAAGACTATAACTTTCTTTTCTTTAGTATTTCTTGGAATGAGGAATATAGTTGGTTTAATAGTTGAGGTAAAATAAAAGATGCAGCTCCAGATGGAAATTATAAGAGAATTAAATAGTCATATCTATATATCTTTATTCCTCAAATTTCTCAGAGTTTTCTACTTAATTGATTGTTAAATAAAATTTTCAATAAATAGATAACAATAAAAAAAATTTACACGGAACGGAAATGAATATGTCCAATGTTAAAATTTAAAGAGGAAAATTTCAAATTCAAACACCTTGAATGAATATCCAAAGAAGCCAAAAGAAAAAAGAAAAAAAACCTTAAAACTAGGGAACAAAGATTTTAAACACAAACATTTTTATCTTTAAAGAGCTTACAATAAAAACTATCTTATTATTATTATTATTATTATTATTATTATTATTATTATTATTATTATTAAATTAGGAGTGAGGAGCTTTCAATCTTCAGTCTCAATATTAGAGTTACCAATTATGCTATACCTGCAACCTTATAATCTTAAAAAAAATTAATCTTTTCTTTCAATCTACGAGTTCTCTCTGTTTATTCTTCATTTGTTTCAGATATTTTTCTTTATCTTCAAACTATTCTTGAAGTAGTATATTGGGTTTTACTCTATATATTTATCTCCAAGAGAATAACAGTAACAACCATGTTTTTTTTCTAAATTTGATTCAAACTTTTAGAAGCTTGTTATTCATTTTTTAACCAAACAAACCAAATTTCTAACAATTAGATAAGTACGATTTGAATTTTGAATTTATGCATATTTTGTGATCCCAAGTTCCACTTATGATAATTATGTCATATTTTTAGTTAAATAATTACTTATTCCAGTTATAGTATTTGTGCAAATTAATTATTTCTTTTTCAAATTTTGTTATCTTAATTAGTTAAATGAATAAAAATCTTTATTATAAGTCTATAAATAATTACTCTATAGGTAATAACTTTTATAAATTGAGAATTTTTACCATATTTTCTCGTATTCACATGTGAAATGATAAATTGATGGAACAAAGGATATATAAAGTCCAAAGTTTTGAAATCGTGTAAACTCATTGTTTATATTTAAAAGGAACTTCATTGTTAACATATATTTATCTTTGCTCCATTTTTTTGAAAGTATCTTTACTTCATTATTTACTTTGTTATAAATTAGATTTCTTTTACATATATAGTTATAGACTATACAAATTCAAAATTTTACATCATATAAATAAAGTACGTGCAATGCACGTGCAACCTTTTACTAGTATATAATTATATATGTTGTTATTGTTTAAATATAAACAATGAGAGAAAGGACGCGCAAGGCCCCAGCGCCACAATGCAAATGAGGCACTTAATGTACCTCAGACCCGAGAGCAGTGTACGCCGCACCACTTGGCTGTGCCAAATTCCAGAGAGGCATGCGTGGTCGTGCAAGCTTCAAGCGTGACCAGGCCACCCCCATTTTCTAGAAAAGTTGTGTTTTTTTTCCATAATAGGTGTTTCGAAGAGTTGTGTTTTTTTACAACAGACATAGTTGTATACCAAAATGTAATAAAAGGAACACATTTGTGGATGAAAATTATCAACAAAAAATTAATTTTCTGAGTTCCTTTGAGAGTTTTTCCAGAATTCAAAAGTATTCTTACTTTCAAACTTTGATTTCTTTTACTTTTGCTTGGTGCAAGAATTTTTCTAAGTCTTGTTATATCCTAGAAGCTATTTGTCTGTAAAGTCCCTACTAATAACTTAGAGGGGGTAAATAACGCTTTAAAGAAAGCTTAATTTTTAAGTGTCTCAAGCCTCCATTGTTCAGTATATTTCCAATAATATATGTATACCAAAGTCTTTGGATATTGATGGGTAAAATATACTCTTGTAACTTGTTACATTTTGATTGCATGGTGTGTATATATATATATGTAAAAATTTTATATGTATTAGTATATAATTTCAAGAATTTTACCTAGACAATATATGCCTTACATTATGAGGTTTTTTGTTGTTACTGAAAAAGTTATATTGTTAAGGTCTGGCTAGCATTATTAATAGGAGCATGCTAGATTGAAATTAATTCCCATGCAACAAATAAGAGGTTCACAGCTGTGAAAGGTACCATATGCATGTGATAGGATATCATTTTAGTTGTGTTAATTAAACTTTTCATTACTTTATAATTAGTTAATATTGAACATGCGATTCATGTTGAAAGAGACATCAAAAATATGAGCTATTGTTTTTTTTTTTTTTTTCAAAAGAATAATAATAAATTTCCAGGAAAAAAAAAAGAATAATAATAAATTGAGCTATTTGTTGACGTGAACTACAAGTCTATAAGACCGAATATTGAATAGAAATCGTACGTGAATATGTATAGAAATAAAAATGACAATAAGTCCTATGGCGATGTTAAACGAAAAAAAAAAAAAGGAAAAAAAGACGATAATAAGACCAAGTCAAAAGAAATTGATAATATCACAAGACCAATTGGGTAGAAAATGAACAACACTGTGTGCCTTAAAAAAGCCAAACTTGACTTTAATAATTATAATTATTCACATTTACAAAAGGTCGGATCAGAGGAAAATTAATAGTTCTATGAACTGGAAATTTTCTGTGCACTCTTGTAATTTTACATGCATCTTATAGAATCTAAATTTAATTATTGTCCCAATTTATGTCAACATAATGAGTTAAAACAATACCTGATTAATAGAAGTCTTTAAGATTTTAAATTAAAAAGAAAAAGATAACTTAAAAGGTAAATTAGGTAGTAACAATTTTTAGATAATTGGTCATGAATTCATTAGTTATATATGAATTGGACACCAAAAGTAGGCAAAAATTTGAGTTTGAACTTACCATGGATTAGATATATAATAATAATAATAATACTAATAATTTGAGGTATTATCGAGGTGGATAAAATTAGTGGTAAATACACTTCACTTGATCAGCTTGGAAAAGGCTTCGCTGGATCTTACATTTTACAAAGATTATTATTGGACTGAGTGCACTTAAAATCGCAATTACGTACTCTTTTTTTTTTTTTTTTTGATAATAAAGCAATTACGTACTTATCTAGCTTTTGTTTTTGTTTTTCGTTTTTTTTTTTTTTTTTTTGTGGAGCTTTTGTGTTTTCTCTTGTATCTTAATTACAATGCATTCTTTTTGAAATTACAATATTATTTGAACAAAAGTAACCGAAAAAGATAAAATATAGTAATTTCACTTTTATACAATATTTTTAAAGGATAATTTTTTGATATTTTACGATTGTTACCTTTTTAATATTATTAATTGATCTTATTTCCTATTAATCCACTATTTGATGATTAATCAAAGCTTGACATAGAATATTTTTTCCTTTTCTTTTTTTTTAAAAACGATTTGCTTTTAACCCGACAAAACTATTTTTATATATTTTCAATACGTTGAAAGTGATGAAAGGAATCTAGCCCACAAAAGGGGAAAAAGAAAGAACTTAAAGAGACAAAATAGCCTTAAAGAGTTATTTATTCATTTCTAACAGAAAAGAAAAACCCATAAAGGGGTGTAATTGCAAAAGAGAAAAATACTGAAAAAGAATGGTTTAATAAAATCATTTCTTTGTTCATGGCAAGGGTGATACTCGAAAGAGAATTATAGAGAGGAAAAGAAATAATTAAACAATAAAGAAAAAAGCAGAAAAAAGGCCATGAAAAATTGGAAATGACATCTGAATTCTCAACGAGTCAAAGCCAAGAAATCTGAAATTCCAATTACAGGCACCTTTAATAATCAGTTAGTCAAAAACCTCCAACAATAATGTGCTTTATTGTAACTTAAATTTATTTCCACAAATAATAAAAAAGAAGTTTATTATTTTATCCCTTTATCCATCATCATTAATAAATCCCTTCCCAACAAAATAAATACCATCTTATCTCAGAATTTTCAAGCGACAGAAAGGAACCTCTTCTTTCCAAATTCCAATACCCATTACCCTCCTCTCTCGCTCTCTCTCTCTCAAAATCAGTTCTTGTTCTCTCTCTCTAGAAAGTCAGGATCTTTATTCTTATATAGGGAGCAGTTTTTTTCTTTTTTTTGGGCGGTAAAGTCTTCATCTTTTTCTGGTGGTGGTGGTGGTGGTGGTTGTTGCCATAATTTCTCATATTGGAACCCATTAACCCAATCCCTCTCTCTCTCTACCCCTAGACATTTTCTCCATCTGGAACTGGGTTTCTCTCCACCACTTGTATTGTGTTAGCCTCCACCAGAAAAAAGTTCCATGAGGGTGTATTTTTCTATATGCCAAATTGCGGAATGAGCTGCTCTGCTTTCTCTACACATTTTTTCTGCTTTCGTTTGGCTATTTCAGCGTGAGTGGATTATTTCGTTTCTGTCGATTTCTAGCTTGATCCCAGAAGAATCCAGCTGGTTTTGGGGTGGTGGAGTGATTTTGATTGATCTTGATATCACCAACTTGGTTTGGTGTTTGGACAAAACTCTGGGACTCCTTGTGGTTTGATTGAGCAGGAATTGGAATTGAGTGGTTTTCTTTCTTTCTCTCTTTCTTTTGTATTGAATTTTGGATACGTATTTGGGGTATTGAGGTGGGTTTTTGGTAAAAAAGTGCTCTTTTGAAATAGATCTTCTTTCGTAGATCTGGTCTCTTTATCCATATTCGCCTTTTTTACTTTCTATAATATTAAAATATAAATATATGTAGAAAGTGCTTTTCTTTACCATTCAAGGAAAGCTGAAAGCTCCTGGTTTTGAATTCTGGATTTTGGTTCCTGTTGGGGATACTATTCTTGCAGTTTTGGCATAATTCAATTGTTTTGAAGGCCATTTTTTTTGGTTTAATCTGACAAGTGAAACCTGATAGCAAAAGGGTATCTGGATTTTTGCAATCTAATTTGGTTACTGATCGTAATTCAACCGTTTGAAGATCGAAAAGCCTCTTTCTCTGATTCTTAGGCTTTGAGCTCAAAAGGGTTGTTTCAGAATTGTGACTGAAGAAGATTGAAGGGTCCAGGGCTGCAGGTTTGAGAAGACAAAAAGCTCTTTTTTTAGGTTGATCACCAAGTTTTTCTGACGGATCCTTCAATCGAGAATAGGGGGGGCGGTTGTTTGGCTGGTCTGGAGTGCATATTAAACATTATCAGGGCCCTCAGAATGGGGTCCTGCTTATCTGCAGAAAGCAGGAGCCCTCGTACCAGTTCGCCCTTATCTCCCTCCCTGGGAGTCAGGAAATGGAAGAACTCGAAGAAAAAACCCGGGTCTCGGAATTCGTCGTTCGATTACCGGAGGGAAGAACCGCTGCACAGAATTCCTGGGAGGATGTTCTTAAATGGGTCAAGTGAAGTTGCATCACTCTTTACCCAACAGGGGAAGAAAGGGACTAACCAGGATGCCATGATTGTTTGGGAGGTTAGCCTTTCCTGATCTTTTAAGCAAAAACCAGTAGTTTTATTGGATTATTATGTTTATCATTAGGTTTTCAATTCATGATAATCTAATATATATTGAAGTTAATATATTGGAATCAAAGTTTGGTATACATCCTGAATAGTCTGCAAAAGCAGTGGAATTAATAATAAGCTCCATGTTTCCTGAACTAATGAGTATGCTTTTTCTGCGCCATATGCAGTTCTAATTTTATGTTTTTAAAACTAGTTTGCCTTTTTATGTTGCCTTTGTTCTCTTTTATAGAGATGTATTCAAGTACAGAAAAGAAAAAAGGGCAGCGGGATCATAATAATTGATTGCAGTTTCTTTACTTTTTCTTTCCATCCAATGTTTCAGATGCTTCACGAAACCATGCTTTCGTGGTGGCAAAGTGAAGTATTCTTTTCTTTTTTAGTTCATTTTTGCTATATATATATATATATATATATGTTTCTGGTTTCGTCTTTGAGGAACAAATTGGCTTACTTCCATTTTATCTAGTTCAAGGTTACCGTAAAACAAGCTAGTCTAGCGTGCTCTAGGATTACCATGTTTGTATGTAGCTCGTCATGTCAGAACTCTTGAAGTTCTATAAGTATCTGTCCCTTTTTGTCGTCTTAATTATAGATTCTTATTCTGATGTTACCAACTTCTACTTTTGCTTCGATATCATGTTAACGGGAGGTGTACTAGTCTTTAATTAATGTTTTGTGATTATTTGGTTTCCTTTCAGCTGCCTCTTTGAAATCATGACCACTAACTCTCTTAACTTGGAATTTCAGAATTTTGGTTCGAGAACAGACACAGTTTTCTGTGGTGTTTTCGATGGTCACGGTCCTTACGGCCATATGGTTGCAAAAAGAGTGAGGGATTCGCTTCCTCTGAAATTGAGTGCACACTGGGAAGTGAACATAACCAGTGCGGATGTTCTCAAAGAGATCAGCCTCAATACTGCAGAAAGCATGAATTCAGATGATACCGCCTTTGCATCTGCTGACGAAGAACCGAGGACCTCAATTGATATGGGGGAAGCAGAAAAGCGCCCTGAGATCTTTCAGACACTGAAAGAGTCATTTCTGAAGGCTTTCAAAGTCATGGACAGGGAACTGAGAATGCAAGCAAGTATTGATTGCTTCTGCAGCGGGACAACAGCTGTAACTCTAGTTAAGCAGGTGGGCAATCGCCACTAGAAAAACTTTTTCATTACGATGTTAACTTTTTGTTAGATTCCCATCTTGATCATGAGCTGTTTTCCTGCTTTGTAGGGACGGGATATTGTCATTGGAAATGTAGGAGACTCGAGGGCTGTACTTGGAACTAGAGATAAAGACAATTCTCTAATTGCACTTCAGTTGACCGTGGATCTGAAACCAAATCTCCCAGGTGATTTCTCACTCTGATGATGGACTTAAGAGACGAGTATTGTTCCATGTCCTAAAATCAGGAGCAGGACTAACATGAATTTCCCATTTACAGTTGTTTCATTTAGGAGCAGGGCTAATAGTTATTTATTCTGTGTGTACTTTTTCTGGCACGAAAAACTTCAATGGTTGAGCTTTTTTGAAACAATTATTACATTCTAATGGCTTTCATTCACCATGAAATGTCAATGAGGAATAGAAAAGTGAATACTTTGATTATTAGTATCAGGCTTACCTGGTTTTACGATCAAGTTCTTTCTAACCTGTTTTCTCTTTTTACTTTTTAGTGTCAAACGTTCCACTTAAATCCCCTTCTATTTTGTTCTTTCTTTGCCTTATAGTGGAAGCTGAGCGGATCCGAAAGTGTAGAGGGCGTGTATTTGCTCTTCAGGATGAACCTGAAGTTGCTCGAGTTTGGCTGCCAAACAACGATTCCCCTGGCCTTGCCATGGCTCGTGCTTTTGGAGATTTCTGCCTCAAGGATTTTGGTCTAATATCTGTGCCTGAAATATCCTATCGAAAAATCAGTGAGAAAGATGAGTTCATAGTCTTGGCTACAGATGGGGTATAAAAAGAAACTAAATTTAAGTAGTTTGCTTTACTGAATGACATTTCCTCTGCTCTCAATCTTTATTTTTTCAATTCATTCTTGTCCTGGCAGATTTGGGATGTGCTCACAAACAAAGAAGTTGTAGACATTGTAGCTTCAGCCCCAGCACGCTCCACGGCAGCTCGAGCGTTAGTCGAGACAGCAGTTCGATCTTGGAGACATAAATACCCGACATCAAAAGTAGATGACTGCGCTGTTGTTTGCCTCTTCCTTGACACAGACACAGACAATATGTCCATTGCTTCTAACACTAGGTCCAAGGAACATCATACTTCTACGGACGAGGTCAACTGTGCTACAGAGAAAGAAGAAGATCCCTCTTGTCCGACTAGTTTGGATCGCTCGGGAACTGTCCGAACCGGCCAAGAGATTCATTCAGAAGGAAGCAAAGAGGATGCCTCAGAGGAAATGAATTGTGAGCTAGGAAAAGATTGGTCTGCATTGGAAGGAGTTTCTCGTGTTAATACATTGTTGACTCTGCCAAGGTTTGTTCCTGGAGAAGAGGAAAGCAAGTCCCACAAATGAGCATAAGGGAACATCAGTTTTGCCTTCTCTACAGTAAAGTAATCAACTCTTTTTTTTGATAATTTTATATTTGTGTTTCTGTTATCTGTTTCCATTTTATTATTCTATAGAAGGGATTGAAGAAAATTTGTAGGGCCCTCATTGATAAAACTTGGACCGGAGAAGTTGGCCCGGCTATATTAGCACGTCTGGGAAATTGTCCTTTCTTTCTCTAGTGTGGGTAGGATTGGAATTTTTGTAAAACCAGCTCTCCGTTTTTTTTTTTTTCTTTTTTCTTTTCAATTGTTTTTTTTTTTTTTTCCTCTTGTTTCAATGTATCTCATGTGATATTTGTTGTTCTGTCATGTTGATAATAATCTTGTGATATCATAGCCTCATCTTAATTTCAACTCTTTTGAGTGGTGGATTCTCTATTCTTGATCATGTTTTTCCACTAATATTTGAGCTTTTCCTTCTCTGTGGTTTGAATTGTTTTACTAAACACATCACTTTTATAGTTGCTATCCAAGTTGCCAATTTGACATGGATTCACTTAACTAGCTCACTTCACACTTGGGATATGAAAGCTTGCTTTGAATGACTGGCTGAGAACCCAAGTTGGTGCAATCCTCGCTTCCCTACCATAATCTGTCTTTTGTTTTGGGGTAACAGACGTTTGCTTTCCTAGAAATTATGAAATGGGATGTTTTCCTTTTCAAATGTCAATTCAGAAATTAAGGGGTCATTAATCTTTTGTCGTGCTCAGTTAATGGGTTAGTGCCCGTTTGACTAGGGATATTGAGAAGATTCCGAAGGTGAGTCAGGGGTATAAGCAACTTTCGAGAAAATTCATCCCATGCAGCTTTTCTTTTCTATTTTTCAAACAAAAAAATAAAAATTCAAAAAAGCTATGGCTTAAAACGATGGGGAACTAGAAATCTCTTGGGCTCTTCATGACTTTACCTAACAAAAAGAGAATTTTGAAAAGGAACAAAAGAAGTAGGACGATGCAAGGAGACAGAGTTATTACCTCATATACCTCCTGGCAATGATGCAATAACACGGAGTCATGAATAAAAGTCCAAATGTAGTGGTTATAGAAGGGGACCTATGGTATTAGTAGAAGTAATTAGTGTGTATATATAATATCATCTGCATATTTGTGTATGTATAAAAGTCACAATATATCACTATGACTCAATTGGCGGCTTGGAAATGTCATCTGTCATTGCTCTACAAAGTCACAACAAAGTACTTTGACCCAAAAAATAATAATAAAAATCACAACCACAGACCACAAAAAATACAGCAGACTTTGAAGAATAGGCTCATCTTTTTGGCCTATAAAATGAAGCTCTTTATTGAATTAATTGCTTTTAATTTCTTTCATATGATCAGAATAAAGTTCATCAAAAATAAGGACGAAAGTACATGCTACTGAAGAAAAAAAAATATATATATATATATCAGGAAAAATAAAACTAAGAAATAAAAAATGAAGCTTCTTCAATGCTGTCATATGGATTTCCCTTCCAACCAACGGCTATAGAAGTCCAATGCCTCCTGCGGCTTGTATTCAGGTACTGTATGCCCTGCCCCCTGTGTCCCCATCAAATAAAAATTAGTAAATGTCAGATATATGGCTGATTAATAATTATATTGAAAACAATAGGAATCTATGAAAGGGTAATTGAATTTTGTAAAAGAAAGAGACAAACTTATATCTTAATGGCAAATATTGTCAAATAATATTTGGGGGAATAAAATTGTGTGCTGACCTTGATGGTGAGAAAGGTGAAGTTGTGGTCATATCCTTGTAAGTATCTGCAACCAATAAATCAAACAGTTCCTTTTGTAAGTGGCAAGAGCTTTCGCCATTTTGTACTGATAGTGGTAGCTATATTGTCTCACATATTTGTCAATTTTTCGAATGAGTGAAGGTGAAAATTTGTATAAATATCAAGGTATCCATAATTAATACTCAAGTGGAGGAAAACTAGTTTTCTACTTCAAGACAAAATGTGGGTTTTTGGTTTAAGCATATTAAGAGTAAAGTAGGTGAGTGGATGAGATTCAGTGTTGAGTATGAACAGTAATAAGTTACCCTGCAATTTGGGTGTTGGAGATCCAAGGCCTCCATTCATCTAAAATCTTATATCCAAGTGATCTTGTCCATGCCTGGCTCCCAGTATATGGCACACACATGTCATGGTCCCCACTGCCAACAGAAACAGTAGACACTCACAATTTATTTTGGAGCAAATTACATTGTAAGCACATTCCTTTACAATTTTCCCTTCAAATATTGAGGATTGTCAAAATAATCATAAAGACTAAATAAGCAAATTCCATGTGTTGGTTATCAAAAAAACCTGAAAATGAGGGCTCGGTATCCTTGCTTTGTGAGGTTTCTATGGTAAGGGATCATACTTCCAGCATCATGTGTATATTCTATTTTGCTTGTGCATAAATCCCAACTACCAATTACACTTTCCTGAGAAGATTAATGTATAGGCAAAAGAATTCGCGGTAAGTCAAACTTAAGTCTTCAAATTTACAGTATGAAACTAGCTAGGCCAAGGTAGATAGCTCTTACTGGCTCTGCATTAATTGCTTTCCTAACTCCTCTGTCATTCAGCCATGTACTTGCAACTTCATCATTCTGTTCAGTTTTTGGAAAGTAAAAAACATTAGCTTACAGATTCAAAAGAGACCAAAATATGGTAGAAGTAAAAAAAGAAGAATTCTAAAAGGAGATACATGATAATTCTATGTACAGTTAGAAATTCTTTATAGAGTGGGGGGCCATGAATAGGTAAAAGGGAAGTTGCCCCTCATAGATTGCAACTTGCAAGTGAGAACATAAGTGTTTTTGCTGGCATTTTGTTGGCATGGATTGAAGAGGGCCGGGGCCTAACTTGGCCATTCGAAACATCCAAAAACACCAGTACAGTAGTACATAGTTGCTATTAGTTCAGCAAATTCCAAGTACTATTATGTAGTATCTGCATTGCTGGCATATGTCAAACTTAATCTGAACTTTAAAATCTTGACTAATTTAATCCAACATTCCAAAAGAACAAAAACTTCAGGACAGACAAACTCATAGTGTTTTAGCAGAATAGAAGAGTTAATCAGATAATCAAGTGTGGCATGAGAAAGCTCCTGCCTGTCTGAGAGACCCCATTTGGAAAATAGTAAGTACTATACAAAATACAAGCCTAGTCAAGTAGGAAGTAGCCATGCATGTGAAGAGAGAAAGAGAGAGAGAGAAGTAGAGCCCAAAAACTTAATGTAAAGATTAGATAGTAACTAATAAACTTGAAGTAAGTAAACTTACAAAACAGGGAACATAATTTTTTGAACCAGCAGCAGCAAGTTGGGGCCACAACGTGACAATGCCATCTCTTACGGGTGCCTCGAAAGGCCAAGCACGTCCAAAGATCCTTTTTCTGACTGGGAGAGTCTTTTCAGTCCTCCCCAGCTGCTGGAAGCTTTGCGGTAAGCTTGAGTTCCCTTTGGCATTTTGTTGAGCCGTTCCTGGGATATGGTAGCATGGCTCCAAGATGTCGTATACGTTTAGTCCCGCAAGAGCCTATATTACAAACCACATTATATAATATGAAAGATAAGACTCATGTTGTATATAAGACCATTATATACATATATGTAGGCCAAGGCACTAGAGTGTCACACCGAGACGCCATGTGAGTTTTGTTACACGGTAAAATTACGATGTATGTACGTACCGCTCTTACTAGTAGAAGTTTCTGGCCGCATGACCCATCTTCGGAGTTAAGATAGTAGTTTCCTTTACAAGCAGCTCTGACTTCCTGCAAGATTACTAGTAATCAATTAAAATTGCCCAGAAACCATATTTTGAACCAAACTAAGTCCTATATTATGTTGAAGCGTGTAAATTTAAAACGCAATACAATGAAATTTCAGTTTCCCATGTGACAAAAATAAGAAATAGAAATAAAGCAAAGTTATTTCCTACCTCATAGATGTCATCTGAGATGAGGGCCATACCATGAGCAAATGGGACAAGAGCATTGCCATCAAAATTTGGGTCCGTTACTCCATTCCCCACTATGTAGCCCTACTCACCATTAATCAATTTAATTAATTAGCTCATATTTTTATTAATGGGATTTTGCCCATTTAGAGTAATGTACCTTAAGATTGATGACTGGTTTGTCTCCATTTTTGATTCCTATATGGGGAAAAACATAACTGAAAATTAATACCCTCAAACTAAATTCATACTATATACACATAGACTAAAAGTATTAATTAATACCTTTTGCAACTTGAGAAGCAAGAGTTGGTACATAAATTCCGGCAAAAGACTCCCCAGAAATGTAAAATGGGTTTGTTTGGAACTCTGGGAATTGCTTAAACCACTGATAGCAAAAACAGTAGATAAAGATGCATTAGTATATTAGTTATATATTGTTAATAATTTTAATTAGTCTTTCTAATTAAGTTACTACCTTGAGGAGGAAAGAGTGTGTATCAGAAGCAGTTTGAAGATCTCCGGTTATGTATTTGGTTGGATCTTTGGAATAAGAAAAGCCAACACCAGCAGGAGAATCCAAATATATTATATTTGAAACCTGAAAAAATTGGATTGTGTTGTAAATATATAATACTACCAAAAAAAAAAATTGAAAAGGAATTGCCATGAAAGAATGTTTGTTAATTTTGACCTTGGACCAACTGTATGCATTAAGATGCAACTTGGGCAGGCTTCCTTTTGGCTTTCCTTCTTCAAAATTGAATGGTCCTGCATTGATTATTGTAAACTAATGAAACCATATCTTACTCCCAGGTAATTAAGAATGCTAATACTAGAACCAGAAAAAGCATGTAACACGAGCAAATAATAGCTAGTATTATTCTACAATAATTGCCATTGCATAATCATTAAGATAAAACTTATAAACTTATTTCCTGATACTTTTCTAATGTACTTTTTCAGTGTGTCACATTCCGCAAGACAAAAAAGCATAAATCAAATGATGTGGCATGATGTGGCACACATACAAGATGAGGGTAGTATTAATCCAGATGAATCTAATAGAAAATATTAATAGTGGAGCATCATTTCCAGTCACACTTTACACAGATACAGACAATTTTTTAATCTTGCTATACCAATCAGAAAGAGAACAGACAAAAATATGAAAAATGAATGCGAAAAAACAGCATTTGTTTGGTAGGCATAAAACAAATGAAAAAAAATAAATAAAAAAGATAGCACCTTTTCTATGAAATTAGTAAAAAAATGAAAAATGTAAATATGGTTGGGAAAAAATAAAAAAGAAAAGAAAAGTTCAAATCTGAATGAAACTTCTTTTCACTTCCTTTTTAACAACCTCTTGACCCAATGACTCTAATAATTGAATTTGACAAGCCCCATACTAATAAAATAAGACCATTTATATAATGATAACACATAAAGTATGTCTTTAGAAAGTATAACAGATAGCGTCTTGTAGGCTATGTTTGGTAGAGAGGAAAGAAAGTAGGAGGGAAAGAAAAATTAGGAGGGAAAGAAAATGTGTAGGATGGAAAGGAAAGTGTCTTTCCTCAATTGTTGTTTGGTATGTAGGAAGGAAAGAAAATTAATATATTTTAAAATGACTATTTTGCCCTTTTTATTAAAATTTTAAAAGTAGTTTACAAAGTTAATTTGGTAAATTTACTTTAAAGCATTTGTAAAAAAACTTTTCCTCTCCCTTTTCTCTCTATTTTTGGGAGGAAAATATTGGAGTGGGTCCCACCATATTTTTCTCTCCCCTTTTCTCTTCCATTTTCTCTTCCTTTCCCTTTTCTCTCTTACCAAACAACCCAAAATTTTTTTTCCCTCCACTTTTCCCTCAAAATTTTTCCTTCCTCTCCCTTTTCCTTCCTACCAAACATAGCCGTAGAGAGTGCAACATACAAGTACATTATATCTAGACATTAAGCAGAAAAGGCCGAAAAAGCAGAAAAAGAATAGGTAAAGATTAATGGTTCAGATACCAATAAGGCTTATAACTGTAACAAAACTACCGTACCATGTTCATAGACAAAACCATCGAAGCTAGAGCAACCAGGTCCTCCGTTTAGCCACAAAACGACTGGATCACTTTTTGGGTTCCTCTCTGAAACCACAAAGTAATAGAAGAGATTCTTCCCACCAGGATTCCCATCTATGTTTATGTATCTGCAAATCCCACATACCAAAAACTCTTATATACATATATATATATATATATATATATATATATATATATATATATATATATATATATTGTTATAAACATATATGTACATTTATGTATGTTATACATGGAACCAAGTATATGTATATGAAAAACACAAAAGAAAAAAATTACCCTGAGTAGTGTTTGGATGGAAAAGTGCCATTAAAGCCAGGAAGTTTTGTGACCAGAGAGCCTAGAGGAGCAGCTTCTGAAGAGAAAAGAATACAAAGAGACAATATGGAGATAAAGAAGCATTTTCGTGCCATGGCATGCAGTTGAGCAAAGAAGAAAATGATGAAACAAGTTAGAGTTTTGAACTAGTATATATAGAGGTCTCAAGGCTTGTGTATATGCAAATTTGGAATGAGAGAGAGAGAGAGAGAGAGAGAAAGAGAAAGAGAGAGGGGATATTATACTGGGGAAGGTGATAAACAATGAAAGGAAAGAACAAAAGCAGAAGGCAGCTATATGTAGACAAAAACAGAAAGAAAAAAGAAAAAAGTGAAGAACAAATTGAAGCAGAGAAGGCAGGAAAAGGTCAGTTCTTCAAGTCAGAAAAGGAAGAAAACAGTTGGCATGAAAAGGTATTGAAAAAGAAAAAATGGGAGGGAAAAAGATTCATCTTAAACAGAACAAAGACAAGGGATCAAAGTGAGAGAGGACCATATGATGTCCTCATGCCTAGTGCTTTGTCCAATCATCTCCAATCATGAGTTTTATGTACAACGCAGTAGAAAGAGTATCTTATCGGCCTTTTCACTCTATAGGGAATTTTTCTTTTTCTTTTTTAATTAGTTTCCAAACAAAGCCTTTATAAAACGTACTGATAAAATTTATGCTACATTTAAATTAAGGTCATATTTCCTAATCTGTAAAGAAATAAATTGTAAAGGAAATGAGTTGGAAAAGAACGGAGAAGAATGAAAAATAATGAGTAGGAAATGCTAAGATTCTTTTTCACATGTTTCTATTTTCTAATTGGTATGTAAGGACTAAAGGACACAAAAATGGAATATGTCCATTCCCTAATTCTCCTAATTCTTTTTACCCTCTATTACAGATTAGTACATGCTCTAAGAAGTTAGTAATTCATGTTTGGAAAGCTTTCTGATATTGTGCAAATTTTATATTAGAAAATATTTCATATTAGGGAAAATCTTTACAATATTACCCAAAATTACAATCAAGTTATATTAGGAAATTTGTATTAGGAAATTTTTGATGAGTATGGTTAAAAAATTATGTTCTTGTTATAAACTTAGTGATAAGGGTAGGAAGCCTATTAGGAAAAATAAAAACTTCAGTATTTGAGAAAATGTATTATTACTGGCGATAGCCATTTTTTACACCAAAAGCTTGCCCAAAATTATTGGCATTATGTTCAATGTTCCGAACATTATCACAATAATTATTCAATTTTGCAAAGACTTTACTAAAAATAAGAGTAAATTCCATGAAAAATGTAAATGAGCTGGGAGGGGGACAAGGAAGGCATAAACAACCCCCAGCCCCAGCCCTACTCTTGTTTAATACGGGCCGGAAGCATGTTTAAGATATCTCCGTCAGGGTATCTATACCTACCCCATTACCCATCTAAATCCAAAAAAAAAGAAAAAAAAAATCATATAAGTGTAATTTTTATATTATATATCATATATATATATACACATAAATTATATTATGTATAGAGAATGAGAATAATAGTGGTTTTTTTATTCTCTATCGATTTTTCGACATTTAATTTCAATCTAATAATTATAATTAATTATATTAGAATAAGTTCTAAACTTAAAAAAATACTTATTATATTAGCTCTCATATATATCTATATTATTTAGAATACATTATATAAATAAGTATATCTAGGTGGGTTCATAACATGGTACCATTCTCCAACCTCAACTTCCGCAGAGGAATCTACTTCGGATCCGCCTCACACCCGATATTAACATTCCAATAATCGCCCTATTAACCGTGGGCACCTGCCGGCTAAAGTAATAGGCAAGTACCCTCTAAGACCTATTGATGTAAGAAAATATGTCGCAGAAATTCATTTAGAGTCCTAGACATTAAAATTTTAATTTTTTTTTTTAAAAAAGTCTGCTTTATTTGTCTATTATTAGTGTTTCTTTTCTGGTCGTTACATAAAACGTATTATTACATGTTTTTCCCCGATTTTGCCTATACTATAGGTAGACTCGGAGTATAGATAGGGAGAAATAGGAAATAACGTTGTGACATTGGAAAAAAAAAAAAAATGGTAAGTTGAATCAGCGGAAAATGACAGGGGGCGTAGACTCCAACGAGTGCTGCAGGCCCTGGCCAGTTGCTTCCCTTAGAGTGTTAGACCTTAGTCATGACAATAAAATATTAAAAAGAAAAACTTGATTTTGTTGAATTGTTGGTTGGGGGAGTTGACGAGAAAGAGGTATCATGTTGTT
>JXTC01000423.1:249606-268658 GCA_002914845.1 Trema orientale
AAAGTTAAGACAACAATCCATACTATATAACATAATTAGTTTGGTTGGTCATTACGTAAGAGCTGGTGCTCGTGGCCATGGACAATAGGATCCAAAGCCCCAAAACCATATTAGTATATATGACAAGTCGGTTTGATTCCTTGATATAATTCTAATCTAGAAGAAGAATAAGGAAAGTTGTTGAAAATTTAAAGGGAAAAAAAAATCTTGAGTGTACTTCAGGAGTACATGTCGAATTGTAAGTGGGTTTTTTTTTTTTTTTGGTTTTGTTTTTTTGGATGTAGTAAGTGGTGATGATATAATATCTGAGCAATATGTTAATATATATTATCACTATTATTCGTACTAATTTCTTTATGTTGTTGTGGGGCATTTATGGTGAATTCAATTTTTAGCATCTGATAGTGAAAATCATGTTATATTATTGTACAAGTCAACCCGTCAACGTCCCAATTTTGAATGTTGAAGTGTGACAGAAAGCTCATTCTCATTCTTGTATTAAATAATGTTAAAGGTATGTATCGTTCCGACTTTGAAGTCATCAGCAGCCGAATCACGCGAATCACGTAATAAGCACAACATGATACATGATACTATTATTTATGTCTAAGGCGTAATCGAACTCTGTCTACGGTCAACGTGATATATTTATTTGGGGAATTTCTAAAATCATCATTATTTAGACTACGTACGTTCAATTTTTTTGTGTATCACAAAATAAATTTTAAATAACTATTTTTACTTTGTACATTTTTTATAGTCCAAAAAGATCCAATTTTATGCATTCAATCTTCTCATTTTCAATATCTAATTTTAGGTAAAAAGAATCAGACTTAAAAAAAATATCAATGATTTACAATCTTTTAGAGAGCTAGTAATTAAAGAAATAAAGGAAATGCATTCTATTTGCAAATACACTTTATTTTCAATCAAACAAGATATTTGTTAAACGAAAGGAAGCAAACCACAAAAATTTTATAAATATCATAAACACACCATGGTACAAAGACATAAACTACTGCAATTTTTTTTCTTATATTGTCTTTTAAAGAGAACTAAGTGGTTATGATATAATAATAAACAAATAAACTATAGATTCTTATCAAAATATACATAACAGGATTGATTTTTTTTTGTTCCACGATGTATTTTTTTTAATTCTCTTTAATTTGCTTATATATATATATATATATTCTTATCAAAATATAAATAAGAGGATTACTTCTTTTTTTTTCTTCCACGGTGTGCTTGTTTCTTTTTTTCTTTTTTTTTTCCCTTGAAAAAACGTCTCCTTAATTCTCTATATATCCAAATTGTATTACATATACATATACATGTATATATATATATATATATTTACCCATAATATGTTTTGGATCCTTCTTTTTAAACTCTTTTTTTCGATCATCTTATTATTCGTCTTGCTTTACTTTTTTTTTTTTTGGGTAATTTTGAAGAATTAAAAAGTAATTTCTTTCTATGATTAAAGTAATTTCAGGACTTCCCCTAAAAAGAAAAGTAATTTCAAGATTTTTTGTTTCCCTTTTGTATGTTGCTTAATAAGGGAAGTTCTAAATGTATTTAGACTATATACATTCAAAATTATATACAATACTGCATTTAATTATTATCTTGTCCTTTTAAGTAATCATAATTATGGGTAAACTTCTAACTAAAATTATAGGAAGGGCCAAAATCCTATACTAGAACTCTCTTATTTATATGTATTTTGCTATAAACAAACGGCTTATAAAAGATCTAATTTTTAAAAGAATTGTTATAATATTACTCATTACTACACAATAACATTAACCTATATCCTTCTCATATTTTTAGGATTGTTAACAACAAAAGTAGGATTTGGTCCCAGAAAAAAAGAAAAAAAAGAAAAACAGACGATCTACTCAAAAGGAAAAAAAAAGGGGGGGGACGGAGGAGGAGAAGAAGAAAAGAAGAAAAAAGGCACAATGTTCACTCTGAAACAAAATAAAAAATAAAAAACAAAGTTTGCGTGTGATGCTTTATCTTTAAATCATTCTCCCTACAGGCTTTCACCTTCTCTCCTATGCATTCTGTATCACTCTCCACATGATGTTTCTCATCATGTGTCCCTAACATTCTTCGTATTTTTCTAAAATTATTCATCTTTCCTCTTGGTTTTCAAGTTTCAGATCTTTTCTTTCTTTTTTTGGGAGTAAAGATCGTGCATTTTTATTTATTTATTTATTTTTGAGCATATCATGGGTTTTTCTTTATTTATTTTTTTTAGATCGTGTGAGTGTTTTTTTTTTTGACATGTCCTAAAAACATGAGAAGGATATGGGATAATGTTATTGTGTGGTAATGAGCATATTATAGCAAATTTTTTAAAATTGGATCTTATATAAGTGGTCCGATTAAGGGAAAGAAAACCCTCTTATACTAGAATTTCCTTTTGTATACACATTTTGTTTAGTTACTAGCTGGTTAGTGTAAGACTAATATTGTATGCTTTGTCTTTTTATTTTTTCTTTTTTTGAACGGGTCTATTACCACCCACATGTCTACTCTCCCAATCTTATTTCTAAAACCATACCCTTAATTAATTTCCAAATTTTAACTACTACTCTCTAAAACCCCCTTTTTTTGGCCAAAATTATCCCTTAATTTAATCTTCTTCCTTCTCTTCTGAAATCCCACCCCTATTCCCTCACATTTTTCTCTGCTCATACTTACACTCATTACTGTCGTTTTTCTACTCTTCACCTCTTTCATTCTTTCCACTTCTCTTTACCCAATTTTTTTGCCTTTAAACAAGATGAATTTGTGTGGACAAGATATTGATGGCAGACAATAAAATACATCTCAACTCAACACATGCCAATACAATCGTATATCCATATTAGCTTGAGGATAATATGTTAATGGCAGCCTATATAAAAGAAAATATATAATTGATTAAAAAAAATCAATTAATACCTTTTTTTTTTTTTTGAAGGTCGTGTATATCTCACCTATTTCGAAGTTAAAAATCTGATATTGGTTTACAATATATATATATATATAGCCTCATTTCTTTGCAACTGGGGAATATAATTGAGAAGGCCAAAATAGCTTATGCTAAAACCTTAATGGCAGCCGACCATTAAAATATACAGTTGAAGATGAATTGTGTTAAGGAAAAGCGAGAAAGAAGTTTTTCTATTTTTCCTTTTAATGACGTTTTAAACAGATTTATTTTGAAAATTTTTGGAACAATTTAAATACAAAATAGTAATTTCATTCTGGGGTCTTTTTCGTAATAAAAAAGTGTAGGAAGAGCATATGTATTAAGGGGTGATAATAGATGCGCCTTCTTCTTTTTGACCAAATTTTATGAGGTGTAGTGCTTTTTTTTAAATAAAATATACGAGGGATGTATTGATTTGGTAATCAACGAGATATAACCAGGAGGATAAATTAAGCATTTCACCTAAACTATGTAGGATAATTATTGAATCATCCATATTATTATTCTGAAGATAAAATAAATTTATTCTCGAGAAATTTATCTTGGAGGGTTATTTAGCATTAATAAAAGACAAGTGCTTTTATTTTTCTCTTACATTTTCTTCATGTACAACTGATCCTGCTCTCATTTATTCTCTTTAATTATAGAGATAGAAAACCTAGTCATATTGGTCTTCCATTTAACCAACGACTATAGAATTCCAATGCCTCCCTTGGTTTGTATTCAGGAACAGTATGCCCAGCTCCCTACAAACAACACCCAAATATTCAATCCAAAATTAAACTACATCCAAAACCCATCTTAGTATTTAAATAATTCAGATAGTACATGATATAATTAATTAAGCAAATCAAAACGAAACCATAGTATATGATGACCAAGTCATATGTCCTACATGACTAATTTACCTTGATGGTCAGAAAGGTGAGGTTGTTGTCGTATCCCTGTATATAACTGGAAAACGACAATATAAAATTAACAACAAAACTTAAAACTCGAGATAGGAAGCTTGATTAATTAGTTAGCTATAAAGGTCCTTGGTTAAGTTTTAAAGAGTATAAATACCCAGCAACTTGGTTAGATGATGATCTCCAAGGCCTCCATTCATGTACAATCTTATATCCAAGTGATCTTGTCCATGCTTGGCTCCCTGTGTATGGTACACACATATCATGGTCTCCACTGCAATTTAAGTAAACAGGATTAAATTCATAACATCATAGGTGCTTAGCAAATCACCGAGTGCAGATAATCAAAAGATTGACCTGAATATAAGAACTCGAAAACCATGAGTGGTTAAATTTTTGTGATAAGGGATCATACTTCCGGCATCATGATTATAAGATAATCTATCACAACATAACTCCCACTGCCCTATATCACTTTCCTGAGTTCAGAGATGAGAACAAATTTAGATGAATGGATTAGTTTTCTAACTTCAAATCTTAGTTTGAAGAAGCTGTAGATAGCGTACCGCTGCTGCGTGGATTGCTTTCCTGACGTTTTCATCATTTAGCCATGCTGATGCAACTCTATCATTCTGATTGTGTAGATTTCAATCACATAAATTAGAATTTAGTATACTCCTATTTCAGTTAATGTTTACATAAATGGTCCATTCTATTGAAATGGAGTTCAATTCTAGAAAAGAAGTCTCTCCTCCATAATAAAATAAAAAATAAAAAAAACAGAGTTTTAGGCCTAGGCTTACAGTGCATGCAACGTGGAAATTGCTAATCAACTCGGGCCATAATGGAACAGGTCCATCTCTTACTGGTGCTCGAAAAGGCCAAGCGCGACCGAACATTCTTTTTCTTACAGGAAGAGGCCTATCTGTTTTCCCTAATTGCTTGAAACTACTTGGTAGGCTCTTGTTTCCATTTGAATCCTCTTCCTTGCCTGGATAATGGAAGCAGGGCTCAAGGATGTCATACACATTGAGACCATTAAGAACCTGCATTATAAAAACATACCAAAGGTAAACAAGGACATAGTTGAGTAAGTTATCCGAAAAGGTGTTTTAAGGAAATAAGGTATAGGCGCTTGCATCGGAAACTTTGTTAAGAATTGTCTCGCAGCTTTTACTCGAGTTGTAATGGTAGTTTCCTCCACAAGCAGCATCAGCTTCCTGCAAGAGTTTTCGATGCATTAACATACTAGAGTTTTCGATGCAATAACGTACTAAAGATTTCGATGAAAAATCCAAAAAGCATATGTTAGGATTTTGAGTTAATTTGCAGAAATCAATTTGGATTCGAGGTATTGTGAAACGGTGCCAAGAGTCAAATATATTGTTCGAACCACCTCAAATATTTCATCTGATATTAGTCCCATGCCATGCACAAATGGGATAAGAGCATTTTCATCAAATTTCTCATCAGTGATCCCATTCCCAACCATGTAACCCTGCATGAAATGAATATTAAACATTCGTTTTTTCAGTTGAAATGATTTACATATGATGTACAAAGCTCAGAATTCTTTGAATGAGAATGCGCTGTAGTTTCTTGCCTTGAGATTGATTATAGGATTTGCGCCATTACCAATTCCTGCAGGAGCAGCCAAGTTAGACACACAAATTCCATTACATTCTGGTGCTTCATTAAGCTTTCTGTGGCTGGTATACCTTTCACTATCTCAGAAGCAAGAGTAGGTATAAAAACTCCGGCATAAGATTCTCCAGCTATATAAAATGGATTTGAAATGAACTCTGGGAATGCCTTGAACCACTTTAAAAAAGAAAAAAAAAATCAAAATACAACGAATAATTTCAGTAGGCTAAGCAAATTTTCTCCCTAAAACCAACCGTCTTTAAGGAAGCAATAAATTTCAAACTGAACTTTGACTTCAACTTCTTTTGAGTTCATATTATTTTCACCTCGAGGAGAAACTTATGTGTATGAGAAGCAACTTCCAGGTCGCTTGTTACGTACACACGTGTGTCTTTAGAGTAAGACATGCCTACACCAACAGGAGAATCCAAATAGATGATGCTTGAAACCTGAAAATTTAAGCAAAAAGAAACTGTAAATGCAAGCTGAGCACTTCTCGAAGTTTTTATAAACTCCAAGACAGAAAGAAAATGAGATTTCTGAACCTTGGACCAGCTATACTGATTGAGATGCAATGTGGGCAGGCTACCTTGTGTCTTTCCTGCTTCAAAATTGAATGGCCCTGTAGAGAGAAAGGAACTGAAAGAATTTCACATATAGTTTTTTTCTGAATAGAAACTTTCCAAGATTATGATGTACATGGCATGCATGTTAAAGGGTGTGGAGCCAAAGGTCATCATGTATAGTTGCAGTTCTCAGTGTGTTTGAACTAACCAGAATTCTACACTGTGTATCAACTTTGAAAGAAATGTACCATGTTCATAGATAAATCCATCCATACTAGAGCATCCAGGTCCCCCATTGAGCCATAAAACTACAGGATCTTCAGATGGATTCCTCTCCGATTCAACGTAGTAGTAGTAAAGATTCTGAGGAGGCTTAGCTTCCAGAGTCACGTACCTACAATACCTCAAACATTGAACTTAAAATATATGTAAAAAATCAAAGATTTTCCAAAACTGCAAAGAACATTGAGGCTCACCCTGAGTAGTGCTTTGATGGGAATGTACCATTGAAGCCAGGAAGGAACGTGATGAGAGCACCTTTAGGTGCAGCTCTAGTCAGTATTGCAAAACCAAGAACCATGTGCAGTGATAAAATGCTAAAGAAGAATCTATCCATGGCCATGGTCATGTTTGATACAAGTCCTAGTCTGAAATAGTGACTATGTTTATAAGAGAGTTGTTGGAACAACTGAACAAGCAGTTCAAACCAACTCTACAGAGAGAAGCGCAAGTGGGAAAACAAGTGGAGAAAAAATGGCAGAAGAGACAAAAAAAAATAAATCATAATGGTCAATGTGGGATTCAATGCGGTAAACCAAGATAGGAAAAAACAAAGTAGAAACAACTTTGGTCAAAGCAATGTCCAGTCACATGTAATAGCAGTATTTTGAACTGCTTAAAGCATACAACTCTTAAGCGTGTAAACATTTCTCTTCCCAAAAAAAGCCAATACAGACATTGTTTTATCACGTACTTACTGTATTACTGATTCAACAATGTCACTTTCTAGAGCAATGGGCGTGGAAATCTAGGTACCAAAAGTGAGATTTCACTGAACTTTGTTTGTGCTTTTTTTGTGTGGCTCTGATTAAATGGTATGGAGGTAGTTATAAATAGAAGCTAATTAATGGAACCAAGTGGACATAACATGAAAATACACGTAAGAGGTAGTAACCCCACCTTATCCGAAAACTAGAGGGAAAAATCCACATTTACGAAACGAGAAAGGAGAGGCTCCAATTCTATTCTATGTAGCCACCAATGGTTCTGGCCAACAGTATGGGGAGAGATGAGTGCCTCTGCTTCGTCCTCTGCTCTCGTCGCTACGGCCACAGCTTCCGCCACCGCCGCCCTTCGAAGGAATAAATTTAGTTTCACCTCCAAGCCTACCAGTGCCCCCTCCCATCACAGCCAAGGTTTTTTACTCCGAGGTTTGATACATTCTCCTCATTACTCTCTTGTTTGGTAGCTGGGAAAATATGTAGTAATGGAATTAAATGTAAGAGAAAGAGCAAGCTCAATATTAATATGCTGAGGAAAATCTTATACTCTTTCAACTCTGAATATAGACAGATTATTTTGAGACCATAAGGTGACCTTTGTACTTGGATAGCAATTGTAGTAACTAGGAATGGACTAATATCATGTGTATGATATACCCCCTATGAAACCATAACCATTTTGGACTCGTTCATCTTTGTTATTCATATATCTCAAAACCCTGTACCAAAAGAGTGGAACAAGTTTGATGTCTCAGCTTATCAAATTGCTTCGAATATTATTCGTTGCAGTTACAAATGATTCTGGTAGGACTGGATTGTCCACTGAACCAGCCATTGAAAAATCGGAGGCTGATAAGATAGTTGATGGCATGGACTTTGGTGAACTCTGCAATGAGTTCGAGTGTATCAGTAGCCCTTTGGTTGAATCAACATCCAGACAACTTGTTCGTGATATCATTGAGCTTAGGGAAGGCAACCGTGCCCTTGGAACCTATGCTGTTTCGGTTCAATACAAGGTGTGTACATAGTTACTATATAGTTTCTACTTTTTCTTATGCTTTTTCCATATGGTTTCTGACTTGTTTCATAGTATGCTATGAATGAAATTGCAGGATCCAGTTAGAAGTTTTACAGGCCGCGAAAAATACAAGAGACCTCTATGGATAACCAGTGCACTAGACAAACCCTCCGTGGTGAGGCATCAAAAATTTATTAGTTTATATATATATATATATGTACGTATATTGTTTTTTATTTAGTTAAAATAAATACCATTAAAGTTTGTTGCCATTGTTCTTGTTTTTGTAGAGTGTGCAAGAAATGGTTATGTTATCAAGCAGTGTGCTAAGTATCAAGTGGACAATTAGAGGGAAGCCGAAGTCTTTCATTGCTGGTATTGGAGGATATTTGGTGATAAGAATCACTTCGCAGTTTACCTTAAACCAGATTAGTGGCCAAGTGATTGAGCATGAAGAGTTCTGGGATTTATCATCTTCATCATTCATCGCTCAGATGTATTTCTGGATCTCCCGTCGAACTTTTGCTGCAACTGAGGGTGCAAAAGATTTGGCTGATCTTGTAAAAAACTTGTCGAGCAGTTTCCCAAAAGAAAAAGAAAACTTGGAAATCTACCCAACTGGTGATCCAACAAAGGTGAGTTCCTCTATTTATTTTTGGTCATTCCGAACCCGAATTCCTTGTTCATGTAAATCTCATTGTTTCTATCTCTATTGACAATGACAAGTGAAAACCATGTGCTATTCTTTCAGTTCTTTCAGAGGGACGACAGTTTCCAAAGAGATGCATACCAAATTGCACTACTTCTGGCAGTACTCTATTTCGTTGTACAGTTTTTGAAGGCAACCTTGTAAAGCCTGCTGCCTGCCTTGCCAACAATCCCAATCACTTGTAATTGTATTCACGAGTGTAATTATCCATGTTCTACACTGATATCAACCATATCTTTATGTTTGTTTTGACATGTTTAGGAGATGAGAAAAAAGAACAAACCGCTTTGTATTTTATTTAGACAGTATATAATTAGTATTACCATTTTCATCCAAAGTAGTATTTCCTTTTCTTTTCAGTACATATGTTCATGGTGTTTATCTTCAATTTGCAGCACAACATAACTAGCTGTTGCTCTGTTTCTAGCCAGTTAAACAACCCCAAAAATAATGAAGAGATAATGTAAACGAAAGTAAAATCAAAATGAAGTTAATAATGGAGTATACCACTACGGTACTCATAGTTAGAAGTGAGAGAATCTTAAGTTTACATTCACAGAGAAAAATGCTCTATATGATTAAAAACGATAATATGCATCCCGAAAAGCCATAACAAATAAGTAGTACCAAAAACTGAAAAGCAAGAAAGGAAAACAATCTACCACCAAGGACCATGAAAAGAATGATACCTTCAAGAATTATATCACGCACACATTTCTATTGAATAAATTATGGTACAACAAAATTGTGGATGTCTCTTGCCGCTGGTTCAAATGTACTAACATATAAAATTATGCAGCATGGCAATCAGTAATAAAAAGAACGTCAATATTGTTCCACTTATCAGACCGGAAGCTGATGAAAGATTGTGGGCACCGACAGAATAAACTTGTCCTGTACTTTCATCCTTCACTTTAATGCTTGTAGAACCTGAAAGGAAAGATTAAAAAGAGGGGAAATTCAGAATGCCTCATAAGTCATAACTATGAATTTTAAATCCTTAGACATCGATATTAGGAGTTCTAGGGCCAAATCGAGTGCCACAGTAGAAGACAATTCGTGGACAAACTGAAACAAGAGATGAACTCATAGAACACTTGATACTCACAATTATATTCTGTCCACCCAATAGCCTGATTCTCAAGATCATATAAAACCAGCTTATTCGAAAGCACCATATCTGCAGTTGAAAACAATCAGAAAGTTAAATCGCTTGAACCATTTATAAAGACACACACCGGCATTTGGTACCCCCAAGCGTTGTGATAAATAATCCTCACTAACCAGATTATCTATTTATTGAGTTCAAGATATCACATTTCTTTTCCAATATGATACATGATGTTGATCTATTCTTATGTGTGTGCCTCTGTTGTTTCTTCTCTCCCCCCCCCCCCCAAAAAAACACATGTAACTCTAGACTTTACCTCCTAAAAGAGTCATTTCCTTTCCATCCTTAGATTGCAAACCACTGTTCTGCCAACCAATGCACCAAACATCCTCCTATAGATAAGCCACGCAAAATGTTTTATTAGCCAAGAACCAACGAGGAAGACGATAACATATATGAAAGTGGTGTCATTAAGAAAGTAAAAAATAACGTAATCATTTCAGAAATGACTTTTGAATAGACATTGTCTATCAAAACCAAGGAACTTTTGATTAGATAGATAGATAGAGGAAAATACATCAGAAAATGAACAAAAAAGATTTACTTAATATGATGTGTTCTATCGAAACCAAGGAACTACTCAAGACAACGCATATTCAGATTTTATAGACTTCTTAACTTAAATTTACTTACACGAATCTGGAACAGATATTCATGAGGATAAACCGTCAAAGTAAGAGACTTGTCAAAATGGAAGATTACAATTGGAAATCCATCATCAACACTGCAAAAGCATAGGAAAAGATCAAATAAGCTTGAACCAGAATATACGTCACAGACACCAATAAAACCAATTTTAAGTAATACGAGCCCTCACTTCATAACAGGCAGCAAAATGCTTCAGTGATAAAGGCGAATAAGAAAACTAAGAGTATAATTTCAGAAACACGGATATTGCAAGAAATAGTGCCGTTAAAGCCTTACTTTCCATTAAACTGGAAACAGGAGAACTGGTCTTCAACAGTATGTAATTTCAATCCAGGCTGCCCAGACATGACCTAATATTTAGGAAAGAAAAGAATAATGTGTAAGTATGCATAAAGAAAACTTCTAACTAGGATTTCAAATACATCGGGGTGTACCTTTTTCATCAATGGCTCATAAACTGGATCTGGAAGATAAGCCAGTGTTGTACCACTATCAATTATTGTTCCTTTTCCATCTCCAGAATCAAATATATCTGAGGGAATGTCGAGAACATCACCACCTACCTCAATTGCCTTCATAACAACATTGTAATGTGCCCTAAGATAGTTAATAGAAGCCTAATTATGACAACATTCGTAAGCAAATACCGAACTTGATAAAGCAAAAACTTCTTAGACAAGCATAAGAATCGTAAAACCCTCCTTATACCTCAAAAGTTCCAATGTGGATACAAGGACTCTTAAAAGAAAACAAGCAATGCAGCAAAAAGTTTAAAAAGATAGTAACACTTACTGATTTGGTACCATTGGAGTAGTATTTACTTGTGGCTGCACCACTTCCCCGATTGCAAATATTCCACCACCGTTTATGGTATCCAAGCAGTGTGCAAATTCTTTTTTCACCTTTCCAGACGAAGCAAGCTGTGAAAGCATGGATGAATTTGCCTGTCCAAAACCAAGTATTCCGTCAAGTGCTTCAGAAGATGAACCTAGCTCCCCAGATTGTTTAGCTCCACATCTACTCCAGAAGAGGTCATTATGTCACAGATTCACACACAAAGACCCACATAAATGCACCAACATGTTCAGGGCAGGCACAATAAAGTGCAACAATGGAAAGGAAACTCACCCAAATATTACACTCCCGTTTGTTGTTGCTGTTTGATGGTTTCCAGTCACTTTATTAAAGTGCAATGTATCCTTCACAAAGTAGCCAGCAGTTGAGCTTCCATCTCCATAAACAACATTATATTGGCATAGCAACTCCGGCCTGCAACCAGGAAGTTGACCATCGTATGTGGTAGTGCAAAAATCTTGATCACAAGTAACCAATTTTGAAGTTGTGGAGCCCTTTGGATCATATAATGTGAGATCTATCTGTTGTATAAGATTCAAAATAATAAACGTCTTTTTGATAATGCATCAATCTAATTTGGCAAACATGATAAGGCTGTGTTTTCAAACTCTTAAAATCAAGAATTACCTAATATTTTCAGATGGATAATAGAGAGTGTGGCTAAGAGAAATAGTATAAAGGTAAAGAGACATACCCCAAGATTGCTTTTCTTGGGACACTTCTCGCAGCCAATGCAATTCACCCACAGAATGTCACTTCCTGTATCAACTTGCACATAATAATCGGTAGAAGGAGAGCCAATCCCTATTCTAGCGTAGTACAGCCTAAGCCAACCAACCAACCAAGTTAGCAGCAGCCAGAACTCCCAAACACCCCACACACCACCCCCCACCCCCCCAAAAAAGACAAAAAAAATAAAATAAAAAAAAAAAAATTGTAAACATCAAGTTTATTATTGTACACATATTAGAGTCAGTGAAACATAAGGAAAGGAGAGAAAAGAAAGGAAAGTAGAGAGGAATGGGAGGTGTCTTAAGGAAAGTAGAGAGGAATGGGAGGTGTCTTCCCATGTTGTGTTCGGGATGTGAGGAAGGAAAGAATCTATCCATCAAAATGTAAAAAAATCAAAATTGGGCTCAAACTGAAGATTTGAAATCCATAATCTAATCCCCTTCTTCGTAAAATCCCTCCTACCAACTAACCAACCTATCCAAAATTCATCAACTAATTCCCCACACCTCTCCTTCCTTCCACTTTACCCTCCTATCAGAACACACAATAAGATTCATAATTCTGTATGCATTTCAACCATTCATTATCTATTCAAGAAGATAAACGAGGAAAGGGGAATCTTTTTTTTCTTTTGGATCAATGAGTTTAAAAACATTATTGAAACCGAACAGATGGGTCCTCATGCTATCATAAGTGAATACCTATACAAAGTGGGAGCTGCAACAGCTGCAACAATTACAGTTGATCCAACCACGACATATGATATATTGCTCATTAATTAATCCCGGGGGAAAAAAAAATCCCAAAAGCCAACAATTCTTGGCCAGGAATGGGGATATATTGCTCATTAATTAAAAAATCCCAAAAGCCAACAATTCTTGGCCAGGAATGGGGAAAAGAAAAAGTAAAAGAGAATCGTGAACCAGTGAATAGATCTAATGCCTTGACTCAAACGAGTACATAACATCATAACTGAATAATACTCAAACATATATATCTGACTCATTATAACCTCCAACCTCAAAAGAAAATCAAAATAAAAAAAGGAAATTTGCTCCTACACAATATACATGAAATTGTACATACTGAAAGCAAACTGGATCTTAAAACCAAGTCAACCTAGTACCTTTGACATAAAAACAAAAATCTAACATCATTGCTAATCCTAATGATAACAATTTTTTTAAAAAAAAAAAAAAGGGAGACAAAAATTCTCATTAAGGAAACCAATTGCAACTCATCGTAGAATTCTCACCAAAAGTAAGATTGAAACTACTTTTAATATATATTTATACAAAATAAGAAGAAAACGAACCCGGTTTCAGAAGGGAGGCCATTGCCGCCCAATTCCAGATCCACCGCCGAGAGAATTCTACGATGACGGCGGGCATCATGGTCTCTCAATGCACTCAGAGAACGCTCTTTGCCCTTAAACTTATTGTGCACGGGGAACACAACGTTGCCAGAGACGCTCAAAAACAGGACCAAAATCGACAACAAGCCCGGCAAAGCCAATCTCATCCTAGAATCCATCAAAACGCAAAAATATCAAAATTCGACGAATACCCAGTATCGAATACAATCGAAATTTCGTATTGAGATAAGTTTTCGAAGCTTTTTGGGTGGTTTAAGAAGGTGGGTTTTGCTTAGATTTCATGGCCGAGTTGGGTGGAGAAGGAGAACGAGAAGGTCGGTGAGGGAGGGAAAAGCACAAAAGAAAACAACATGAAGAAGAAGAAGAAGAAGAAGAAGAAGAAGAAGGAAGGAAGGAAGAAAGAGAAGGGCTTTTCCTTTGCGCGTTTCCAATGGCAAAGGACACGTCTTATGTTGTTATTGTTCGGGAGAAATAGTAAACAACGTCCACCCTTGTTCTTTTTAGTATTTTTGCTCTCTTTGGTTTTTTCACCGTTTGTTTGTTCTTTTTCTCTCGTTTTTTCCAACCCCCTAGGCCTGCTTAACCCAATTTTCTTGCTTTTTCGTCTTTTTCTACTTGACGTTTTTTATCCAAAAAATTTACCCTGTTGACTTCCATTTTTTTAACCAAAAATAAAAGATTAAAAATAAAAAAAAGCCCAAAAGCCTTAAAATTTTACTTCGTTTACACTGGTTAGATACGCAAGATCACAGTAGTGGAAGATTACAGTGATGGACGGTTCTGATTAGTCATATTCATATGCAAAAAGTAAGTGATATATTTAGATTTACGAATTTGACACAGTAAAATATAGTAAAGGAAAAAAAAAAAAAAACGGAAATTTATCTTATATGAGTAATTGAGTGATGGGATATTTTTTTTCATCTTGGACCTCTTTAATTATGCTTTAGCTTTATATCATAAAGTCAACTTTTTTAGTTCCTCTATCTATGATTAGTGATTTTTAAATCAAATTTTGACTTTATCTCTTCTCTCATTAATGTCTCTTATTGTTAAACATTACTTAAAGATTACAACTCCGTAACGTTTTTCCCTTTGGACTTTTTGGAGGTCGAGTAGATTAAAATTCACAACTTTTCTTCACTTTTGGCAAAAAATTAAACAAAATGAAGTAACGTTTTAAAAAAGTAACGAACATGTTAAAAATTAATAATAATGCAAAATGTATAGTGGTAATTACACATAGCATGAAAATTCCATATGTATAAGATTGACATAATTGCAACGTTTTTATATTATTTTCTTTGCTAAAATAGGCTAAAGCTACAATTTTATTTTATAAAACTATTATATTAAAAAAATTGACCTCTCAAACATACCAAAAGGTTATGAATACGATATGGTCTATCATGGGTACCCCAATGCACTTAACCTTTTAGCCTGTCTTTTGTCATGTGGGTAGCCTGTCTTTTCTCATGTGGGTTATTCTCGTCTCGTTTCCCCTCTCTACTATATTTCTTTGATTCTATTGTTCTATCCATTTATTCAAGTTTCTCTCTTTCTCGTCTACCCTCCAGATTCTTTACCTCGAGTTTGGCCACCTTCAAAGCTCTGTTTTATCCTACTCAGCATCGACTTTTTCTGTGACAACCAGTACCCAAAAAAAAAAAGAATTATTTAGATTTTATAAATAATATAAGAATAATAGAAAAGATTAAAAAGCCCTTAGTTTATGGTATTTAATATGGTTATTTTAGTAATTGAATAATGAATCTTTTAAGAAACTCTAAAATTAATAATCTGCTTAATTTATACGTATGCTCTGTAATAATAAAAAAATAAATAGAAAAAAAACTATGAATGTTTAAAAAGAAGAAGAAGATGGTGAATGGGTTATTAAGACTCATTTCTAAGGTAACAAACTCTTAACCAATTAAGTTTTATGTTTTAGTTTGATTTTGAGATTGAGATTGAATATCTAAGGTTATAGTTTTGAATTGCTCATAAATTATTTATGAAATATGAGGATAAATCTGATAGAGGATGAAGTTTATTGATATTAGAATTAAAGCAAGACAAATTTTGAGTGATTTGGTTAGGTAAATAGAAAGTTATGGATTTTTGAATGTTTCATATAGGTAGAAAACGCAACAGTAATTGTAACTGCATTTATAGAAGTTTTCAGTGATCTGATTGGGTTATATTTGGAATGGTTGGAAAACTATCAAAATAGCTTTTCAACGATATATAATTCATTTAAAACGGACTTATAAATAGAGAGTTATGGCCAATTAAAGTAAGTACTACGAATCTAGAAAAAAACTGAAACTTTGGATACTTTTAGCAAAGCGTGGCAGCGGTTTTTGGGGCTTTATAGGGCTCACCTATGGACCCTACAACTATATCCTTGGGCTTATTGGGATCTTCATTACTTATAGAATTTGTCTCCTAAGTTTGGTGATTTTTAAAGATAAGTTAGAATTATTATGAATCGTAAAAAATTGACATTATTGTGAATAGCTATAGAGTTAATTATAAAAGATGCATGGGTAACAAGTAGTCAATATTTTTAGTATATTTAGAGTATGATTTTATTATTGTAATATTTATATATAATTTATGTAGTAATAGGTGCTTGAACAATTATGTTGATCATTATGGTTAACTAGGTAAAGCGAACAAAGTAAGTAATATTTAATATTTTCTAGTAGTTTTTCTCGTTCAAAAACTAAATATTTTATTTTTTAATTATTTCTAATAGAATCATGTTTACAAGATGTATTCTTTAAAATATGATTTCAAGAAAAAATATATTTTAGTAATAAGAATATTTATTGAAAGAAATCTATTTTATTTAAATAAAATAATTTTTGTGAAAAATATTATGATTCTATATTTTATATTAAATTATGAATTAAGTATATGAGTTACTATTGAACGTGGTTACAAAAAAATAGTTTTGGAATGACTACAATGTTATAATGAGATAAAAGTGAAATTATTATTTTGGAATGACTACAATATTATAATGAGATGAAAGTGAAATTATTTGTGATTCGTTATTGTAAATAAGTGTTTTGCTACTCTCTATAGTGACTATGTATGTGGACCCAATCCATAGGAGTTATATGTAGACAATACTGACCTAGCTGCAGGGTTAAATATAGTAGATTCGTACTCGACTACAAGGGTTACCTGTAGTAAATTCGGACCTGGCTACGTGAGTTATTTGTGGCAGATTCAGACCCGACTATATGGTTATTTGTGGCAAATTTGAATCTAATCAAAGCGATTTAGTGTAACTATAGTCATCAAAAACTGGAGGAGAAATATAATTAAAATTATTATTGACTAAAAAGGGATTTAAAAAGACAAATTTGGAAACTTATTATTTCTTTTTGTCAAATTGTTTACTAAACGACTTAATTTGAATATTTTCAAAAGTATTAATTTCTGAAACCAAATTTGTTCTGAAAAGTATTTGTTAATGATTTTGATTTACATATGCTTGATCTAACTAGATAAAGTTATTGGTTACTAACTGGACTTCTAGCTCACCTTTTTATTCTTCCCTCCTAGGTTTTATAGATCGCCAGTTAAGAAGTATGACTAAGGGATAACTTGCTTAGTAGAAATTTGGATTCATAGGAATCCTGATTGGAAGAGAGAAAGTCATTCATCTTTAATAAGAAAATATGAGAACCTAAAAAGTCGATTAGTACCAACTTATTAGATTACAATTTGTATTTTTTATAGTCGATTTTTAGTATTTAGAAATTTATAATAATTATCGAGTTATTTTCAAAGATTTGTGGATATTTATTGGAGATTAATTCTTCTTCATTTTTGTGAACTATAAACTGATGCCTTGCATATTTATAAGGCTTTGCCTTATAGGTATGCGGTATACGTCCTCAGGTGTAGGGCGTGATATTTTGACTTTTCAAACGTGACATAAGAATATATTTTTAATTATTTTCTAGAAGACTTATGGTGTAAAAAGAATTCATACTGTTTTCTTTAAAAAGAAAAAAGTCATATACTAGTCTTCCTTTTTTTTTTTTTTGCCTATAAATAAGTTTATATAATAATAATCTACTTAGTTAATTAAATAAATTGTCTAGTAGTTTTTTTTTTCCTCCTTTTTGGCTGAAAATTGTTTGGTAGCCTTTGTTGGTCTGTATTATTGATCCGTGTAGCATCGTTTATAAATATTGTTTATGCAGTTGCATCTCATAAAATTGCGAGTTTCTTTTAAGTAAAAATTATCTTCTATAGTTATATACTTATATCATGAAATATAGTGCATTTGACATTTTCTTTTCTCATTTGAGGTTGGAATTTACAGGAGTCTAACTTCATGACACCTAAAAGCTAAAACAACCTAACTTTGGTTAATTAGATTTTTATTTTTTATTATTTATTTTTTTGAGGTAAATTGGTTGATTAGAATTTGATTCAACTCCAATAACGTCTTTTCTTTTTTTTTTTCAAAGAATCTCGAATTTGGCATTTAGTAAGTATAAGGTAGCTATTTAAGTTTAAAGTTTTAAACATGACTTTATAATAGAGGAAATTAGATTTTTTTTATGGTAAAAATTTAAAAAAAAGTTTGAAAAATCCCGAATATTAAAATTGTTTGAAAAATCTATGATTTAATTAGAAAGATATTATCTTTAAAAATATTTAGAAAAATACTACTTTCAATTAATTGGTGAGATAATCTGTCAAATTACTTGAGGTGACTTGATTGATTACTTCAAGTAACTAGAATGGTTACCCAAAATAAGCCAATTGATTACTTCGAGTATCACTGGAAAACACCAATTTTTAAGGAAAAAAATGGTATTTTTACAAATATTTATTAAAAATGATGTTTTTTAAAAACTTTGTAAAAATGATAATTTTCTAAATCAATTCGAGATTTTTTCGAAAAATCAGCTCATTTGAAAATTTTCAATTACTAACCCTATAAGCCTGAATTTCTGTAAGAAGCCCTTTATAATATCTAAAGTCTTACATAGGCTCATTTTCAACAGGTGCAGTATCATAAAAGTTATAAGTTATAAACAACATATCCCAAAAAATAACAAAAAGTGTATCGATATTTTTCCCCCTATTCTACTTTTTCACCAATTATTGAAGGCATAAACATATGAGAAAAGAAAGTATAAAGCAAAATAAATAAATAGCTTCACATATTCGGTGGAAATTATATAAAAATAAAAGCTTTGTCCGCAATTTAATATATTTGATTTGAATTGTCAATTTTTAAGGGCATAAAATTAATGCAGTTCATAGCTATATCAGATTACCCATGACAAAACTGACAATTCTATAACTGACAATTCTATATTACTATGCGTGTTATTATTACAATCCTATAGCTATTGATATAAAATATAGTCAATGTGCCGTTTAATTTACTCGTCATGC
>JXTC01000424.1:5356-79149 GCA_002914845.1 Trema orientale
TTAATAGTTTTTCTATTCAATGTATTAAAATAACAAAACTATATAGATTCCTAAACTCTGATATGGGTGTAAAATTTTGAATGTTACACCCACTATCTTCCGCTGCGCCATGCGATGGCAACCAACAAAACCAACAATTCCGTATTGTTAATTCTCTAGAAAAGCGCTTATGAAAAAGCTCATAGAAATTTATGATCACTACACTAATTGGAACTTTCTTTAGCATTTCTTTTCTTTACTATCCTTTCAAAAACAGGGGAACATAATAATCATCATTTATAAGCACATAGAAGTCGCACTTCTTATTTAGAGAAAAAAAGAAAAATACATGTAGCACAATATGAGGTACATATCTTAATGATAAACAGTACAAGCAGAAATACTTGCTAATGCTCCCATAAGCATAAATCAGAACATTTTGCTCAAGCAGCTTCATGCTCTGCGTCTCCTCCATCCTCTCAACTTCAGTTTCGACAGCCAAAGGGCCATCCCTGACAAACCATACTCGGCTTCAACTATGTTCTCAATAGCGATGCCGACAGCTAGTCCTCCAAGATATCCGAAAAGAATTGTCATCCAATTGAAGTCGAACAGAGACCCTGAATCTTGTTCTTCAGAGCTCAAACTAGTTGGTGCAGGGGACTCTGAATTGCCACACTTTTTCGATAATGGATCACCACATAACCCCAAATTTCCAATGAAGGAAGTGTTTTCAAATGTATTGAATTGCTTCCCTCTGGGTATAAGTCCAGTGAGATTGTTATGAGAGACGTTGAAGAAAGCAAGAAAAGTGAGCTCCACCAGCTGCGGAGGGATCTCCCCCGTGAGCCTGTTTTCAGAAAGATCTAGCGACTCAAGCCGTGTCATGCTCCCCATGGATATCGGGATACCTCCAGTAAGCATATTATTGGAAAGATTGAGCACCAGAATCCCTTGCAAAATCCCAATGCAGTCGGGAATGTCTCCTTCAAATCTATTGCCTGAAAAATCGAGGGCAACAAAGACTTCTTGAATCTGACCATAGGCCATGTCCATACCTCTGTTTGCTAAATTCATTCCGTACATATAAAAAACCATAAGAGCTCCATCTACCCTGGAAAACAACAGAGAATCTACTCGCAAATACGATGAGTTGCCAACATTTGCGCGTGCCATGGCGTTCCACTGCTTGAAGTAATGAGATGGCAATGAACCCGAGAAACTATTGTGAGAGAGATCAATAACGTGTAACTTGGGAAAGTCAAATTTTGAAATAGGCTCCTCTATAATTCCATGGAGATGATTTTGTCGCAAGAGAAGTATTCTGAGCTCTGGAAGAGTCCCCAACCACGAAGGAAAACCATCATCAAGCTTATTGTTTCCAAGATTGAGGATTTCAAGCTTAGTGCAATTGGCCAATGACTGTGGTAACGGTCCTTCGAACTGATTGTAGCTTAAGTCAACTGCTACCAACTCACTTCCGTTAGTGCCAAATCGAGGAATGGTACCATGAAAGTAATTGTTTGCCAAAATTAATAATGACAAAGAATTGCTTTGCTTTTCGAAACATTTTGGAAGAGTACCAGTCAATAGGTTGTTGGCCAAATTAAGAAGTCTAGGCAAGCCTATATTGCAAAGAAATAATGGTGAAATCTCTCCGTTAAGTTCATTGTGTGATAGGTCATATAGGACGACGGATGATGGAGGAATCGGCATTGATCCTTTCAACATGTTATGTGAAAGGTCTAGTGAGGCGAGACGAACCCATGGGAGGATAACAGGACGATCTTGGTCAAAGCCTGTCAATGAGTTACTCGAAAAGTTCAATTGCAATAGCGATTCTGTGCTAGTGTTGAGTACCCACTTGGGTATTTGGCCATATATTTGGTTTCCCGAAAGATCGATCATCTCAAGTTTTTCTTGGTACCGCAAAAAGTTGGGGAAGATACTTAAATTGCACGATCCCAGCTGTAATATCTCAAACTTCGAAAGTGTTGCATTCGCATTGTCGGTTTCAGTAAGCACCGATAACTTGTTACCTGACAGTTGGAGCTTGCTTAGATATTTCAAGTCAAGAAACATGTCAAATTCCAGTGTGCCATTCAACTCATTGTAACCAAGTTGAAGAGCTTCTAGATTCACTAGTCTGGAAAATGAACGGGGCACAAGGCCATGCAACTTATTGTGTGCAAGACTTAAGAAAGTTAATTGGGTAAGGTTTCCAAGCCAGACTGGTATTTGACCGGAAAATTCATTATCACTTAAAGATAAATAGGCTAGAAGGGTGAGGTTTTGAAGAAAAGAAGGGATTGAACCTGTAAAATTGTTACGTGAAAGGTCCAATATAGTAAGCCCTGTTAGCTTACCAAGAGAAGAAGGAAGCGATCCCCCGAATGTACTATTTGAAAGAACTAGGACCTTCAAGGAATTTAGATTTCCAATCGAAGAGGGTATAATACCGGAGAAACCCGTAGTATAAAGGAATAATTTCTGAATACTACTACCAAAGTGAAATTCGGGTAAAGAACCAGAGAGATTCATATTCCATGCCAAATCGAGATGCTGTAGGTTAGGAAATCGGAAAACAAATTTGGGGAACTGTCCATATAGATAACAATGCCGTAGACAGAGGGTTACCAGAGAGGATAGGTTCGTCAAGAAACGAGGCACTGTTGAGTTCAAATAAGCATCACTAAGATCAAGGGATACCAAACGAGAGAGTTGCGAGAATTCGGATGGGATTTGACCTTTAAAAGCCGAAAAGGAGAGATTGAGATGCACTAATCTTGAAAGATGGCTCAATCTAGAAGGGATTTGAGAATCATTGAAATGATTGTCAGCAAGACTAAGGCTTTCAAGTTGAGAAAGCTCGAAAAGGCTGCTATTGGAATCAAAATCACCGGAAAGCCAACTGCTGGTAAGATCAAGAGCAATTACGTGTCCGGTGTCACGGTCACACTGGACGCCATCCCATGAGCAACAATCACTATTATTCCCATCCTCCGCTGTCCATGAGGCAACCTTGGGATAAGACGAAGGATCCCTTGAGGCATGCTGGCTTATGGTAAAGCTATCCTTGACTTGAAGTAACGCAAGTCTCTCATGACTGAGGCAAAGTGGCTGCACAAAAGAGGAAAAACAAGTGAGTAAAAGAAAGAGTGCGAAAGCAAAGCGCATTCTGACGATAAACGAGCACATGTAAATACTGTTTTTATGAAAATGTCTGAGGAGCGATGAAGAGTGAAGTAGCAGTGACGGTATTTATAGACCGGATCAGAACCCCACAATATTGACTAAAGAAAAAGTTAAGTAATATCGCTACGATAGTACCCTATAGGCTATATAGCCTATACCCAAGAAAAAGAGCTCAGAAGACAAAAGAGCCCTCATCTAATTTTACATATTGGGATTAATTTAGAAATTCTACAGAAGAAAATTTATTTTCTATTCAAAATTTATTAGACTGCAATGTTCCGCTAAACAAACCAAAAAAAAAAAGAAAAAGAAAAAGACTAAAAAAGGACTCAATTTATTTCCAATGCTTGAAAATAAGGTGTTTACTTTTTTTTTTCCCCCCCTGAAAGGAAACAATTTCATTATCATTCAAATAAAAGTTATAATAGCAAATGGAGTCAAATATAAATTGAAAACAGAAAAATCTTTAAAGATCTCAGAACAAAAGTTATCCCCGTTAACGATCTTGAAGAAAACCTCCACGAACGATGTGATAGAGCTTGTCATTGATTTTTTCATTATCTGAATTGACACTTCTGATTGATTCATTAGGAGAGTCTCCAACAACTCTGATCTACGATAATAACTATATCTCCATATCTGAATTAAAATTGATATAAATATGAAGGACAATCACACTAATAATATAGAAAAAATAATAAACAAACCAAACCACCACATATCTAAATCAAGGTAGATAATAGCTTTCGAAAATTGAAAGATTATTTGGAAATAAAAGCAAAAATAAGGAAAGAAAAATGAGAAAAACTCATATCCCTCTTCAGTAGGGAAGGCACTTGTTAAGAGCGGAAGTAAAGTTGTAAAGGCTACATAGGGAAAAAGCTCTTGCAAATTTGATCGATCTTAATAATTACGTGTTTAATTTGGTTCACTAGGAAAAATAATTACAGAGGGAAAAAGCTCCTGCAAGACAAGAAAATGAGAACAACTCATTCCTTTCTGATAGAGAAGGCACCTGCTAAGAGAGAATGAGAGGAAGCAAAGCAGTGAAGGGTATAGAGGGAAAACGCTCTTGCAAATTTGATCAATCTTAATAAGTAGGTATTTATTTTGATTCATGTATCTACGCTCAAAATATACTAGCGGCTATCGTAGTATAGATTAAGATGTCGATCTCACAGAGAACTAAATCAAAAATAAAAAGTAACGAAAATAGAAAGAAAAACTGAAAATAAAAATTAACTGGGCAATAAATTAAAACAATAACAAAATAATAAATAAAATTACCAATAAGAGAAAACAAGGCTTCAAGATTCACTTAATTGTTCGTTTAAGTGTTACCAACTTTGATTCCTATTTATCACTCAATTATATGTTTCACATTCTAAACACATAACCGAAAAATATAGCAATTACGAACAAGTATTAATCTAAAGTATTCAATATGAGAAATTCTTCCAATTAACACCAAAAATAATCTATCTTACTAGTTATCTAAGATCGACAATATATCACAAGGACAATACTGCAGTAAAAGATCAACTAATAAAATAAATATAATTATAATTTAGTTTAAATCATCACATAAAGAAAGCATGACTGAATTTGCTTGAGAAACTAGAAAATAATATATATAGAAACTAAAAATATTGAACAATTTAACAAACCAAATATATAAGTATTAAAGCACTCTGAGGAATCAAAACTAGAAAATAGAAAAACTGTATAATCAAGATCATCTCTTTAGCCTCTCTAAAAAACTAGCCTAATACTGAACTCATCTCACACACTCTCTCTAGAAGAAGTAGAATTTTCTCTTTCAAAATTAGTATGTTTTTTTCTTCCTCACGTTCTGGCTATTTATAGCTGAGCTTGGAGTGTTGTGCAAGTCTCCACGTTTCTGAAGTTGGCTTCTGATTAGCTGAGTGATGTGTCAATCTCCTACGATTTCTCCTCTCTCTTTCTCTCTCTTCCTCCTCTTTATTCACGTTTCTGAGCTCTGAGAAGTAATCGGGTGCGGCGCAAATTGGTGAAATCGGCACTTAAATCACGTGTGATTTGCTGACGAAAAGGTCAAAGTCACAGGATTGACGTGGCGATCAAGAACTGGCTGAAAAACCGGTTACACAAATGTTGAGAAGCATCGGATCTGGCACGGCCTGGAGCTGCAGCAGCATGCCGGCCCCGCTTGTTCCCTGGCTTCTCATTTGCCTGCTCCTCTGCGTGTGCTGCACGTGCTAGTCTGGGCCTTTGGATGGCGGAAGCGAACGGTCCAAATCGCGAGTTGCTTCTTTTACTTAGCCGCGAGTTTGGCCCTTTATTTCTCCGAATTTTTCCTTTTTCTTTTTCTTTTATTTCAACCTAAATCGAAACAAAATTAAAATTAAATTATATAAACACATCATTATCTAAATAAAACAATTCCGAATTTAACTAAATTATCCTAAACTAAATTAAACAACTAAGTCTAATAAAAGTAAATAAAATTATATCTAAATACTAAAAATTAAATGAACTATAAATAACCTAAATTAAACTAAAATTATACAAAAACACACAAAATATATAAGAAAAAGAACACAAATAACTCTATTTTCATGGAGTTATCAATTCATTAGGAAAAATAACTACTTATTTATAAAAAGCATTTAGTTTCCATCATTAAAGAATTGCAAGACATATTTTTAGATTCAATATTCTTGCCTTTAAACATTATTCATTGTCCCAAATATAATCCAAAATGTATTTTAAGTCAAGTCGTCTACCTTACCCTAGGCACATATTTTTAATAAAAAAAGTGGGGCTTAACTAATGACCATCACTTACTGCAAGTAAAGAAAAATAACTCACACACTTTAGGATTTGAACACCCGACCTAATACTCAATTCACACCCGTCCACCTGCTGAAATAATAATAATACATATAAATACATATAAATAAGTTAATATAAATAATATTAATGTGTTTCTATCTCCACCTTTTACTATGAATAGATGTGCATGACCAACTTTTACTGGGCAAAATAATACATATAAATAGGTTAAAAAAAATACGTACTAGATTGGTGCCCATATATCTAATATGCTAGGTTTTCACATTTTTAATACCAAGTGTGATGACCTATACTTAAAAAAAAAAAAAAAAAGATTTACTTATATAATATAAAGAATATGAGGATAAATGAAAAGTCTAATTAGCCCTTACCTGTAAGTATTTATTAAGGATCAATTTAGTAATTCAATTAGAGAAAGTTTAAGAAACCCTATGAGTTTAATAATCTACTCAGTTTTATACGTATACTTTATGGGAAAGGTAGAGAGGTAGCCACATTGTTTCAAGGAAGAATGAGAAGCAAGAAAAGGATTCAATTCATTTAAATTTTAAGGTAATTAACTGTAATCTATTAAGTCTATATGTACTAATTGGATTTTTGGGGATTAGAATTACATATCTAGGGCTAGGATTTTGAATTGCTCATAAATTATTTATAAACTATGAGAATGAATCTGATAAAGGATGAAGTATATTGATGTTAGGATTTAAGTAAAACAAATTTTGAGTAATTTGGTTAGGTAAATAGAAAGTTATAAATTTTTGGGTTTTGGTTTAAGATGTAAAAGCATAGTAGAAGTTACAACTAGATTTTTAGGTATGTTTACTGGTCTGAATGGGTCGTACTTAGTATGATTGGCAAGGTTATCGAATTAGCTTTCTAATAATATATAATTGATCAAATACGGATTTATAAATAGAGAGTTATAGCCAATTGAAGTTAGTACTATGAATCTGAAAAAATCCGAAACTTTAAGCACTTTAGGCAAAACGTAGCTGCGGCTTGTCCGGCTATATGGGGCTTACCTATAGACCCTATAGCCATATTCTTGGTACTTTTAAGTTCCCATGACTTGTAGAACAAGTCTCTTAAGTTTGATAATTATTTTTAGAGCGATGTTAGAATTGATATAAATCGTGAAAAATTGATAATATTATTCGGAATAGTTAGGGAGTTTATTATAGAAGATATATGAGCAGTAAGTAGTCCATATTTTTGGTACAATTAGAGTATAATTTTATTGTTGTGATACTTATAAATGATTTATATATGTGATAATAGGTGTTTGAAAGGTTATGTTGATTATTTTGATTAAATAGGCAAAGCAAATATGGTAAGTAACCTTTGACCTTTTTTAGTGCGACTTGTCTGGTTACACAGGGCTTACCTATAGATCCTATAGCCATATTCTTGGTACTTTTAGGATCCCATGACTTGTTGAACTAGTTCCCTAAGTTCGGTAATTTTTAGAGAGATGTTAGAATTGTTATGAATCGTGAGAAATTGATACTATTATTGGAATAGTTATAGAGTTAATTATAGAAGATGTATGAGCAGTAAGTAGTCAATATTCTTAGTATAAGAAGAGTATGATTTTATTGTTATGATACTTATATATGATTTGTGTGATAATAGATGTTTGAGTGGTAATGTTGATTATTTCGGTTAAATATGCAAAGCAAATATGGTTAGTAACTTTTGAACTTTTCTAGTAGTTTTCCTCGTCAAAAAACTAAATGTTTTATTATTTTATTATTTCTATTATAATCATATTTACAAGGTATTTTCTTTAAAGGGTACTAATCTAGTAGGTATTTTTTTTTACCTATATATAAGTATTATTTTGACCAATGAAAATTTATCATACTCATCTTTTTATAGTAAAAGGTAAAAGAGAAAAATAACATTAATGACGCACGTCTTTTTATACACATTATTATAGCCGTTGGATCACCATTAGATGATGATCCAATGGCTAAAAATAAAATACCTATACATAGGCCGAAAAAATAAAAAAAAAAAACTACTAGATTGGCAACTTTCTTTAAAATATGATCTTCAGTAAAAATATATTTTGGTAATATGACTATTTATTGAAACAAATCTGTTTTATTGAAATCACTTAATTTTTGTGAAAAATAGTATGATTTTATATTTTATACTAAATTATGGATCAAATATATGAATTATTATTGAACGTGGTCACAAGAAAATTATTTTGGAATGACTATAATATTATAATGAGACGAAAGTGAAATTGTTTATGATCCGTTATTGTAAATAAGTGTTTTGAAAATCTCTTCAGTAACTATGCACATGGACCCAATCTACAAGGGTTATATATAGACAATACTAACCTAGCTGTAGGGTTAAATATAGCAGATTCGTACCCAGCTATAGGGGTTATCTGTAGTAGATTCGTATTGGGCTACAGGGGCTGTCTGTAGTAGATTCAGATCCGGCTAAGGGGTTATTTATGGCATATTTAGACCTGACTACATGGGTTATTTATGGCAGAGTTGAACCTAGTCACAGGGGTTAAGTGCGGCCATAGTTGCCAAAACTGAGAAGAAGTATAATTGAAATTATTATTATTGACTAAAAAGGGATTTGAAAAAATAGATTTGGAAACATATTACTTCTTTTTATTAAATTTTTTACTAGACGACTTGATTTGAATATTTTCAAAAATATTGATTTCTGAAACCAAATTTGTTATGAAAAATAATATTTATTTATGATTTTGGTTTACATATGCTTGATCCAACTAGATAAAGTTATTAGCTACTTACTGAGCTTCTAGCTTACTTTTTTATTTTTTCCTCCTAGGTTTTAAAGATAGTCAGTTAAGAGGTATGACTAAAGGATAATTTATTTAGTAGTAATTTAGATGCATAAAAGTTCGTGATTGGAAGAGGGAAAGTCGTTCATCTTTAGTGAGAAAATATGAGAATCTGAAAAATTGATTGGTACCAACTTATTAAATTACAATTTGTATTTTTTATAGTTGATTTTCAATATTTGGTGATTTATAATAATTATCAAGTTATTTCAAAGGTTTGTAGATATTTATTAGAGATTGATTTTTCTTTATTTTCGAATTATAGACCAATGCCTTGCATAAGGGTTTGTCTTATAAGTATGTGGCTCATATCCTCGTGTGTGGTGCGTGACAAGTGATATCAGAGATTACGTTAAGTTCGACACTTTGGATCATAATAAGTCAATCTTATAAGGTTTAGAATATCGATTAATTAAATTAAGATGATTTGAGTTTGACTTAACGTCTACTATGGGTTGGAGATTTATTTGAGTTGGTAATTAGTTTAAATTTAATAAGTTTGTTACTTTGGTCTTTTCGGGTATTCAAGTGGGTTAAGTTCGCATTCTTAAATTTTGTTCTTGATGGAACGATTAGTTTAACCTTCATAGTTGGTGATCATATACATAACTTGGACTTTTAGGATCGTTTAAAAATGAACATGGACTTTTGAGATCTTTTAGTAGTAATTTAGATGCATAGAAGTTTGTGATTGAAAGATGGAAAATCATTCATCTTTAATGAGAAAATATGAGAATCTAAAAGGTCGATTGGTACCAACTTATTACATTACAATTTGTATTTTTTATAGTTGATTTTTAATATTTGAAGATTTATAATACTTATCGAGTTATTTCAAAGATTTGTGAATATTTATTGGAGATTGATTTTTCTTTATTTTTGTGAATTATAGACTAATGCCTTGCGTATTTATAAAGTTTTATTTTATAGGTATGCAGTGCACATCCTCGGGTGTGGGACATGACAAGTGGTATCAGAGATTAGGTTAAATTTGATAATTTAGTTCGTAATAAGTCAATCTTATGAAATTTAGAACATCGAGTAACTATTAAGTCCATAAAAATAGAGTTATCTAGTGCTATTTTACCTAAAGTTTTGCTATGTTCTTATTTATTTTAAGTTGTTTCAATTGTTTTTCTTATTATTTTAATGTTTTGCTAGTTTGAGTATATGGGAGAATGAAATAAGGATATTTGATGTGAATTAAGGTGAATTTGTGACTCACAAATAGGATTTTTAAAGTATTGGGATTGAAGTTGAATCCGATACGGACATAACGCAATGAAAATGAGGTAAATCAGAGCAAAAACGAAGAAATGACGTATCCGAGAAGCCGTGACACTAGACCAGCGAAAAAGTGATGCTGTAGTGCCAAAAATGGCATCTCAGCGCCAACTCTTAGGAAGCAATGCCTACTCAATTAAATTTATTTTATTTTATTTTAATTTACATTATTTTCATCTGAATTTAAAATTTCAATAAAGAATCAATTTAGTTACTTCAAAATAATTAATATTAAGAGTATTTTAGTCAATTATGATTTAAACATATTAATACTTTTTAAAAAATGATACGAAATTAAATTCAATTAAATGTATGATATTTTTACTTTTAAGTTAGGGTATTTTAGCCATTATGATTTATTCATTAAAAGATAATATAGATTCCTGCATAATCTAGCTGGCTGGAGCTTTGTCAAAAATTATTGAATAATCTGAATTTTAGGTTTTTACCAAATACCTTTTAGCTCACAGATAGTTCGAAAAGTACTTATTTAGCTTGTTAATAAGAAGCTAAACCAAACTAGTCCTAAACTTTTTTTCTTACAACTGTTTCTTATACACAGTACAATGGTACCAAACTGGCGCTTAGTTTTGGAAAGGGACTACAAAAAAGGATTCAATTCGTTCCATGGTAAGGTACTTGAAGTTCAGGTTCATTAGGAAAAATAACTTGTTATTAATAAAAAGTATTTTTCGATCTTAAAGAATTGAAAAATATAACTCCTCTTTTTACTCTCCTTACCCCTTTTCTAATGAGATACCTCCTCATAATTTAGAACTTATATATCTTCTTAATATACTCCTTTTTAAATGTATTCCAAAATTAGACATTAACAAAAAATGTCTAATAAAATTTCTTTTTCCACCCGCTAGTTCTAGAATCTCTAATCATTTATCTTTTTCTTCACCCTTTCTTGATAAAAACTTAGTCTAATATAAGGGTATTTAAATATTTATTTTTATTAAAATAATTGGAAGCAAAATTTTGGAATCTAAATTATCAATTAATTTTTGTTATTTTGTTTTATTATTGTTAACTTATTTCTCATAAAAGAAAAGAAATTAGGGTTCTTGAGTTATTTTTCATAAACTTTAATTAAAAGCTTTAGGTAGAAGGATAGGTAGGTAGGGAGGGAGGGAGAGAGAGAGGGAGAGAATCAATTTTTATCAAAATCATGGTAATTTAAAACGCACAATACATTCTTCTATAATTTCCAAAAGTTATTCTAAAAGGATTTTGATTTCTATTAAATATTTCTTTTTCTTATTTGAAAGATGATTGATTTTATCAAATGTATTCAAAGGATGTATTAAAAAGTAACATTCCAATTAGTTTTTTTTTAACATAGATATTAGTTATTTAATGTCTATTTTGTCCATTTATGTCATCTCATGGTTTTTTTATCGTAAATTAATTTTTTAGATGAGGGTGAGGAGAGAAAAAAAAGAGTGGCTCAATAATATATTTTTAGATTCGATATTCTTATCGTTTATATTTATTGTATTCAATTTTCTAAATAAATCCAACATACAAATTAATTTGACAAAAAAACAAAGAGAAATTAGAGTAGGTTTTTTTTTCTTTTCACTTCGTTTTAATAAATAACTTTTTTTTCACTTTTTATACCCAAATGGTTGTATATACAATACACATTTTATACTTGTTATATCTATTTATATACCAACTTTAGTTTATGTACTAAGCTATTATAATTTTTATACTTGGTTAATCATAATGACCGATAACATGTACTTTTACAATTGATATATCTATTTATATTTTAGTTTTAATTTATTTAGTAAGTATATTTATTTTTATACTAGGTTACATCTTATTTTTCACTTAGTATTTACATTAATATGCTAGATGCCAGTCAATTTGCTTACAGTACTTGAAAAATAGACACCCCACCTTAGAATAAAAGTACCCCATTGATCATAAAAAATGTCTAGAAAGACATGCTATGAAAGGGAAATATTAACGGTACCTTATCTTCACCTCCACCATCTCGTTCAATTCACCACGGCCGTTTCCATTCAATATTTTCTTTTATCTTTTACTTTTTTTATTTTTTAATTTTTCCTCCACAATCAATCTCCTTCACTTAATATACTTTAAATGTAGATCTTGCTACAACGAATATTAAGCAAAATTAATTAAAAAAAAAACTTAAAAATTAAAGACATATATGATTTTATAAATTAAGTTGATTAAAGGAGAGATTTAATTTATGTCTGACTTTGGTTTTGCATTTCTTTTTAATATATGAGTGTATACGAATTTTGCCTATAAATTTATCATGATGTCAAATATATATATATATATATATATATAATCTTATGTATCTTTTTTTTCCCCCTGAAATGTTAATGTATATGTTTATAATTAATAATCGTGGTATTATTGAAAAAAAAAAAAACCTAAACTTGTGATTTTGCATTTTTTTTTCTTTTTAATATGGTTGCAATTGGTTGTTCAAATGATTTTATGATTCAGTGATCATCAAAAAATTAAGAAATTGTCAATTTAAGTTTTTGGCTAATGAAAGTTCAGGAAAGAAAATTTGTTTTAGAAGGCGCTTTGTGTGCTTTTAATTTACATTTTAATATGTTGTCTTATTTTGTCTTTTTATTTTTTATAAGGGGTGCCTTAATATTCACGTCGGTGCAAATATTCCACTGTTTTTCTACTACTTGCCGGTTATTATGATCTAATATTATGAAGTCAAGCCGTCTGCCTTGTCTCAAACGCGTTTATTTCTGGATAGTAACTCTATATTATCCGAAAATAAATAAATAAACGGTTGTTTGACGTGCCGGATCAAATGCTCCATTTTGATGCCAACTGTTTTGCGTGGAGACTAGGAGTCAAGCTCCTGGTGATGTATTTCTTCCTAGTAAGGTCAGTAGCATAGAAAAGGGAAGAGGGAGAACATTTTTAATAATATAACAAGTAGTGCTGTCATTTTCTGTTCTTTTAAATCTACAAAAGGTTTGTCTAGACAATTGAACGATCGAGGACAACTCAATTTTTACGTCAGTATTACAAGGGTTGGGATTGCAACATTATCTTCATCGATAATACATCAAAATTGCTGTTATTGATATCTTTTCTCAGCGGGAATTAAAAGAACAAAGATATATTTTTGTTCTTTTATTTATGTATTTATTTTGTGTTCAACTGCATCTCTGCCGAAAACACCCTGTTTATAAGAATTAAGGACTGTACTGATCAGAAAATTAATGTTTTTCAAAATAAATATATAAAATTTAAAAAATGAACGACACTTACAATTTCATGAATAAATAGATAAAAGAATAAATGAATGATGATCACAATTTCCCTTAGAGAACATCAAGAAAAAGAAACACCACATGCAAACAATTGACCAAGACATTTTGGACTTTGGATTATAGTGAATCAAATTTTAAGTCAATTGACATGTATGTAATCCCCTCCCCCGTAATTAACGATATTTCGTGAACAATTATTTCCAACAATTTGGGAGAAAAAGACAAGAACAGCTTTGGGGAATTCTGGTGGGGTATGCCAAACTAAAATCGAGGAAAAAGTACGTTAGGGACTAATGATAACTCGGGAAATTTATGGCATGTTTGTAATCGTAATAAGAATAAATAAAAGAGAAATGAATGACAATAAAATAAAATAGTATGAGAATCATTATTTGTATTATGTTATTTACTTAAAATTAATAGAAAAATAAATCATATTCATTAGAATACTGTTCATTTGTTTATTTAACTCGTGAAAAAGTAATGAGAATGTATTATATCTACTAAATTGTCATTTTAAATGTATATACATTTTAAAGTAAATAGATTTTTCTGGAGTAAAATAATATTTTATAATTTCAATAATTAAAAAAGAGGAAATGTGTGTTTACGATAATCATATTCTTCAGGGTATTGGTAGGGTAGGGCAAGCATTTTCATTCTTTTTCTCTAAATTTGTGCGGATCTCACATATTTCCTCATTTCTCATATTTTATTAAACATTTAAATGAGAATCATTACCTTATATACAATTCCCATTATTCTTCAGTAAATATGTCATTAAGTCGATTCATATGAATTTAGAATCCAAGTGTTGTTAGGTCTGTTTTTGTAATTATTTACCGAACTTAATTAATGAGAAATTAATTCAATTACTGAATATACAAATTCACAGGGCCACCGTTGTAAAATCCTAAAATTTTCAAGAGTTTTATAGTAATTTTTGCCTAAAAAAATTATAAAAAAATTTAAAATAAAATATAATATTTTATATAAGTGATGAGATCCATTATTATTATTATTTTTTTATTGTTATTATTATTGTTATTGTTATTGTTATTGTTATAGGTAGGTTTTGATAATATTGAGCCACTAATTCCATTATTTTTTTCGTGCACTAAATATTTTAGAGGGTGCTAACTAACTATGCTAATATAACTGCTTACAGTTAAATTCTGCACTTTGAATATCCGTATATCTATGAGGATGAGTTGTTTAGCAAGCTGAGTTATATCATGTATATATATATCTCTACCACTACTCTGTTTAAACTATCCATATTATTTTAAGTACTTTAAATACTCGTAGAGCATGTGGATAGATGCGTTGACGAGTTAAGTATGTTGCATACAACTGTAAAAGGTTGCTCTATACAAGCACTTTGCCCAACTACCAATGTTAAATTAAACTTCTTGATATTTAAATTCCAGCATACTAATCTTAATAGACTGAATGGCTGGTAGTATCACCTGATCAAACTTCTAATTACCTAACACCTATTGCTGGATTATCGCTCACAAGCTTATTTATTTATAATTAATCATTATTATATGCTTAATAAATCTTTTGTAGGAAAAGCACTCTAGCAATGCTTATCTATAAACAAGATTCTATGATCATTATAATTCAATATGATTTACGAAATACGATTATCCAGATATTCTCTGTATTCTTTCTAATTTCTTTGTTCTTTCTTAAAAATATCTCTCTCTTTTATTTCTTCTTTCTTGTATTTCTCTTTCTACTAGTACATTATAATTAGCAGTTAAACAAAGAGGGCGACAACAAAAGAGTATATGGCTTGTTTTGTGTTTGCCAAGTATTTTGTTAGGACAATTAAAATTTAAATAAACTAATAAGGTTCAGGCCCTATCGATCATGTCATCCAGGAGACGACAAAGTAAATTGGTATATATACTTGTAACATGAAAATAGTCTCATGCGGTCTCAGAAAATTGGTTGTTCAATGAGTTGTCTTTTTCCTTTTTCCTTTTTTATTTAAACTATTTTACGCCTTATATTCTCATCAGAGACCAATATGTATATATATTTTTCATTTAGAATAAAAAATAACTTTCAAATTAGATGGCCAAACATGCTGTGACTTGTTACTTCATTCGCATACTACTTTATGACTAGTCTCGCGTTTATGATCAAAAGACTGATTTAGTTTTTATTTGGCCTGTTTAAAATAAGCTCGGCTTGTAGAACACCAGACCACGGTTGTACTTACTCAACACAAAGTAGCGTATTGACACTTGCAAATTCACTACGGCAAAAGTAATGCAAAATAACTTCAATTAAGAAATTGAAAAAAAAAAAAGGAAAAGAAAATTGGACCTAAACGAACAAGTGGGTACAAGGCAAACAGAAAACGACTTGGAAGGAAAACTATGAAATTACGGTCAACTCTTCAAGCTTCTGTAACAGAGACAAAATAAGGTATCAAGATTAACTCTGTTTTAAGTCACTGCTTCATTCAGCAAATAAAAAGCGGACAATAAAAGAAAGAATCTATTAGCTTTCGTCAATGTTATGTGACTTATGTGAATAAAAGTATAAAACTACGAGTTATTTGATGCTCTTTTTTCTTTTCTTTTTTTTTTTTTTTGAGGCAACAAATTTCGAATAATACCAATCAACACTCGGTTTCCCATTGAAAATGATCCGAGGTCAAGAGGATGACCCATTCCTCTAATTAAAATTATTTGGTAAAAGCAGATAAATCAATATATAAATGCAATACAAGGATTAGAATTTAAACCAAAAAAAATCAGAAGATAAGAATTGATCTAAAAAAAGAAGAAAAAGGAATTAAGACGCATAATATGCATTTAAGCAAGGGCACCAATCTTGCAAGTATTTTTTTTTAATCTATTTACAGATATTATTTTTGATCAATTAAAAATCATCACGCATATTTTTTTATAGTAAAACGAGGTGAGAGAAAAATAATAAATAATAAGTATTTATTTTTATTTTTTTTTTTAACTACTCAAATTATAGTAGCCGTTTGATAATGATCTAACGGCTAAAAAAAAATCTACAGATAAATAAAAAAAACTATTGAATTGGGAATATTTATGTATATAGAATATAAAAGTAGTAATTAGTATGCTTTGTCTTGGATGGTTCTATCCGATGGACATTGATACGATAGAACAAGATTACCCGCTTCAATTCTTTTTAATAACAATACATATAAGGAATAGAAAAATAAGAGTATAATTCTTGGGCAAGAAGTAGCAATAAAGTGTGAAAAAAGTGAAAAAGTGATTTACATTAAACTCTCTTACTTAGGGATAAAGTCTTCTAAGTAACATAGTAAAAGCCACTTCTAAAAAAAATTAAGAAAATCATATCAGAGAGAGCACAACAAAAGATCTCTTTCTTCCGTCCGATAAAAATTAACATAAAAAAAATAATGTTATAGGGTGTCATATGATGTTCACACCACATGATGTGATGATGTGTCAGTTTATTATAGGCTGATTATAATTATAATTTAGGTGAGATCAATATAGACTCAGTTTATTAATTATAATCATATGATGTCTCATAGCATTGCTCATAAAAAAATGTAAAAAAAAAAAAAAATTAAATCTGTGGAAAAGAAGATGATGAATTTTTTGAGAAAGAGATTTTTTTTTAACTGAAAAAAGGAGATTGTTTTTTTTCCAATGGAGAAATTTCAATCAATAGTTAGCGTTAATAATTATATTTTATCTTTATTTTGATTAATAGCACTTTTATTTTTATTTTTTGAATAAATAGTACTTTTATTGTTGTCTCAATAATCATTCCAATCTTCATAGAATATAATATTTGGATTAATTTTGGTGATTTCAAATCTCTACCTATATCTTTTGCTCCAATTGTCTCTCTTAAGTATTACCAAATGATATTAGTTGTTTTGGAAAACACAAGTAACAATCCTTGCATCAGTTTGTTGCTAAGGTCAAAGACACTTAGGCTCCGATTGAAACCCGGATTTTGAAGAAAAAAAATTATAAGGAAAAAATTATGGTAAAAAAAAGAAGAAAATATTTTTCCTAAAAATTTATAAAATTTTACTTTCACATTTTTTCTTTTACTAATTAATATAATTAATGTGTCAACATTCTATATATTAAAAAATGATATCAAATCAAATTTTTACTGTTTTTTAAAAAAAATTTCTATCATTTTTTGTTTCAATCCAGACAAGAAAAAATGTAATCCCTTGGAATTTTTTTTCTTTCATTCTAAAAAAATTCAAGTTCCAAATAGAGTCTTAGACTAACTGTATGAAAGACTATTAAAGGCTGCTTAAAGTCGAAATGTATAAGAGAAAGACAAAAAGAACGAAGGTTCTAAGCCTGACTACTGAAATTGGACCGTTTAACTTGTTTATTGCAAGGTCTAAAAGAATCAATTTTTACTACAAGAAAGAAGACTTTTACCGACGCATTTTGTCGTCAGCGAAGGTACTCCAAATGCATCAGCAAAAGTGATTAGACTTTAAAATGTATCAGCAACAGTTATCGACGAAAGACCGTAGTTGAAAGTCACTTTCCGAAGAAAAGTAAAAGTCGTCAGTAAAAGTAATTTTCACCGACGCATTATTGACTTTAGCCGACGCTCTATTATCATCAGTGAATATTTTCCGTCGGTAAAAGCATGCCCAAATTTTTGAGTTGGTTAACCAATCATCGATGCAATAATTGCATCAGTGAAAGTGCAACTATTGCCGACCCTTTTATTGCGTAAGTAAAAAATTTCAAAAAAAAAAACTATATTACATTTAAAAATACATTTGCTGGCGCATGGTATTTTCCAAAAATTTTAAAAAAAGTAAAAATGCTATTGCCAACGAAAAAATATATCAATGAAGGTATTTTCACGAATTTAAAAAGATTTATTGACGTGTTTTTGCATCGAGAAAAGTTTTAGTTACTTAAAAAATTATTTAATTATTTATTAATTAATAATTAATTAAATAATTAATTTTTTAATTAATTATTATATTAAAAATTAAAATGAGATAAATTTATAACACAAATTTTATTAAATAAAAATAAATACAAATTATATCTAAAATTGCAACATAGAGGGAAAAAAAAAATCTAAATTTGTTGAGGCGAAGACAGCGGCATCTCGATCGCAAGCTTGTTACTTATTCTTTAGGAACAACCTCAGTATTTATTATTCTAACTTGTATTCTTTTTTTTCTCAAAATTGAAATCTCGTCGACACTTTAGTATAAGCTTCTAATAAATATACGGTGAATCTATGAAATTTTCAATTTAAAATGACGTAAGGTAAGGCATGTAAATGTCAAATTCAGTAACAACCATGAACATGACTTAAATAATGCAAAGTATTATCAACTTCTGCAAAAAGGCATACAAAAATATAAACTTCTTCCATGTGAAAATTAGACTACAGAATTAGCAAACTTCAGGCATAAAGGCAGATAAAAGAAAAAATCCAACTAAAGTATAAAACATCAAATACTCTCATTTCTCTAGAATACAGATTGGAATTATATCATTTGTTGCATTAATCTGACATGAAAAATATCTTCAACTCATTCACAGCTAATAAGAAAAAGCATCATCATTTTCTTCAATGGAGGACTAAAAGGTTGTAAAAGCTAGCAATAATACTAACCCATAACCCTATAATTTGTAGCAGCATCAAGCTGACAATTATACTTATAAAAGTTTATGTGAAAACTTGACATCAAATACGCACCATTGCATTTTTGGTTCTGCACAGCTTAAGTTTTATATCTGTATGCACATAATATGCTTATATATATACACATATATGTATATACCTGGTTTACAGCATCAACAGACAACGACTGGTCCCATGATGACCACTTAAATTGTCTCCAGATATACCGACATAATTTCACTAAACAAAAAAGGGAAAAACATGAGAAATAAGAACTAATTGAATTTGTTACCAACTGCAAATAAATACTCGCCATTATTAGCACTAAACTCAAGCCTTAATGTCTCTAATAAGAAGTATATCTCACTGGTTTCTATTAAATTCTACATGCAAACAAGAACAGTTGTTTACAAATGTAATAGTCCCTAATACCTGTTTTTTATTTGGCAAAGATTGATAGCTAGACATACCAGATTCCAGGTGCTTTAAAGCCACATGTATTGTGGCTTTGTTTAACAAGCACTCAGTTACATCCAGACAAGTATAGTCTTCCCAAAATGTCGAGCTTGTTGTTAAGGCCAAAAATCATTTTTTAACACGTAATACATGTATAGCAACTTAATCTAGTCATAGGTAGAGCAAGAAAGATTCCAAATCAACAAAGCTACAGGTTACATCTAGAATATTCATCTTCAGCGAAAAAAAAGAATATTCATAGATTTATCCCTAAAAATGCAATTATATTAAAGGCACAAAGTGAAATAAGATGAGAACCTGATTGTTCTCAAACTCCCCTACCACGCTCCCAAATGAATCAAAGTATGGTTAAATGTAGTATCATACTCACTTACATAAACGGCAGAAAGTGAAAAGGTAAAATAAGAACTAATTAATTTTGCTACTAAATGCAAATAAATACTTGCCAGTACTATTTGGACACTGGTTTCATTATAGTGGATAGATTAAGTCTTCGGGAGAGCTCGTGATTTCGTTCTCCGATAGAGAGAGAGAGTCAATCAAAGTGAGAGGGTTGAGGACGTCGGCCGTCGGGGAGCGAGAGCTGGACAGAAAGGGAGCATCAGGGACAACGACGAAGAGAAGCTGATTTTTAGGGAGACGGGGAGAGGGTGGAGGCTATTCTGTTGGTGTTGGGAGAAAATGGAGATACTTCTTAGAGAGAGAGAGAGAGAGAGAGGGAGATATGTAGACGGCTTGCGAAGAAGAGATGGGGGGAAGGCCCAGCCAAAAATTTTAAATTTTATTAGGTAGATGTCCACTTTTAAAATTTTATAGCTAAATGTTCAGGTATATATATTTTTACGGGGAGGGCTACAGTAGGGGCGTCCCTACGTAGGACCACCCTTTATACACCGTTTGATGGGAATCTATGGGGAATAACGGGAATCTATAGGGAATATGTTTATACACAGATTCCCATCAAACGGTGTATAGACAGGGCCCTACGCAGGGACGCCCCTACTGTAGACACGCCCTATTTTTATACTTGGTAGATATGTATATCTACCAATTTTAGTTACTGTACTAAAATGCACTGGGTATATAATTTTTTATATTTGGTATATAAAATTTTACACTTAGTATATAAGCATATATACCAGACATTTTGCTATAACATTTGATAAAACGACATTTATTGAAATTAGACCCAAAATTTAATCATATTTCTATAAGTCCCAAAATTTTTTCTAAAATTTCCAAGCGCGAATGTTTCCCGTGTGAAGGGAAAAATTCGGCCAAACATGGTACCAAAGATAAAGTCCACTAATATTATTTTTGAAAAAAATAATTAAAAAAGAATTAGGTCTCAAATGAAAATACAAGATGAGTTCCCGTATTTAATACTATTTTTGTATATATATTTTTCTTTTCTCGTTTGAATTGCCACTTTTAGCTCTTATGACATTTCAAGAGCAAATCAGATGGGATATCAATTCTTGATGGCGTCAATTCCTCTATTTTGGAGCTTTTATAAACTTTATGGTCTATTTTTTGGTCTAAAGATTTATGGTTTTACTGCTATTATTTCATGCTCATATGTACCATCAGATTACGCTAATAATTTAATCAAGTAATTGTTTTTATGTATAGACCCATGTGCTTTCCATTCACGATTTCTTTAAACTGAGTTCGTGCTTTGTTTTAAAGTTAATTCCTTTAGATTAACACTATAGTTCTCTTTGGAAATTGTTACGTTTATAATGCATATACGTAAAATAACTACAAGTTTACGGGTCATAAATAAATAATAAAGTGATAAGTATAGAGTTGTTGATCCCATAAAGAATTGGGTATTAAATTATCATTAAGTACTAGAATTATCGTAACCTAACTTTATCTAGGCAACCAAACTAAATGAATTCATAAGTTAAATAAATACAAAGATAAATATAAAGACAAAAATAAAATATGAAGACTTCTATACACAAATGTACTAGGAGATTAAATTCATCTAACTATCAACTATGTCTTTTGATCATCAATTGCATTCTAATCAATCGTTCCTAGTTTATAAGCCAAGAACCCGAAGATATTTTTACTCCCTCTTTTGAGTGCCGAGTGAAATCATTTTTAAATTCTAGTTCTAATATCTCTATTCCAAACCTAGAAATTAAGAATTCATTATATTCAATAGTACTTTGATCATGACTTTGAAGGAATTATAGGTTCTCTCAAACTTTACAAGTCCTAGGTTATACTATCCTATAATTATTTCTAAAATTCCCTTTCTCAAATATCAAATTCTAGAAACCAAATCATCCAACTAGTAGCTAATTAATTGAGAAGCATTAAGCATAGAATAGCATAAATAAATTCAAGAATAATATCAAAAAATATATTGGAAATCAAGACATAGAATCAAAGTTTAAATTATATCAAACCCAAAGCATATTACAATTAATTCACATAGGAGAATCTAACACCAATCTCAACAAGAATTTCATATATCTACACATGTTCAATAATCAAGCACAATATAAAATTTAAATGAGATTAGGGTGAGAAAGAAGATGAGAAAAACTCTTGTGTAGAGGTAGAACATCAAGCTTCAATCTTTTCAAGCTACTCTCTCAAGCATCCTCTCCAAGATTTTTGCTCCAAGCTCCTTTCTCTCAAGAATTTTTGAGCTTTCAAGTTTGTATTTTCTCTCAACTCTCTACCCTTGCTATGAAGGCTTAAGGGTGTATTTAACGAATTCCAAGATGACTTAGGTCGAATAGAATGTCAACCATTTGATCAGATGGCATCAATGGTCCAGATTAACTTTAAAAACTTGCTAAAAACGCTCTTTCGAACGCTGTGTAGCACCACGGCGCTCCTTGGCAAGCGCGGCGGCGCTGTAGTCTCTGGAAGTGTGATTTTCAGGCAGCGCCTACTATTCAAGAGCTGCGGCGCTCTCGATTCTGGAAATCAGTACGACAGCTTTTCTTCCCGAGGATGCTATTTCTTTGTTTTAGCTCTGTTTTACCTGATTGTTATTGTGTTGGGTTCATATCGGACTCAACTTTCATTTTCAATGATTGAAATATCCATATTTAGCACAAATTTATCTTGGTACTCATTTATTCTCAAGAACTACAAAAATAAAGTAAAAATACATCAAACCAACCTAAATGCTTGAGAACTTACAATTATTTGAGCTGAATAATACTTGATTTTGAGTGAATTAGTCACTCATCAAATACTCCCAAACTCAAATATTTGTTTCTCCTCAAGCAAAACAAAATAAGAAAAAGAAAAGTGAAACACAAATCAAGTACTAATGACATAAATAACAAAGTGTGAGTTTCGTATCAAATCAAAAACCGTGCAAGTATCTCGGAAGTCGCAAAATGTTCCAATCTCAAACGAAATAAAAACATTGAGATTATCTAGAATTTCAACTTCAAGCATCAATTTAACTCCACTCAAGACTCTCAATGTGTAAGTGTGTACAAAATCAGTATCACTTAACAAAATAAACTTCAGATAGACTTGTGTGTTTCAATATATAATAAAATATCTATACATGAAGCAATTTAGAACTACCATATACCCATTTTTCATATTGCTCTCTACTAATGTATGTTAGTATATCATCAGAGATTAAAAAGTCTTTCATTAAGCTTGTAATGTCAACTTGGGCAAAGGTAAGATAACTTTAGAAAAATTTGAGGTTCAAATCACCCTTAAGCACATTAATCTAGGACCTTTGTAGAGTTATTCCTTGGTACAACAAATAGTACTCCCACACTTTTTTTTTAACTAAATTTCTCTTCTATCAACACTCCACCAAACACTTATTTATAAATATTTTTTCTCTTTTTTTTTTCCTTTTTTTTTGAAATAAAAGAAATGAAATAAGACAAAAGGATGAAAATCAAAAACCTCTCCCCCAAACTCAAAATCAACATTCTCCTCAATATTGAAAAATAAAATAGAGGAAAAGGATACAAATTTTTCACCAAATTATTTCCTTCTCTTTTTTTTCTAGCTTTTTTTTTTTTTTTTTTTGGTTTCATAGCACCACCCTTCCTCCCAACATGAACATAACACAAAAAAACGCTTTAAAATAATCAACATGCTTAAGGATAAGGTTGGTGGTCATTATTTTAGTTTGGCAAAAATGCGGTAGAAAAATAAAGGTACAAATAGGATCAAAGTGGGTGTACTAGGATGATAATGTATCAAGCTTAGCTTGAAAGGCTCAAACGGTCCAAAGATAGCCTAAATCATTTCTCTAATAACACCTAACATAAAATTTTGTCTCAAGCTTCACTTAAATGAGTTCTAGAGTTTATGAGATGTCAATGCCTATCTAATGTACACAAGTATTCTCTAAAAGCTCAAAGAGTCAAGTGATCATGATTATCGTACTCAAATGTATAGAATCAAGAATGAAGTTCAATTAATGCGAGTCGAGCACACAGATAATCTCAATGAATTACATTTCAAAAGGCCTAAACAACATTTAGTAACTAAACTCATCATCAATAACGAGTTATCCCATCTCAACAAGACTTACAACTTATTCAAACAAGCAAATGAAAACAAAAACAAATAAAAGATTTGCCAAAAGAAACCAACTCATAGAAAGAAAAGTCACAACTACCAACACACAAGCAAAGCCATACTCGACGAATAATTGATCAATAAGTGTTTTCACTCCCAAAATCAAAATTGGCAATGGTCACAAAATTTAAATGTTGAATGTAAGCACAAGGTAAAAGAACATGTACCAGGGAGGTGAGACGTTCTCGCCTCCTAATAAGGTTAGCAAGAGTGGTGCTCCGGGTAAGGTGGCTCTAACTTGGGTGGTATTAGACTCCTCTTCATAATTTCCATCTTTAGGCTTATTCATGTATAAATTAGTGAAGCTCGTCAAATAGCGGCTTCTGCCCACAATATGTATCATACGATACATCAAATGGGTCTTGGTTTTGAATGCCCTGAAGCTTGGCTATGTATAGAAGTATTCAGCATGTACACTCAACTTGACTTGGCACCGGTACATATGTTTAGTAGGCTTAAATGAACGGTGCTAGTGGTGGAAAGAGGAGGTGTTGGCCACGTAAGATCGTCATAAATGTGATCTTTGATGAATGGTGGCGGCATGATGATTTGGAACTTAAAGGATGAAGACTCACAAGTGTTGTATTGTGATTCTTCCTCCTTGGTCCAATCTTGATTCTCCTCCTCACTTGAGTCCTCATCATTAAACAAACCCAAGGTTCTTCCGCTTATACTCGGCTCCTCACGGTGACTTTCGTCATTGTTTGTAACTTTTGCATGTATCATAGCCACCGTTCTTCTCATGTCTTCAAGAAAGTCACCAGATAAACTCAAATTGTGAATTATAAATGGTCTCCGTTCTCTCCCACTCCTCATAGCGAAGTCTTGTCTCCTCTGAAAATTGTCTAAGAAGATACTCAAGGTCGGAAGAAGGCTCCACTTGGTGATGTGGAGTATCACACTATGGTGCCGAAGTGTTAGAATTATCTCCCAAATCGAAATGGCTTGGTAGATAATTCCAACTTTGATAGTCAAAGTCGGCCATGTGTTCTAACAACAAATACGCTTCATTAATAGATACTTGGTAGATAGAAGTAGTACTATTTTCTCTTTCCACCCACATTCTTATTTCGGGCCGAAGGTTGTTGAGAAAATTTTGTATTTGATACTCCGAAAATAAAGCATGATTTGGGTATAGTGTGAGCAACTCTTTATATCTCCACCATGCACAATAAAATGGCTCCGAGTCTCGTTGAGTAAACCATAAGAGGAGTTGTTGATCTAACATCTCCAAGTACCTCGTAAAACAAACATTTAAAAGTAAAAATTAAAAAAATAAAAATAAACGCCTAAATTAAAATCAAGTAACTTGCTCTCAATATCAACAGCAATCTAAAATACCAATTCCCCAGCAACGGTGCCAAAAATTTGTTACGTTTATAATATATATATATATAATAACTGCAAATACACGGGTCATAAATAAGTAATAAAGTGATAAGTATAGAGTTATCGATCCTACGAGGAATTGGGTGTTAAATTATCATTATGTACCAGAATTATCGTAACCTAACATTATCTAGGCAACCAAACTAAATGAATTCATAATTTAAATAAATACAAAGATAAATATAAAGACAAAAATAAAATATGGAGACTTCTATACACAAATGTACAAGGGTATTGAATTCACCTAACTATCAACTATGTCTTTTGATCATTAATTGCATTCTAATCAATCGTTCCTAGTTTATAAGCCAAGAACCTGAAGATATTTTTACTCCCTCTTTTGAGTGCCGAGTGAAATCATTCCTAAATTCTAGTTCCAATATCTCTATTCCGAACCTAGAAATTAAGAATTCATTATATTCAATGGTTCTTTGATCATGACTTTAAAGGAATTATAGGTTCTCTCAAACTCTACAAGTCCTAGGTTATACTATCCTATGATTGTTTCTAAAATTTCCTTTCTCAAATGCTAAATTCTAGAAACTAAATCATCCAACTAGTAGCTAAATAGCTGAGAAGCATTAAGTATAGAATAGTATAAACAAATTCAAGAATAATATCAAAGAACATAATAGAAATCAAGACATAGAATTAAAGTTTAAATTACATTAAACCCCAAGCATATAACAATTAATTCACATAGGAGAATCTAACACTAATCTTAACAAGAATTTCATATATCCACACATGTTCAATAATCAAGCACAATACAAAATTCAAATGAGATTAAGATGAGAAAGAGGATGAGAAAAACTCTTTTGTAGAAGTAGAACTTCAAGCTTCAGTCTCTTCAAGCCACTCTCTCAAACATCCTCTCCAACACTTTTGCTCCAAGCTCTTTTCTCTCTAGAATTTTTGAGCTCTCAAGTTTGTATTTTCTCTTTAACTCTCCACCCTTGCTATGGAGGCTTAATGGTGTATTTAAGGAGTTCCAAGATGACCTAAGCTGGGTACAATGTCAACTATTTGATAGATAGTATCAATAGTCCATATTGGCTCTAAAAACTCGCTAAAAATGCGCTTTCGGATGCTGTGTAGCACCGCGGCGCTCCCTGGCAAGTGCTGCAGTGCTGTAGTCTTTGGAAGTCTGATTTTCAGGTAGCACCACGGCGCTACTATTCAAGAGCTGCGGCGCTCTCGGTTCTGAAAATCAGTATGACAGCTTTTCTTCTTAGGGGGGCTATTTCTTTATTTTAGCTTTGTTTTGCCTGATTTTTATTGCGTTACGTTTATATCGGACTCAACTTTCATTCTCAGTGATTGAAATATCCATATTTAAGCATCAATTTATCTTGGTTCTCATTTATTCACAAGAACTACAAAAATGAAGTAAAAACACATCAATCCAATATAAATGCTTGAGAACTTACAATTGTTTGAGCTGAATCATACTTGATTTTGAGTGAATTAATCACTCATCAAAAATTTATACTAGGCATAAAGATAAGCTGAAATTTTAGAAATGGTATTTACTTGCTTCTAGTTGGTGATTTAGTGAAAAGTACTCTATTATTCGGTGAGTCATTTAAGCTTTTCTTAGTTGTTAAAAAGGTGTTAACCATGTCAAACATGTAAAACGGATTAACAAAACTTATTTATAAACGAGTTAAACAGGACGTATTATATTTGAGTTATAATTTTTGACACGATTATTAAATTGACCGTATTCGTATCAAAGATTTACCTATAATACATGAATCTTGATACGTCAAGAACCGGACACGGGAGCACGAATTACATCCACTAGGAGGGAAGAGGAGGGTGGGGATTGAACCCCACACCTCATACTCCTTAAAGCTCCTCAGATTTTCTTTCTTGTGTAAAGGAAAAAAAAAAAGAAATCGGTGGTATCCTTATGATACCCACCCAGTTCTCCCCACCTATCATGGGTTGTTGACTGGTCCCACAAGTAGAACGAAAGGAGACATGTCCCAGCATTTTTGCAACTATTCATTCCCCCAAAATTTCCCCTTCTCTATATTCTTGAGTAAAACTTGATGCCATGGACTTTTGCATTTGATTCTACAATTCTACATAACCTGAGACACTTTATTGAGCTCATTATCTACCTCTACAATGAGTCTTTTATTGTAATTAAGACCAATGAGTCTTTTATTATAATTAAGACTTATGAGTCTTTCATTAATCTTTACAATGACTCGTACTACGTATAGTAAGTACTCTCTGACCGATACCTATTCCAAAAAATCAGAAGGACACTCATGTGTCTATTCCTACTGAATTAGAGGGGTAATTGAATGCCTATGCTTACTAAGTAGGGGGTAATCAGAAAAACCCATACAGGTTTATGGGCTCTCACTGAGGGTAGGGATACTGATTGCTTACTAATACCATGTTGCCTAAGATGTATCTCATGTGTGAGCTTATGTTATGTACAACATTTAACAAGATATATAATAACCATGCAAAGCACAACTGAAAAATGCTTTAAAGCTGTGCTTAATATTATTCTGGAATTTAATGTACCATGGGCAGTAAATCTGCTAAATAACCCCATAATCACGATTTTATAAATATATATAGGAGTCACATAGTCCAATTTCAGAATAATCCAAGACCTTCCAACAGTTTATCAAACATTGTTTTATTTACGATTTTTCACAAAATAGTTGTAATGTAAAATTTTAAATTAAAACACGTATAAAACCAAGTAATTGAACCCCTACCTCAATCGAGTGTCCAAATAGCGTTACGGTACTATGGAGGACATCTGGCATCGTTTGGGTATCGTTCGGAGGGTCGGGCGACGTTTTCAATCGAAGCTTCAGATCGTGAAACGGACTTCACTACTGAAATCCTAGCACGCAAAATAGCTAGATTAGACATATAACTTGACCGATTTGGGCTCGGACCGGACTCAGGCCCACGGCACGCAAATTGAGATAAATCTGAGCCGTCGAATTTTATTTTTCGTGTCGGTCACCAAACATAGTCAATATATATATATATATCAAAATACATGTTTTCACGAATGTGTCACAAATATGACGTTTATTTTACATTCTAACGGTCAGATTAAAAAATCAATACCTGAAACTAAATAATTCAAAACTGTCGAAAATGATAATTCACAAACGAAGCAATTTCGAGTCAAGATATAGATACCAGCGGGAAGATCATGAAGAGAAATCGAACCTGACTGGTTTCACGGCAAAACGTCACCGGAATTGGCGCAGGCATCAGAAAACAGTCCACGGCTTCCACGCGTCACTGGCGACGAACCAGGCATTTTCAGCCGACGGGGACGGTGACGTGAGGATCGTCGAAAGCTGGGCTTTTGTTTTTGGCCAGTGGCGATGCTCACGTTGTAGGGAAGGGTTTGTCGGAGCTCGATCAGAAATCGACATTCCTCGCTGGTTTTGAGAGGGAGAGAGAGATCGAGAGAGGAGAGAGAGAGTTGAGGGAAAAGAGATATGGGATAGAGAGAGTGACGCGTGGGGGTCACTAAATGGGCTGTGCAATTGCACATAAGTCGTTATTTTTCTAATTTTGTTTCAATTTCGCTCTCCAATTTTGCAAATCAATCCCTTTTTCAAATATTTTCACATTTTAGCCCAAATTTGTCATTTAATTTTTTTTTTTAATTTTGTCAAAAAATCAATTTACCCTTTCAAAAATTAAGGGGTTTTACAGGGACAGTGCAGGTATTAACTAATAGATAATAGAGAAGACCGTGGTTACCCATTATTTACTGATAATAATAAAATATAAAAAAAAATAAGATGAAAATACTAAATCTTTTTCGTAATCAATAAAACATTAAACACAACAATATACTAATAATTTTCAGACTTTAAAATTTAAATATATAAGTATATATAACTCTCTAAACTCATTATTTTACTAAAGATATAAGAATGTAATAGTTTTTCTACGTGAATATATATATCAGGATGGGTACAATACGGATTATGCTAATATCGTCCCCGCTTCATACCCATATATTAACGGTTCGGTTATTTCCTGCTCTGGTCATTTTTTCCACTTGAGTAGGTTTTTCCCTCTCTATTCGGATCAAATAACCACGGATACCCATAACCATGAGTTATTTTGCTATCCCTACTTAAGCCCCATTTTTTTTAGGAGAGAAAATATAAAAATGGGCTTCATAATCATAGGATGGGATTCATTAGATGAAACCAAAGTTTCGGGGGGCAAGTATAAGATTTTATAGATTAAGAAAAGGTAGACTAATTTTTTTATTAAAAAAACCACATACTAATTTTTTTTTCTAAAAAATAATGGGTGGCAATTGCCCTTAGACCTTATGTGGCTCTGCCACTTACTACAGCCATTTGTTAATAAGTAATGTAAACTCAAAAAAAGTAGCTTATTGTTGGTTAGAATGTACAACTATAAAATTATACACTCCCGTGCAAGTGCACAAGGTCACAAGTAATATAGATTTAGGAGTTAAGAATATCGAACCCATGAAGATTGATTACTAAGTCTAAACTAAATATTAAAATTAGTCAATCCTAACTTTATCCAAACATACAATATATAGATTTTGAAGAATTAAAACTAAGCAAACTACGCTATCATGCAAAATAAATGAAAGTAAGCAATAAGAAAAATGTCTAGGTTTATGAATTTCCTAACCTTCCTTTAAATATACAATCTCCCAATTTCCCTCTTACATTAATTAGTCCACTAGAATTGTCAACCGAGAATTCAAAAGTATTCACAATCTCCTTTCCAAGATATAAGTGAAAATACCTAGACAAGCTAATATGTTTCTCCTAATATAAATTGACTAGATTCATTAAGTTTAGTTATTCTCACACAAAGGTTGCACAAATCACATAGGTATGTTCTTATCCTATGCAAACTCACTCCAAATTAGGTGATCTTATGTTATTTTATCTAAGTCCAAATTTCTAGTCCCCTTTCCAAGTTCATAGAAATTTTACTCAACAATCTATTTAGTGATCAATTAAATAGAAACAATAAATATAAAGTAAAATAAATAACTCAACAATAGATTCTATTAATGAAAGAAGAGAAATAATCAAACACAAGATATATAGGTTAGTTCACATAGTAAAACTAGACAAAAAGGAATTTCGTTCATAATATTAATTGAGAACAATAACATTTTAATACAATGAATTCAAAATGTATAAAATATCAAAGAGAAAAGAGTTTTAGAATTCCCCTTCTTTGAAGAGCTTGAAGGTGTTCATGGAGATTGTCAATCTCCTACTCCAAACTTAGTTCTTGCTCTCTTGAATCCTCTATCAAAAATTTGGTCTCAAAAATATCACTCTCTAAATATGAAAAATACAATGAAATACTCACAATAAAATAAAGAAAAAATGGTATGAACAAAGGATAACGTTGATATTGTGGAAAAAATTAAGAAATGGAGGATTGGAGCTTGTATTCATCTTCTTCTTTCTCTTTTTCCTCTCCTTCTATGGCTGCCTCCTTGTCTCTCTCTCTATCCCAATATATATCTTTCAACCCCAAAGATAGGGTTTTAAAGAGTTGACTCGTGCAAACCCAAGGCAGGCCGAATCTGGACCTTTAGATCGTCAAAAAGTTAATCTCGGCCGTCAATTATTGACTCAGGATAGAGGAGGTGGCGCCGTGGCGCCATTTTTGGCACTGCAGCGCTGAAAGTTCCCAAGACACTTTTCTGCTAGTTTGACGCCTCGGCTTCCCGGGTGCGCCATTTTTTTGTTTGAGCTCTGATTTGCCTTATTTTTATTGCGTTACGACCGTATCGAATTCAATTTCAATTCTAATGGCTTAAAAGACCCATTTGGGAGGCACAAATTCACCTCATTTTGTATTAAATACCTTTGTTTAATTCTCCTATCATCATAAATAAACAAAACATTAAAATAACAAGAAATATACTTGAAACAACTTTATTTAAATAAGAACATAGCAAAATTTAAGGCATATTAGTACTAGATAACTCTAATTTTATGGAGTTAACACACCACCAAACTTAAGATTTTGCTAGTTCTCGAGCAAAAGAAAAAGAAAAATACCTAAAAACACACAAGAGGTAATGTACTATATTGATGATTTCGAAGTGGTTTCTCAAAGCTTACAAAATAGCATAACTTAAAGAAAATTGCAAATATTGGCTAGATATTAAGAATAACTCAAGTAGGGGTGTCAATTCGTGTTGACGGGTCGGGTTCGTGTCGGGTTGAAGTCTAATATATACATAAATTATGTCAACCCGAACCCGACCCGTGACCCGTCGTGTCAGAAAACCATCAACACTAACCCGACCCGCACCTAAAACGGGTTGACCCGAACCCGACCCGCACAACCCACTTTGGTGAATAACATCCAACTCACAACCCGATTTTGACCCGCCAACCCGATTTTGACCCGCCAACCCGCTATGACCCGTATTTTTTTAACTTATATTTTCTTTTTCTAAGGCTATTATTGTCTCATTTTAAAATAAATAAATTAGGGGTAATTTATAAATATAATTAATAACTTATAATCTCAAACACTTACATTGTACAAATTAAATATATCTATAATAATAGTCATAAAAAAATTAAATAAAAAATATTTTTATAATTTAATTATATATATATATTTGTTGGCGGGTCAAATGGGTCAAGTTCGTGTCAAGCGGATTGACCCGAACCCGACCCGTTTTTTTATTCGTGTCAGATTGGTCGACCCGACCCCGACCCGCACCCTTTTTTCTTCAACCCTAACTCGCAAAAAATCGTGTCGTGTTCGTGTCGTGTCGTCGTGTCGTAACCCGAATTGCCACCCCTAAACTCAAGAGCATGTCCCATCTCAGATCGAATTTCCCATGTATGTGTGTGTGTAAATGCCTTTCTCCTATCATTGTATGAAATCTGGATAAGTTTATGCAAATATATATTAAGCACAAAATCTCAAAGGTAACAATCAAGTTCTATAAGTTTGCTTTTCAAATCTATCTCCACTAATATAGATTAACACAACACCAAGGATCAAAAGGTCTTCATTAAGGTTGTAATGTGGGCTTAGATTAAGGTATGATATTTTGGATAAAGTAAGCTCAAATCACCCTTAAGCATATTAACTCTAGGACTTGTGTAGAGCTATTCTTTCATACACCAAGTAACATGCCAATAAAATCAAAGTTTCTTTTTCTTCTATCAATACAAAGCCAAATACTTTTTCTTTTTTTTTTCTTTTTTTATTGTTGTTTAATTGCACACCCCAAAACTGAATTCTTTCTTTCATGTACAAGTGTGTAACTCTCTCTTTTCTTTTGTTTTTATTTTTATTTTTACAATCTCACTCCAGCCATCCTTCTATAACATAATATAGCTTAAAATAATTCAATAAGAATAATCAAAATGCTCAACGGGTAAAGTTGAATGATATTATTTTAGGTTAAGCTAATATGTGAGTGGTTGAAAAAGAAAAGGCTTTATAAGGCTCAAAATAGTTGTACTAGGGATAAAATATATCATGGTTAGCTTGAAAGGCTCAAATGGTCAAAAGATTACCTAAATCCTTTTCTTGATGAAATGTTATCTAAGATTTCGCCTCAATAGATTATTAAGTAAATTCTAGCACTTGTGAGATTATTAAAATATCATGTTCATATAAACATTCTCTAGATTCACTAATAAATCAAAGATAAATGTATTATGCTCTAATATAGACTTTCGTAATTAAAATGGAACTAACACAAGAATTACCCATAAGACTAAACTAATATCTACATTTTTTAATAAGTTATGCACCACTTCACCTAAGGTTCTTATCATTGGAACTAGGTAATCACTAAAGAAAGCATAAAATACCTCTATTTATTCAAATACACAACAACAAACAAACAAATACAAGTACAATCCAACAAGGTTTACTCCCTCCTCCAAACTTAGTATGTAAAATATTGGAAAATTAAAGCACAAAAGAATGAGTTTAAGAATACTCCTCTCGTTGGCGCATAGCCACGAAGCTTGATCTCCTTGAAATAACACGAACATGGACAATATAACACATGAACATGAAAAAGAAAATACTTGGGTTGCCTCCCAAGAAGCACTTGAGTTATCGTCTTCGGCTTAACTCAAGTGAACACTCATCAAAGAGCGGTTATCACCCATAAAGTGTGGCATATACCACCACGAATGGGTCTTTGTTGCAATGGTCCTCAAGTTTGACCGGGTGTAGACAATGATTGCTCAAAAATTTAAAGTGGCTTGATTTCAAATGATCAGCTTCAAAAGGAAACTTAACCTTCAGTTCAAACTTGTAGAAAGTGTAGTGTTGAGATGGTGGCTCTAATGGCAAACAAGACTCTGTCGAATGTATACTTGTGTAGACCAATTATGTGAGCAAATTATTGGTCTCTTAGACTTCCTCATCCACCAACATGTCTTGTAGTTCTTATTCTTCAAGTTCTCTTGAAGACTCTTCAAAATAATAACATTCCCAATCAAACTTTAAAAGGAACAAGAAACATTTATGTAACAATACGAAAAAATTTGCTGAACACAACATAATACGAGGTGATTTTAAACCGTGTTAAGCACATCACGAGGTGTTTGAACATGACGGGATCTAGTTTTTGGGCACTATGGGTCTGGACAGCAGGACAAAATTTTGGGCTCGAGCATGACACAAGCTTGGGCTCGAGCACGACACGGTCCAAAAAGTACAAGAATTATGAATATGAGTACTTTAAAAAATATTTATTTTTTACTTCAACAATCTTAAGGCTTAAATGACAAATTTTGCATGTTATTAAAAAAAACAGTAATAGTGATAATTACTAGTAGAAAAGACCAATTACTTAATAAAAATTCATTTTGAATCTTACATTAAAAATATGCTGGCACATTGGTCTTACTATATTCTACATGATAAGGGTCTACTACAAGTACGAGCACCAGAGTGGCCTGTATGAGTATTGTAGAGGTAAAACCGTTAATGCTTACGGACCTGTACGAGTATTGCAGAAGCCAGTCACGGTCAGGTTTTTTCGTGATCCATACTTAAGGAAAAATGATAAAAACGTGTGAGTAGAGTTTGGATTAAGATTATATACTAATGTATTTGCACAGGCTATAACCTCCAGATCGGAACCATAGATGTAACTAGCTCAAATTCTCTAGGTAACAACTATTTTGTGTGAGCATTAACGGTGTACCATGAAACTTAGGTTCGGTATACATCTGAAGAACGATTACCTTTTTCTTTTTTTTTTTCAAGAAAAGTATAATAATAGCTCAATATTATAACTCATATCATTGTATCATTGGAAAGTAACTGAACAAAGAAAAAAAAATGGAAGAGAAAAGAAGAAATGAACAACAAATTTTTACAATCATCCATTTAAGCTTAATTATAAAACAATCCCTCACTTATAACTCGGAGGAAAATTAAAAAGAGCACAGAAACTCATCGAGAAAAAAAAAAGTGAAAAAGATAATTGGTAGCTAGTTTACTTAAATACACCAAAAATTATTAGGAATGAAAACAGGGAAAACAGGAATTCGACTCCGTGAAGTTTCCTTTGTCATCCCTAGAAAATTAGAAACTACATGATGCATGCAGGAAGAAAAACAAAACGAAGAAAATAAACAAAGGTTGAAATATGATAAACATTATGAACAAGCTGGATTCAAATCCTTCGAACCCTCCTCCCCATCCTCCAACTCGGTGTCCTTGGGCCAAAAGGAGACTTCAGAAACCGATATCCATCCTTCTTAGTCGAAAGAACATGCTCAAAACACACCCCAACAACTAGTCCGCAAACAAATCCTGGCACAACTGTTATCCAATAATATCTGAATCCAAACCCTGAATCTTGCTCTTCTTCGAAGTTCGGAGGCAATGGCGTTGAGTCCTCAGAATCTGCACACTTTTTTGGCAATGGGTAGCCACATAATCCCAAGTTTTTCTCATATGAACTGCTTTCAAACGTGTCAAATTGGTTTCCCGTAGGTACAGGTCCCGCGAGATGGTTCTGGGAGACATTGAAGAAGGCAAGGAAAGTGAGTTGCTGCAGTCGCTGAGGAATCCTTCCCGAGAGTTTGTTTTGCGAAAGATCAAGTGATTCAAGCTGCACTATGTCCCCCAAGGACGAGGGGATGCCACCAGTTAGAAAGTTGTTGGAGAGGTTGAGAACTCGAATCTGTTTTAAGTTTCCGAGGCAGCTTGGAATCTCTCCCTCAAATTTATTGCTCGAGAAATCAATCACTACAAAATCTTTCTGGATCTTTACGTAGAGTAGTTTCACACCTTTGTTTGTTATGGTGACCGAGTAAGCATACCCTGAATTCCACAATAAATTCCACCCCGACTCCTGTGCTCTATAACTTATATCTGCTTCCATATATGAAGAGTTGCTAGGGAGAGGAATATCTTTCATTGCATTCCATGCTCGAGAATATTCAAATGGCAAGAAACCCGAGAAGTTATTGTTAGAGAGATCAATAACCCTTAAATTGGGAAACTTGGACAGGAAGTCATCCTTTCCGATTACTCCGTGGAGGTTGTTAGATCGCAATATGAGTACTCTCAGCTTTGGAAGAGTTCCTAGCCGAGGGAAAGTATCATCCAATTGATTATTCCCAAGATGCAGAACTTCCAGTGTCAAACAGTTTGCCAATAATCGTGGTAACTGTGATTCGAAATGATTATTGCTTAGATCAATCATCCTCAGTTTGCTTCCGTTGACACAAAGTTCGGGAATCCTTCCTCGAAAGTAATTGTTGCTCATATTCAGCACTAACAAAGATTTACTGAAATCTTTCAGACATTGTGGAACCTTACCATTCAATTTGTTGTTAGACAAATCAAGAGACAAAATGGCGCTCAAGTTGCAAAATAATGGAGAAACTTCTCCACTAAGTTGGTTGTTTGAAACGTCATATACGGTCGTGGATGGTGGCGGAATTGGCAGTTGTCCTTTAATTTTGTTATGAGAAACATCTAGAGCGGCTAAACGAATCCAGGGAAGGACAATTGGAAGTTGATCAAATCCCGTCAAGAAATTGTTGTGAATGACCAAAGAGAACAAAGTTTTTACACTAGTGTTCCACATCCAACTAGGTATATTACCATGTATACGGTTTTTTCCAAGATGTAACACTCTTAGTTTGTGTTGGAACCTTAAGAAGCCAGGGAAATCGGTCAAATTACAGGAATTTAGTCCTAAAACTTCGAACTTCGAAATTGTTGCATTTATATTGCTAGTTTTAGTCAACAATGTTAATTTGTTCCTGGATACTAGGAGTCGAGTGAGATCTTTCAAGTTAAGAAACATGTCAATATGGATTGTTCCACTCAACTGATTAAAGAAGAGTTCCAGAACTTGGAGATTCTCTAACCTAGAAATTGACTGGGGCACGGGACCATACAAGTTATTTTCAAGCAAACTTAGGAAGGTAATTTGGGTGAGGTTTCCTAACGAAGGAGGAATTTCACCAGTTAATTGATTACTACCAAAGTCTAAATAAGTTAGTTTTGTGAGGTTTTGAATACACGAAGGGATATGACCGGTAAAATTATTACGCTGAACGTCCAAATAAAGAAGCCTACTTAGTTTACAGAGAGAAAAGGGTAAATAACCGGAAAAACTTGATCCTTGGAGAGAAAGATCTTGATTGCCTCCCAAAGAAAGAACTTCCAAGTTTGAGAGTTGGAAAATTCCATCTGGAAGTCTACCGAAGAGTCTACAGCCGAATAGACGAAGGGACTTTAAAGAAGAGAAATTTGATAAGAAATCAGGCAAAGGCGAGGATATGTTGACATAACTAAGACCAAGTAGTTGTAGGTTACTCAAGTTTCTAACTAAGGTACTTAAACTGGGACTTTTCAGTTCCAAAAGGTTTTCGGAAGAAAGAAAATCCCCATTCTCTGACAAATCAAGAAATGACAAACCAGAAAGTAGTGACATTTCGAAGGGAATTTGGCCACAGAAAAAGGAATGAGATAGATTGAGGTATTCTAACCTTGAAAGCAGGCCTAGCGCAGATGGAATCCGGGAATAATTGAAATGATTATATGCAAGATTGAGGCTTTGAAGTTGAGATAGGCCAAAAAGACTGCTGGTAGAGTTGATGGAACCGAAAAGACAACTACTACTGAGATCAAGTGTCGTGACACGACCGGTGTTCACGTCGCAGTGAATACCATCCCAGGAGCAACAATCACTAAGATTCCCTTTTCCTGTCCATGATGCAACCTTTGGATAAGACAAAGGATCTTCTGAAGCATACTTGCAATCCATCACAAAGCTGTCCTTAAATTGAAGCAAGGCATTTCTCTCATGATTGTGGCAAAGTGGCTGAGAAGTAGTAGTAAAACAAGTGATCATCATTATGAGAGGAAACATTCGAAGCGTGAAAGACAAGCGCATGAAGATAGACGGGTCCATAATTTAACAATTGTAGGATGAGACGAGTAAGGAGAACGAATGTGATGATCGTTTTTTTTTATAACTATTCTAGGATAGATGGTACTTGTAGATTAAAACAAATATATCGCTTATGACTAGCCAGTCAAGTCATTAAAGATGGTACCTAACCAAAAAGAAATTATTTGGGGCAGTTTTGTCTATAAAATTCAACTAGAGTGGACCATACATTTTGAAATATCACTCATCTTTTCTTTTGTTATCTTTTTTTTTTTTAGGTCACACTCTCTTTCTCTCCCATTTTATTTAGGATTAATAATATTAAATGCCTAAAATTATACCTGTTATACTATTTTTCAACTTACATGTTGATGGTCTCTGAATTACGTAATTGTTGCAATAGTAATTTTTTTGTTACAAATTATTAAATATTTAACAGAAATAAATTATAACAGAACAAATAGTTTAGTAACTATGGTTAAAAAATAAGATTACGAATTTTTAACTTACAAATTAGACTACCAAGACTTAAGTAATTATTTCAGCAATTACCATTTTTTTCAATAACTACTAAATTTTTAATAGAAATGAGTCATGTACATAGCACACAGTTTAGTAACTATGGTTAAAAACGAGATTTCTGACTCATAAAAGTAAATGACCAGTTATGCGCTTTGTTTATGATAATTTTTTGTTAAAAAACTAACAATTGTAATAAATGAACCATTGTTGTAATAATTGTATAATTCAGAGACTATTACTATGTAAGTTGAAAATTCGGAAGAAAAAATGATATAATGACTATAATTCAGGGATCATTATTATATTTAACCCTTTCTTTTGAACAGATATTTCTCTTAAGCGAGTTTTTATAGATTCGACAATTAAAACCTTAGTAATAATACTATTACTTTCAACACGATAGTTGTGACGATTCTTAATCTGAAATTATCACCGGCTACTCTTTTGAAGGAGCTTGACCTCCAAAGTTTTCTACCTCCCAACTAAACAAACAATATGTTCGCTGTCAAAATAATCTTTGCACACTTTTTCTTCGATTCTTTAATTACTGGGATTAAATATAAATGATTGAAACTAAATTTCGTAACAACTCCTCCCTTGACTCACGTTAATGCCACTTCCCCATGAGTCACGTTACTAACTAAAAAATAAAACATTTCAAATTATTCAAAATAGCAGCATAATTATTCCGCTTAAACAATAGGCCTAAGAATAGCTATCAACTAATCTAAACCATTCAAAATAGAATAACTAATTAAAATAACTATTAGTGACTGCAATATATATATATATATACCTATATACACTACTTGAAGAAAAAAAAAAAAGAAAGACCAATAGCTCGGACACTAATAGGTAGGACATGAAAGTCCTAGCTATTGCTTCTCAAAGAAAAAAAGAACCTGGCCTAGTGATCAATAAAATCTGACCAAATAAGTATTTCCAAGGACAATATCCTCGGTAAAATGTGACTAGTGTACACGGGAACCTCTGCTACGTGTTTGTCTGAGCTATAAATTTTTAAAATTTTTTTCCATAAAGATTAGTAGTACTGATGGCTCTGTCCTTGGTATAAATTTTGATGGAATTCCCACAATCATGCGGGAAATATTGCATCTGTCCCAAATTTTATATAAGCTTCAGCAAAAGTTTTAAAAGTAGTAGCGAGAACATTATTCTCGGTGCTACTTTGACCTAGTTTTCTTCTTTTTTTTTTTCATTTTCATAAGGACCATAACAAAACGTTGTCATATTGGGACTGATAGGCAATAGCAAGGACATTGTCTTTGGTAATGAGCTTATAAGTTCTGCAACTTTCGCTTCGGCCAGTCATATTCCCTAAGCCAAAACCCTCTCTCTAAAACCTCTTTCTCTTCTCTATCTCAGTTTGCTTTCTCTCTTGCTCTTCCTCTCCTCCTTTTTCACTCTCCCTTCTTTCTCCCTCTCGTCGAAACCTCAGGCTCATTTGACGAATCTGCCAAGGTCTCGGTTGTGTAGTTGGCAGCAGCTGTAGTCCCCAAGCTTCCTCGAGTTCAGTATCTCAAGCTCTCTGTCCCTAAGCTTTCATGGCTTTGCTTTTGGTAACTAGCTCTTTTTAATTTCTTTTATCTTCTTTGGTTTGAATGTTATGGGAAATTTTTGACAGATGTGTGTGATGAATGCTACTATAGCAGAACTTAAAAAAGGGATATATAGAACAATTAATTAGTAAATCCACTAAAGAAGGCAAAGACAATATATCATGTACTAATCTTCTGGGTATATCTAATTAATAAAAGAAATTTATAATAATAGTAGCAATTTTTAATATTTAATATTAGAGTTCGAATAGTTGAACATGTTAAAATTAGTGGGAGAAGCTCATAAAAGTAGTTGTTTTTATGTAAACGTTTTGATATTAATAAAACAAAGTTTTATTCAGTTAATTACTTATGTGTAATGTTATTTAAATAAAGATCTATTTGATTGTATAAATATTTATCTTAGTAATTACGATGTAGACTCACTAAAAATATGGATACAAGTTATTTACAATTAATTACTAGTGGTTCACAATAATATAAATAAGGTTGGACACTTTATTTATATTATAGTAGACTTTAAAAAAGTTTGACTTGTCTTGATCAACTTAAGTTGGTGTAATAGGACTTACATAGAACTAGATCATAAATGAAATTCTATTAACAATGTCAGTGGAATATAATTTTATAGGCAGTAATTAGCTTTACTCTTAAACTTTAATTAGCTGTGATTATATATTCTCAAATATGACTTTTTATTTGAATTACAAATGAGTTAGACCAATCGAGGTCAATATTCTTTGCTGTTTAGAAAAATAGATTTTTTGAATTATATAATTATAATTAGCAATATAGAATTTAGTAAAATAACATCTCTTGGTGGATTTTAGTACTTGATCACAAGTTTTAAGCTTAAGCATGTCAACACTAATTCAGTCAATATGATTTTAATGTTGGGATATTTACCCTAAAAAGCAGATATCCAATTTTACCCTTTTAGTGTAAACAACTTTCTCTTACATACAATTATGATATTTGCTAGATTAAACTGTCTCAATTGAATAATTTATTTATCTGAAAAAGATTCCATGACTTTATTTGTGTATAAAGAAACAAACATAATTAAATGTTAATTATGGAGAGATTTGCTTCTTTATCTAAGTCTAAATATTTTAGTTCACAATCTGTAAATAAAGAAGGAATACTTTATTTACTAAAGATTGTAGCATTTGTCTATTTGTAGTATTTGTCTATCTCAATGAAAATGATCTGTCTCAAATCACTGAAGTGTCTGACTTCTGATAGAAATACTAGTACAACATAAATAAGTTATGTGTATTGAACTAGACCAGGCAATATAAAGAATTGGAGTGCCGTAACTCAATTCTTATATTACCACAAACTAGCTCTTTGCATGTAGATCTTAATCCTTGATGTTTGATTGGACTTGTTTTCATGGGTTGTAGCCTTTTGATTTGTTAAAAGACTAACTTCTATGAAATTAGAGGCGAATTCTGATATGTTGGAGGTTATGGTTTATAAATTGATGGGAACACTAAATAGTTAAGGACACTATGCATTAATGCCACTTTAGGTTCTTTCAAGATTTATGGAATAATTAAATCTAAGATCTTAGTATTCACTTTGTGAATTGGTTGATAATTTTGTCTAAACGGCCATTGAGAACAAAATTATCAAGAACATTATTTCTTGATAGAAAGATGGTAACTTAAAGGTAAATAGGTATTAAAGGGGTTTTACGGTAATTTCACCTATCCAACTACGGCATCGTATAGGGATTCTGTATGTGCTATAGAATATGCTAGATGGATCAGTTAATCAAGGCTAAATCTCTATAAAAGACATAACATTTAATCTAAGAGTGCAGTATTGGGCCTTTAGTAGAGTGTCCTCTTTACTAATAGTATTTATATAAGTACCATAATAAGAGTTATTATGTATTTATCATACTATTGGAGTTTAGATTATGTGGATCCATTAGGTCCCTTGTCTAACTCAACAAAGCTCATTAATTGGTTGGTGGTATTTGTGAAATTAGTTTCATGAAACTATGTAAAATAATAATTCTACACAAAAGTTGGTATTTTTATAAATAAGTTTCATGAGTTGGACATATTTATAAAAATACACATAAAGCCCAAATTGGAGAACAAGCCCAATCCTAGTTGGACTGGGATTAGCAATTTTAGGCCCCATATATATAAGATATATGAGAGAAAAAATTGCACAGTAATACATACAATGTCACACGCATAAGGCAGAGAGAGAGAGAGAGAATTTGGCCACCTTAGGCTAAGAGAGGAGAGAAAAAATTTCCTGCAATCTCACAGTCTCATCTCACGTCCTAGTGTTCCAAAAGATCAAGAAGATATTCTTGATCGTTCTCCAACGAAGGATTCAACTTGGTGCCCACTCGCCTCATCAACCAAGAGCAAGAACATAGACAAGAAGATCTAGGGTTGGAGATTTGATCACCATCTACAAGGAGATCAAGGAGGAGCGCGCTACAAGAAGTAAACCTTAATCTTATCTCTAGGGTTTATGCATCTAGATTTGATTTATGTTATACATGATCCTGTATATGATATATGCATGTTCTATGGTTATGAAAATTGTTTTCATGTAAAAAATTTGAAACCTAAATCCGCTAATTATTCCGCTGCGTTCATGATGTGATCATGTGTTTTCCATATTTGCATGCATGCATGATTTTCCTAATTGGCTGAAGAGAACTATGACTTTGACTAGGTGATGTGACAAAATCTGGTTCGAGAAAAACCCGGTTGTACCAGCAGTGCGAAGCACCGGATCCGACCGCCCTGAATACTTCTGCGCCAGCCATCAGCTCGTGGGCCGCAATTGTCTCCTCGTCCCAGCCGTCCACTCGCCAATCTGGGCCCTTTAATCCACTTGATCCGACAGGTGGATTTAATCCGGATTTCTTTTCTTTTTTTTTTTCTTTTCTTTTAACCTAAATCAAATCAAATTAAATTAAATCAAAAACCTATATCTTATAAAAATCTATTTCAAATTAAATTGACTTAAACTAAATTAAATTAAAACACTAAACCTAATAAAATAACTTAAAATTAAACAAAACTAAATCTAAACCAAAATAAAATAAAACAACTTAAATTACTTAAAATCTAAATTAAAATTACTCTAGGACACACATTTTTAATAAATAAAAGGCATAATTAACTCTATTTTTATAGAGTTATCAGATATATTATATAAATTGTATAATTAGGCCCAAAACTAAATCATGTTAATATGTTATACACATCTTGATTTATATTTTATAGTATAGAAAAAAGTTTTTTTAAAAAATATATTTTAATTTTTAAAACATTAACAAAAGAACTTTTCAAAAAATAAACATTAAAAAAAAGATAAATTAGGGGAGCAACGGCTATATTGGTGGAAACAAGAGCCCAGATAAAAGAAGGAAAGAAAAAAAAAAAGGACGGGGGAGGGGCGGGCCAGACCGCGAATTGAAGGCTCAACCAAGACCCCTATGTATGAGCCGGTCTGGCCTAGCCTATGGGCCACAATAACGGGCTACGGACTGACCCGTTAGGTCCGGCCCGAATTGCCACCTCTACTTACTGACTTTTCTGGGATATTTGGCTTGCATGTGATAATGTGTGTTTACTTTAGGCCAAAAAGATTCGAAAATGATTTACCAAAGGAGTTTTTGAATATTAAAAGACAAATTGATGCGATCCTTGTTTTCTAGTAAGATCTTATTATCTGAGAATTTTGTATTCAAATCCTATACCAAGGAGCTCTCAGTTAATTTCTCATATTAATGATTTCTCTGGGATTCTAAAACATATTTTTGTCACAAACGCAAGCATTTTACTTGGAACCAATATGCTTTAATCTGTACTAACGAATCAAAATCGGGGCCACACACACATATAACATGCAAGTATATTCGTTAAAGCCTCATGTTTATAGCGATTATTGATCAAAGGTTCAATGGAGAATTATTTGATAGAAAACTGAAGAAACGATACAGGTCTAGCAAACTGAGCAGTGCAACAAAGAAGAAAGTAACAGTAGGGTTCAAGTATAGAACAGAGGCAAAGTGNGGGGGGGGGATTCACCCCTGTAAAACAGCCTATGATATTCATTCAACAGGAATTCGAAATAAATAAGAAGGAAAACGATTATTTAGTACATAAGCTACTATATCAAAACAACACTCGATGACAATTTATGTAGAAATGGAGTTATAATCAATTACGGCGTCCCATCCTTCGCTTCCTTATTACTTGCCAATTCCTTATCCCGAAAGTCATGGCAAACCAATTTGGTTTTCTTGCGATCGCAAATTCTGCGACGAACAATCCGACTACAAATCCACATCCATATCCTATCACCACGACTTTCCATCCAAATTGAAAGAAAGAACTTGACTCTTCTTCCTCTTCTTCGTGCGATGGAAGTGGTGGATCCAAGGCCTCGGAGTTTCCACACTTGTTTGGCAACGGAATACCACATAACCCCGAGTTTCCCTCGTACGAACTGCTCTCGAATCTACTCAGTTGGTTTGCCCGTGGAATAGGCCCCGTCAGGTGGTTGTGCGAGACATTCAAGTATTGAAGGAAAGTGAGCTTGGTTAATTCTTGAGGGATCTCTCCTGAGAGCTCATTTCCATAAAGGTCTAAGGATTCGAGACCAGTTAGATTCCCCAGTGATGACGGTATACCACCTTTGAGATTATTATTGGATAAGTCAAGAGAGTAGAGCCCCTTAACATTTCCAATGTCTGCCGGAATTTCTCCATCAAATTTGTTGTCGGACAGGCTTATTACTGCAATGATATCTATGATCTTCTCATAGAATCTATCCACGCCTTTGATTTTTATTGTAACTCTGAAATTAACGAAAGAGCTAATAGTATTGCTGCCCTTACTTTTTGTTATGGGAATTGACTTCATATAGCTTGAATTCCAAAACATGTTACTTTTCATGGCCTTCCAACTTTGGATGTAACTAGACGGTAACTTGCCTGTAAAGTTATTGAACGACATATCAATAATACGCAACTTTGGGAATTCGTAGTGTGGTCTAGGCTCCCCTATAACTCCATGAAATTCGTTGGACCGCAGCACAAGAACTTCCAACTCCGGAAGAGATCCCAACCAATATGGGAACACATCATCGAGTCTATTGTTTTCCAGGTTGAGATAACCAAGCATCCTACAATTCGTCAGCGAGTGTGGTACTTGGCCTTGTAGTTGATTATAACCTAAATCAACAAGCCTCAACTGGTTACCCTCTGAAAATATTGGAATGTTGCCCGAAATAGAGTTGTTTCTGAGAGTCAATACCGACAAGGATTTGAAGTTACCAAAACATTGCGGAAGGCTACCTGACAAGTTATTATAGGACATCTTAAGGAATGCAAGCGAACGAAGATTGCAAATTGCAGGTGGAACTTCCCCTATCAAGTCATTTTCAGAAAGGTGTAAGAAAAATGTTTCTCTGCTTTTGTTAAACATCCATTCCGGTATTCGACCACCGATGTGGTTACCTACAAGATCCAAAGAATCAATTCTTTCTTGATGCGCAAGGAATTCAGGGAATTTTCGCAAATTGCAATTGGACAAGAACAGGAGCTTGAATTGTGGAAGAGTGTCATTAATACCGGGTTTAATGATCACCGAGAGTTTGTTGTCGGACAGAGAAAGGGTTCTAAGATTTTTTAGGCCAAGAAACATGTCAAAGTTCACATTGCCGCTCAAATTGTTATTTTCTACTGTAAGGAGTTCAAGATTTTGGAGTTTGGAGAGTGAGAATGGAAGTGGACCACTAAGCTGATTGGAGTAAAGCCATAGTTGGACGAGTTGGGTGAGGTTTGCCAAGGAAGAAGGGATATGTCCCATAAAGTTATTTTCAGAAAGGTCTAGATAAGTGAGTTGGTTCAGCTTACCTATGGAAGCCGGAATCATTCCTGAAAAGTTGCAAGCCGTAGCATCCAGGTAATACAAAGAAGCAAGCTTCTCAATTGACGTAGGTAGATCCCCAGAAAAGCTAGTGCCTGCCAGCTTCAACGCCTTCAAAGAACTACTCTGCTTGAACTCAGGCAAGCTTCCAGTAAGATTTTCATTAAACCCCACGCTAAGAATTTGCAAGTTAGGCAGCCCAAAGATTCCAACAGGGAATTCGCCTCTCAATCCGCAATCTTTTAGAAGCAGAGACGTCAAAGAAGAAAAATTTGCCAAAGAATCTGGCACTGTGGACGATATGTCGACGTAACTGAGACGAAGCTGTTCGAGGCTAGTCAAGTTCGAAACCAGGCTCTTGAAATCAGGCTTCTTGAGTACCAATAGTTTTTTGCGAGTGAGCGGATCAATGTTTTCGGACAAATCAAGAGAAGACAAGTTGGACAGCTCCGAAACTTCTGATGGAATTTGGCCGGAGAAGACGGAGGCATTCAGGCTTAGAGAAGTCAGCATAGAAAGCCGCTTGATAGCAGTGGGTATATGAGAGTAGTTGAAATGGTTGTCCGCAAGACTAAGCCTCCGGAGGTGAACAAGGCTGAAAAGGCTGCTATTAGAGTCAAGAGAGCCATAGAGGAAGCTGCTGCCGAGATCAAGGCCGATCACATGGCCGGTGTCCTCATCGCACTCGACTCCTTCCCAGGAGCAGCAATCACTACTTGTCCCTCCGGCTTGATTCCAGAGAGTAAGCTTCGGATAAGCAAGAGGATCACCTGAGGCAGACTTGTCAATAACAAAAGCTTCCTTAAACTGCAACAAAGAAGATTTTTCATGATCATGGCAAAGCGATTGCGAGAAAGAGAAACATAATACAGCCAGGAGGAGATTGATGTATATAATCAGGAGAAAAAGAAAGCGTGAGAATATAAACGGAGTCATGGATGATCCCATAATATAATATGGTTGTTTAGCTGTGTTTGATGAACAAAAGAAGTGAATCTTCAGCTGCTCTTTGTAGCAATCACTACATGTCAATGGTTGTACCGCAAGCGGACATTAATTAGCGCCTGCTTCCAACTACTCTTCTAGGTCCTAATTTTTATGTCAAGTTGTGTGTGCCTAATAATCTCGGAACACTAAAGCTGCATCATAGCCTGATAGGAGAAAATGTGAACCAAATTCGTCAGTGTACTAATTTTTCTTGTTGGTTAATTGATTCAAAGCAGACATCAAGGAGATTGAGACCAGAATAATACGAAAGATATTGGAAAAGGCGTGTTGAAAAAAATTAAAAAATTTTGGTTTTTCCATATTGACCGGCTCTAACCAGTCTATTTGTTTCTATTTTTGATGAATTAATTAATTGTCCTACTGAAGTTAATAGCATTAGATGTCTCGTCAAGTTTAAGTTTTCTTTTTCGGTTTTTGCCCTTCTTTTTTTTGGCTATATTTATGCCAAATGCTCAATAGCTACCCTTAAGTCTCAGCTATTTTAAGTCAAGTTATTATCTTCCATATCTTAACAAATTATACACTATAGTTACATGAATAGGAGAATATGTGATCCAAACAGTATGTATAGTTAGTAGTTACTTGAGAGGAGAATATGTGATACAAACTCATCCGCAGTGTACTACCATCGTTGCTACTAATTAATTTGTACGAAAAAAATTATCAACACTGGAATCGACTCAAGTCGTCTACCTCAAGTATTGGTATAGTAGACAGTACTATACGGAAATAAAAATATTGAAAAAGTCCTCTTGAATTCTGTGCTACCTACTTTTGAAAAATATCAAGCAAGTCATTCGTCAAACAATATCATTAAATGTCTTGTCAAGTTTAAGGTTTTTTGTTTCTGTTTTTTTTTTTTTTTTAATTATTTTGCTAAGTGCTCAATTGCTATACTTTCCACTGATTAGTTAAGTGCCAATAACAGTAGTAGATTACATATGCAGAAGTAAAATCCTCTGTCATATATCTTACTTTTTAAGAGTAGATTTTTGTTAAAGAATTTTCTGGGAGTACTTCTTACTTTCCGAAAAAAAGAAAAAAAGAATGTATGGTGTGCATGATATATCACCTATAGGCCGTATCTGTAGCGTGTGCAGAAAAACTGCCAAATTGACCAAAATTAAAATCAAAACCGAAGCCGAAATCCGAGATTAGTTTGCGAACGGGTTTCCCTGTAAGTTCAAACTGATCGGTAAAAGACTGACTGATTTTTTTTTCCCTTTTATCTAATTATTTGTAATATTAAAATATTATATTAAAAAATTAGTAAAACTAATTTTTATCTCTAACTAATTTCCAAAAAAATCCAAATCTTTTTTTCTATCAACTTCTTAAAGGTCCAAAGATAATAATTTTTCTAACTATCCAAGACTCAATTTATTATATATTTTTTTCATATTCTAGTTTGATTTATATATGTAGATGTATAATTATCCATTTGAAATTTGATGTTTTATGATTTTATTGTTGTTTTGTGTTATTGTTACCTAAGTAATTCTACCTTAAAGTCGGAAAACTTTAAAAATAAAATAAAATAATTTTTTTCGATTTTTTTTTTCAGTTTAACTGAAAAAACCGACCGAACATTTTCATACTTAAAAAATTAAGTTTTTTTATTTAAAAACTGACTGAACCGATCAAATAGTCGGTTGGTTTCTTTACACATTTTCATAATAGCATAGCAATTTGTATTTTTAAATTATCAATGGTGTAGCAAATTTAGCATCGTTTGTTAAATGGTTACAACAATATTTACCCATGGATGGTTACAATGGTTTAAGTCGTTAGATTTAGTATCCTACGGTGGTGATTAGTTTGATAGTTGGCCAAAAAAATTTAATACTATTTATTACCATCAAAAAAATTTAATGCTATCACTACTTTTTTTAGTATCCATTCATGGTCACAAAAAAATTGTAACCATTGAGAAGTCCTCCATATATATATATATATATATATATAAAAGGAGACCTTTGAAACTTTTACTAACAGAAATTCTGTTAGTTTTTTAAGTGAGAAATTCTCAAAAATAACTGAACAGCTATTTTCTTTTCTTTGATTTATTTAGAGAATTAAGTGCGGTCACAAACTTGATCTTTTTTGGTGTAGCATAAAAATCCACACTCTTGTATAACTATAAATAAGAATAGTCTAAAAAATCATTAGGGTGTAGAGTCATGCAGTTATTTATCTAATGTCTACAAGAGGTATGCTGTTGATACATGATTTTAATATTGTTAAGAGATTTATTATGCTCCTGATTATGCTTTTGGCGGTGTTGCATTAAAGAAAAAAAAAATTGATAGTTTTTCACAAAAAATCATTTTAAAAAAGGGCGCATCTACAGTAGGGGCGTCCCTGCGTAGGGCCCTGTCTATACACCGTTTGATGGGAATCTGTGCACAGATTCCCCATAGATTCCTATTATTCCCCATAGATTCCCATTAAACGGTGTATAAAGGGTAGCCCTACGTAGGAGCGCCCCTACTGTAGCCCTCCACTTTAAAAAATACTATCAACTTTCACGTTTTTATAGTCTTTCCATCAAAATTGGTACTGATCCTTTCAGTACGTTTTGTGAAAGGTCAGGCGACACTATACGAACCAACGGAGGATAACAGGACTTTGGTCAAAGCCTTAGCCTGGCAATGAGTTTTCATTAATTTCCATTTTCACTACTTATTTGTGCCAGTGTTCACAAACCACTTAGGTATTTGGCCATATATTTGGTTTCCCCAAAGATCAAACATCCGAAGTATTTATTTATTTATTTATTTTGTATTGCAAAAGACTCGGGATGTAACTTATATTGTACGATCCCAGCTGTAACGTCTCAAACTTAACAGTTGGAGTTCACACAAGTCAAGAAACATGTCAATTTCCATTGTGCCACTCAACTCATTTTTGGCAAGAAAAAGAGTTCTGAGATTTGTATCTAGAAAATGAATTCGGAGCAGGACCCGGCAGATTATTCTTTCTAAGACGTATAGCAAAAGTTAATTGGGCAAGGTTTGCAAGCCAAGCTGGTATTTGACCCAAAAAAAATGATAACTGAACTTTATCTCTTGTAACACACTAATGGTTTCATTACAAATTTTCCTTTTGATCAAACCACTAATAGTTATTTTGCTTGGCTATGAATGAAATGAGTCAATAATGACATTTACCTACTTCCTAGTGGGTAAGTAGAAATTGATAAACAAATTTAATTCGGCTAAGAATGATCGATGGCATGAAATGACAAGTATATATCGTAGCAGTAATTTGTCAACAGAAATATTGGTTATAGAGAGAAAAAGCTAGCATTATAGAGTAATTGTTCTACCCGTTATTTCTATTTTCATCATAGTAAAAAGAAGGGCTTATGGCACAAATGGTCCCTAAACCATCCATCTTGTGGCAATTTGGTCCACAAAGTTCTATTTGGGACAATTAAGTCCTACACCTTTTGATTTGAAACAATTTAGTTCCTGAATTGTCTAAATTGTAACCTGCTCTTAAATTTCTGACCAAACATATATGTGAAGAGTACGTTGTAGTATTTTAAAGAGTATTTAAGAGAAAATAAACGAAAAAAGAGGATTTGGAGAAAAGGAAATATGCATTATTTATATTTTTGAGGAATTCTGAAGCTGCAAATTTAGAAATCATTTTTTTGTGATCGTTCATTTGTATGCTTAAAGTTCCAAAATTACTTTTCAAATATACTTTTAGATGCTATCATGTGATCCTCACGTGTGTTTTTGGTCATAAATTTAATAGCAGGTTGTAATTTAGACTGTCCAATGACCAAATTACTTCAAATCAGAAAATTTCAAAGACTTGATTTCCAGAATTAGAACTTTGAGGACTAAATTGCCACAAATTGGATAGGTCAGGACCATTTGTGCCATTAACTCTAAAACGAAATCATCTCTGATTTTGAAAAATGAAATTTAAAATTGAACTTGGCCAATAGTACTTACTAATTACATCTCGACCTTGGTACCTAACTTTGTTAAACATCAATCTAATACATAATATTTACTGAAAATAAAGAAAATTAGATGATGCTAGATATTCCAAATTTTATACAAGATTTTTAGTATTACTATACGTAGCATATGAGTTATTATTATTTAATTAGTGTAATAGAAATTACGAGAAATAATTTTAATAATATTTACTAATTAAATAATGACAACCACATGCCACAAGTATCAATATAAATTTGGTATAAATATTGGGATACAACATTACACATAGTGCAAAAAAAAAAAAAAAATTGAAGTTGAGGACTAAATTAACGAAACTAGAGTATGCTTCTTAAAAAATACATTAACAAAAACCACAAGGAAAATATTCTAACAGGAATAAGGGTATATACTTGAACATAATTCTTGAACCTATAGAAAGGTTGAAGTGGATCACGAATGATTTTATAACAGGAAATAAAATCTAGAGAAGTGGATCACGAATGATTTTATAGAGAATGAACCTGAAGCTAGCAAGCTTGTCAGCAACTTGATTAATTTTACTGATGATGTGAAGAAAAAAAAAAAGAACAAAGTCTCTTATTAACACATATAGATGTAGTCTCGAGAAGATAATAAAGAAAAGCGTACCGTTTTCAATCTAAAGATGAAACCACGATCTCCCCCAGGCTAATCGAACACCAAACTTGTTAAGACCAGAATCCAAGACCAGTGGCAGAATAAGAATTCTAATCAATATAGAAATTCTCGATTTAGTTATAGGTCCAAAAAATTCCCAATTTGTAAAACCATAACTTTTATTGATCTAAGAGTTAATGTCACTTAATTTAGCTATGAGTAATTGAATAATTAATATTAGCTAAGTCTTCAAACGGAGGTTTTTGAATTATGACTATCTTGATAAAGTTAAATTATCCATGAGATATATGTGGGATGATAAGGAAGAAAATAACTGGTTCGGAAAAACTAGTAATTTTAATCTAATTCTAGTTGTTGACATTTTTTATAATAATACATGTCCACATATTTAATTATAAATAAACTCCCTTAATATGTAATTAAGAGTTTAATAATAGATCAATCTTTAAGTAAGGGGTTAAGTTCACAGAAGAAAAAAAAAAAAAAAAAAAAAACCTCTGAAGTTTGGCATTTCTGCAATTTAAACCCCATGTTTTTGGTTTTTACAAACAAAAATACCTTCACATTTCGAAATTCAAAACATTTGTGCCATCTGCCCATATTTTTTACAAATTTATTCTCCAAAAAATTTCGAATCCAGACTCATGCTAAATTATTCTTATTTCTAAATAGTTAAAATATTTACAAAAGAAATATTGTTTGGAGTAACTTAAATTGAACAAAATATGGAGAAAGGGTACAAATGTTTTGAATTTCATAATGTGAGTTTTTTTTTTTTTTTTTTAGAAACCAAAACATAGAGTTTAAATTGCATAAAAGCCAAATTTCAAGATTTTTTTTTTTTTTTTGCAGTTAATTATTAAAGAAGAGTTAGTTAGAACTGGCCCAATATATTGTAGCAAAAATTAGATCGGCCTAACAGCCTCATTGTTACACAAAGATAGATTGGACAACTTAATAAATAACATAAGGGAACTAATTACTAGGCCTAGGGGTGTTCAAAATCCACATGATCCAATCCAATCCAATCCAATCCGCAAAGTGCGGATATCCGCACTTGTGCGGATTAGATTGGATCCAAAAATTGAAATCCGCACTTGTGCGGATCGGATACTTTCTTTAGCTTAAAAAGTAACCAATCCAATCCAATCCGCATATAATATATAAATTTTTAAATAAAATATATATTATGAATATTTTAGGTTTAAATTAAGTTTAATTTTAGATTTTAATAGATTGTATTTAATTTTATATGTATATATATGATTAATAATCGGCCAAATTTGTAAAAAAAACTCAAATTTGTGCTAAAATTAAATAATCCAAGATAAAAAATGACATGAAGCCCAATTTTAAGAACTTATTTATTAGGCTCAAGTAATCGATCTAAAGTAACCGATCCAATCCGCACATTTGCGGATTGGATTGGATTGGTTTAAACGTTTTATACGGATTGGATTGGATGAGAAATCTCAAATCTGCACCTAGTGCGGATCGGATATAAATATGGTAAAAAAGTGCGGATTGGATCGGATGAACACCCCTACCCCTTTGTCCCTATATGAAGGAAAATGGGCCAGGGCTAGGTGTGTACATAGAACAAGGGAGGCAAACCCCCTGTCTGTGCTCCACCTTTACGCTGAATTATCCATTAGGATGTCTCTCTTCTTTGTTCCATTGGTTATTCTAGAAAATGAATATTCCAATTAATAAAAGAGTTTTAATTGGACTATGAAACTTCACTCATAAAAGTTTGAGAAGGATTAGAATAAAATAATTAATTAGTTTGGCAAATTCCTCACTAAAATTGAGAGAGAATTTTTGTGAAAAAAAAAAAAAAAAAAAAAAAAAAAGAGCGTTGGATGCGGAGAAATACGGTGGAGGTGAATTGAAAGAAGTTTCAATTCTTTGGTGTTCAAGGTGAGTTCTATAGAGGCCGACCACACCTCAGAGTATTCATCTTATGTCTACCCTAGAGATCTTTTCGTTTGCAGCTAGTATTAATATTCTTGCTTCTTGTAATTGATATATATGAATAAATACGGATCTTGTGCAAATGGAAGACAGCTAATTTTTTTTTAACAATTTATTCCGCTTCGTACTCATAAAAATTTAAAAATACTACTTTCTCTACGCAAATTACAAACAGTATGATATAGCACTAATATAACATCTATCGTGATCTATTAGTTTGTGCCGACTAGCTCAATTAGTGTAGGATTCTTGAGAGTATGTAAGAGATTGAGAGTATGTGAGAGAGGGCGTATTAGAATCCTAATTATAAACTAATTTATGTATAAATTTCATAATAAAAAGTTAAAAAATAAAATAAAAGAAAAGTCCTCTATTGGTCTATTTCACAGTCACCAAGGATCTCACTAAGATGAATGTATATGGATAAATGTAATTAACGACACAAATGCACTAGCCCAACTTGAAGTAGCATGTTTTTGGTAGGGTGGTGGGAGGAGAGGAGGAGTTGTTTCAAAGCTTGCTCTTTCTCAGGTTCGACCCAACAGTGGTCTAGGTTCCTTTTGGACCTTGCTTTTTCAAAGCCTATCTAGGTTCCTGTTTGAACCTGACTTTTTCAAAGTCTCCCCTTGCAATGGGTTCCTGGTGATCACAGAGATGCCAAACGACGGCTTATGGGGATCAGCAGATTTAAGCATAACACCGGTATGGGTCTGAGCATATGGCTTCCCAGTAAAGTTTATGACAGATATAAATGCGACAAAGGTGGCTGCTCGTACAGGAAAGGTACTAGAGATACTACCTATCTTTAAGAAAGGGATCCTGTTAAACAGTTACATGAAGTTTCGAGTCAAGGTCAATCTGAACTCCCCCATTCAGACCCGGTTTTCACTACCAAGAGACAGAGATTCCTCGCTCTAGATATACTTTAAATATGAGCGTCTGCCGATAGTGTGCTTTAAATGCGGACATATTAGTCATGTTGAGGAGCGTTGTTTGAAAGGGAGAATGCAGGTAATATCTTCAGAAGGTCGGAAAGTTAGTTTGTATGGGCCTTGGCTCAAACATGGTTCTAAAACGGAGCACTATTTTGCCAAGATTGACGAAGGAGATAAGCTTACTATGGAGGGAATCACACACCCTGTTAGTGTAAAGGAATCGGTAACTGGTGGATGCTCAGTTGCGGCAAGTGTAGACTTGACAATCCCTGAGAATGAAACAACAGCAGCTGTAAGGAGACGATCGGCGACAACGGTCCTGAACCGAGTCAATAGGGAAGACCATGATATCGTGTCCACTCCGGAAACACATATTCCGCATGTTGGAAAGGTGGCGACAACAGATGGTGCTAGCCCATAGAGCATGCACAACTTTTTAAAGAAGGTAGATCCCATGTTGACACAGCTGACCATAGTGGAATTATTAATGCTCTGCAGGTTGAAGAGCTGGCAAAATTGTTTAAAGGCACATTATCTCCCAAGAGCCAACTGGGCCCTTCGTCTTCAAAGCCCAGGCGTAAATCTATTAAAGATATGGGTCATAAGCAGTCGCCACAACCAACAAAAACTTAGGCCCTACATCATGATAATGGACATGATGGCATTAAAGTAGCAACAAAACGGAAAAAGGCCAACTTGGAGAATGAAGGGCTGGAATTCAGACCTCTTAAGTTTACCAGTCTAAAAGTAAGCTCAACCAGTATTACAACAGAGAGACGAGACTCAATGACTGTAGCAGAGAATGAGACCACTAGTTCAGAAAGGAACACAGAAAGAACGTTGACATCACCTATGGGCCAAGCTATCACGACTAGGGAAAGATCTAAACAGGAGTACATGGTGGAAAAGACAACAGAAGTGCTTGATCTGGAAGAGAACATGGTACCCAACTGGGATTTTGGGATGGCCAAGGAGGCGGGCCAAACATGTTGGAATAATGTCCTATAAAGCAGTTTATTATTTAGACATTATAAACAATAATTATTGGATTATTTATAATCTATTTGTTATTAATAAATTCCATGTTATGAAATTCTATTTCATTAATGTCCCATTAATATACATGTGATGTGTATGTTTATTTTATGCAAACATCTAAAAGATTCCAAGACATGAAATGAGTAATAAAGAATTATTCGTATGAAGAGTTCATATGTGGGAGACATTATATTCTTTATTTCATTATGTCTAAATTAAATTGTTCGCATTCTGCATATTGAAGATGGAATACTTTACTATGCCATAGAATGTAGTGTTGTCTATTTAATTGATGAAGTCTCCAATTATCGAAGTGAGTCTTCGGATAGAAACACTAGTGTGTTATAAGAAAGTTATAACAGCATCGAACAGGACCTAGTGAATTAGAATTTGAATTTAAGTGCCGTAACTCAAATTTCTAATTTCACTAATCTAGCACTATTGTAGAAGACCTTAATCTTAGTGATTAACGAACTTACTTTCATGTGTTTTGTCTTTTTGAGTTACTAAAGGACTAGTTCCTATTTATGGTTCGAACTCCGGTATCTTGGAAGATAAGGTATATGAAATGTGTAGAACGTTTCTCATAATAGACACCATGCATATAATGTCACTTTGAGTTTTTTCAAGTACTTGGATAATATAAACCAGGGCCCCGGTATTCACTATATGAATTTGACTGTGTTAGTATGAGCAGATACAAACACTATAGTCAACTATTATCCATTAGATGAAAAATGGCAACTCAAAGGTAAATATGTACTAGAGGGGTAATACGGTAATTTCACCCTGCTAGTACGGCATTGCATTGGGGGTATGTCTACAGGTATAGTATATGCTAAATGGATCAAGCTGATTAATTGTTAATAAGCTTCACAGAAAAATAAATGACATTTAGTCCAAGAGTTCAATATTGGGCCTATAGTGGTGTGCCCCAATATTAATGGACAAGGCCCAATCATAATTAAGAGTTAATTATGATATTGGGTATATGGTCCATTGGAGCTTGGACTTTATGGATCCATCTGGTCCCCTGTCTAGCTCAAATTAAAGCCCAATAGTTATTTGATGATCAGTTGAGCCCAACAAGCCCAATAAGCCCATTAGGGTTTACTAATCTCTCTATAGTTAAGAGAAAAGTTCTCTAACTGCAAAACAGAGCATTACACGTGAAACACCCTCTTTGGAAGAGAGTGTCACACGCATAGAAGAGAGAAAGGGAGAGGCAAAAATCGGCCAAGCTAGGGTTCATCAACCTTGGTATTTTTCGGCCATCCCGGAGAAATCGGTTCGAGAAGATTGTCTTCTTGTTCGTCTGTGGATCTCTTCGTTGGGAATCAAGAAGGTGACCACTCACCGGATCAATCAAACGGCTTTCGAGAATAGACGGGAAGACGAGAAGGTTGTGGAGCAAATCCGGGTATTGTTCTTGTCTAGATCAAGAGTTAATTTATGTTAGATCACGATCTGAAACGTTTTGTAAAAAGAGAAATTTTAAACAACCAATTCCGCTGCGTTTCTTGATTTTACAAAACTATGGTGTTCTTGAAAATAATTTTGTGAAAATATTTTTCCGGAAATTTATTCCAGCAAATACCATCAAAACATGCCCCCAGAGTCCTCATAAAAATTTTATCATGGAACTGTCGGGGTTCGGGTCAGCCCTGAGCAACCTCGGCTCTACGAGCCTTAATCCGTTCTGAGGACCCTGACTGCGTGTTTTTGATGGAAACAAAAATAGATTCTGCTAGGATGGGAAATCTCTGGAGAAGAATGGGTTTCTTTAATGCGATAGTTGTTCCGGCAGTGGGTATGGCGGGAGGACTTTGTCTCATGTGGAGGCAGGGAATTGATTTGGATCTGATCTCAGCCTCTAAATCTGTTATCACGGTGTTCTTTCATGGTTTTCGTAATGAGGAATGATGGTTTTGTTATTTTACTTATGCAGAGCCTCAGGTCTCGCAAAGAAGACTATTTTGGGCCCATTTCACCTCTGAGGTCATGACGAGGGGCGGGATTTGGGCTTGCATAGGGGACCTTAACTGTCTCTTATCAATGGAAGAGAAGATGGGAGGTAGCAATTTCTGGACCTATGATGGAAGTGGGCTCCGAAAATTCATATTTCAAACTGGTTCTGTCAATGTGGGTTGCTCTGGAGGAATGTTCACCTGGACAAACGAGAGGGACCTGGAACACTTGGTCAAGGAAAGACTAGATCGAGTTGTTTGTATTCCTCAATGGATGATCTAATATCCAAAATCTAGAGTTCGAAATCTAGCTATTCAAGATTCAGATCATGCTCCTATACTAGTTGATACGAGAATGGAGAGAGAGAACATCGATACTCCCTTCCGTTTCCTAGAAGCCTGGTCGAGATATCCTACTTGCCGTGCAGTAATAGTAGAAGCTTGGAACATTGAAGTAGAGGGATATAGAAGTTTCAAACTCGTGACTAAATTGGGGAATACTAGGAAGGCTCTAAGAAAATGGAATAAGATTTGTTTTGGTTACTGTCAGGACAAGCTGAGAATTCTCAACAAACTACTACTTGAAGTTCAGAATAGACCTCTCTCCCAAGCAAACCTAGAGCTGGAAGCTTCAGTAAAAATGGAGATTTTGGAGATCCGTGAGAGGGAGAATAGCATCTGGAAGCAGAAATCCAGGGAACTTTGGCTGACTCATGGTGACCGAAACTTAAAGTTCTTTCATACTTTAACAATAGTTCGCAGAAAAAGAAATCATATATGGGCAGTCTCAGAGAATGGAGTAGATTGGTTGACTGGCAGGCGAATTATTGGAGATTATTTTATTAGAAATTTTAAAGACTTATTCACCTCTTCACAGCCGGTAGTGGATGGTGAGTTGGATGACTTATTTGATCATAAAATTTCTGAGGAGGAAAATATTTCTCTATGCCGTATCCCATCCCGAGAGGAGATACGTATGGTGATTTGGAGTATGCACCCCTTGAAATCCCCTGGGCCTGATGGGATGCCAGTTTTGTTTTACAAGAACTACTGGGACATAATTGGATTGAATGTGGTCTCATTTGTTCAGGAATTCTTCAGTACAGGCAAGTTTACCAGATCTATTAATCACACTTTCATTATGCTTATCCCAAAGCACTCTGGTGCTAGATGTTTCAATGATTATAGACCAATTAGTTTGTGCAATGTGGTGTACAAGGTGATCTCAAAAATTCTTGCTAATCGGATTCGTGAGGTTCTCAATGACCTTATTTCCCCTTTCCAATCAGCTTTTGTTCCTGGTCGTTGGATAGCAGAAAATTCTGTCCTTGCTCAAGAAATTTTACATGTTCTAAAGAAAAAGAAGGGGAAATCAAGTTTGGTGGGGTTAAAGATGGATATGTCCAAAGCTTATGATCGCATTGAATGGAGCTTCCTAGATCGAGTTTTGAAGGCAAATGGATTCTGTGATAAGTTCCGAAAACTTGTCTTATTTTGTGTAACCTCTGTTTCCTTTTCTATTTTATTAAATAGAGGTCCTCTTCCAAGTTTCTCTCCGATGAGGGGACTTCGTCAAGGAGATCCTCTTTCCCCTTACCGTTTCATTTTGTACAGTGAAGTTCTTTCTAAGCTGCTGCTTCGTGAAAAGGCAGGAGGTGGACTATCGGGGATTAGAATTTCTCAGAACACTATGCCAATTTCTCACCTCATGCATGCGGACGATGTCTTTCTATTTTGTGGTGCGAATCTGGGTCAAGTTAGAAGACTTCAGTGGTGTGTTGATACCTATTGCGCTTGGTCTGGACAACTTGTTAATAACCTTAAATCAAGCCTGGTCTTCTCCAGCAACCGCCTCCAAGAAGAGAAAAATGCTATCGCGGACATGCTAGGCTATAAGGAAATGCAGGGGAGTGAAACTTTCTTGGGTTCCTCTAATAGCCGAGTGAGGGACTTCAATTTCTTGAAGGAAAGAGTTTATTCTAGACTTGAGGGATGGAAATATAAGTTATTGTCCCGTGCTGGCCGTACTACTCTCATCAAATCTGTGGCACAAGGAATACCGACTTGTAGTATGGCTTCTTTTAACTTCCCTGCCTCTTTGTGTGAGGACATGGATAGAGCAATTCGAAAATTTTGGTGGATTGGGTCGATAGAGAAAAATAAATTCCTATCTCTTATGTCATGGGATTCTTTGTGCCAGCCAAAATACTGTGGAGGTTTGGGCTTTCGACTCTTTCGGGATGTTAATTTTGCTTTCCTTGCAAAACTTGGATGGATTTTGGTATCAGGATCTACCTCCCTCTGGGCTTCTACCCTTTGGAGTAAGTATTGCCACTCCTCAAATGTCTGGGCTACTGAACTGCCTAGGAATGCATCGCCAGTGGCAAAAGCTATTTGGGGCACCAGAGATTTTATTCGGCAAGGTAGTTGTTACCTTATTGGAGATAGAGAGTCAGTGGATATTTGGAACTTCCCCTGGGTTCCCTGGTTGGACAATGACAAAACTAGGAAGGCTTTCAATCCAATGGTACCTACTGCTAACTCTAAAGTCAATTCTCTGCTAGTGCCAAATTTGAGGGTTTGGAATAATAACGCTCTCTCTAGGTGGATTCGCCTTACCATGATAGCAGAGTTTGGTAGAGTTCCCATCCTACCTTATCCTCACACTGACCGACTGATTTGGAAAAGCACTAGGGATGGATCGTTTTCTATCAAAAGTGCATATAGAAGCTTATGCCAAGCGCGCTTTGACAATCCTACTGATATATGGAGGTAAATTTGGTCGAGCAAAATACATGAACACCTAAAAATGCTTCTTTGGAGAATTACAAGAAACTCTTTACCGACAGGAGGTCGGCTGGGTCTGATCCTTGGTCCCATTAATAGAAGATGCTATTTATGCTCGAACTCACAAGACTCACTCATCCATATTTTTGTGGGTTGTTCCTATACAAAATGCTTATGGTTTGGAAGCAAATGGCATCTTCGTCTTGACTCCCTCCACCTCTGGGATGGGATAGAACTTGTTCACTGGGTGTTTAATCCTCCTCATATTGGATCTGATGCTAATGAGTTGAAAATGGAGTTTAGCATTTTTGCTGCAGTGCTTTGTGATAAGGTTTGGAATGCATGCAATTCGGCCTTTCACTTAGGGACTCTAATTGAACCGAGAAGGTTACTCTCAAGTATAAATGAAGCAACTACAGAGCATTTGAAGACACTGGCTAGGTTGGGAAGAGGAGATACCTCTAACTTTTCTTCATCTAACAGGTTGCCCCAATGGTTGAATCCTAGACCTGGACGGATAAGAGTCTTCGTCGATGTAGCTTTCAAAAATAATGGTGGAGCTACCGGTATGGTAGTGCAGAATAATGCTTCTCAGATCCTAAAGCTTGCTACTCAGTGTTTCAAGGCTGACTCTCCTCTGGAAGCTGAACTTCTAGCTCTAAAATTTGGCATGGAATTTTGCACTGCTCTTAACTGGCCGAATATTGTGTTCTTCTCTGACAGCTTAGAAGTGGTTAACTCCATTACTAGCTCTTCTTGTCTTGTTTGGAGTCTTTTATATTTAAGTCTTTGTATTTATAACGTGAGTAGAAGGTGGAATTACTCAGTAGTTTAGATTCCTAGAACCTTGAATGGGTCTGCACATGCTTTGGCCTCTTGGGTCTTCAGATTCAGGGACTTTTGATTAGTGAGAGGTTGCCCCGTTTATGACAACTAATTTACTTGTTGATCTTGAATAATGGAATCTTTTCGGAGCAAAAAAGAAAAAAAAAATGACACAAATACACTTACTCATATGGACAAATGTCATTAACCACAGAGGTACACTTAGTGTTAAAAAAAAATATATTCGATAAATCACCAAGGAAATTATTGTAGGGCACCTAAGGAAATAAACAAAACCTACACATTTATTTTGGAATAAAAGGAGCTTATAAAAATAAATTTATGATAACAAAGACCTTTACACCATTAGAATGATTATTTAAAAAAAAAAAAAAAAAAAAAAAACATATGGAGAGAGATCAGCAAAGGATTTCCTTCTTCGGTCAGGTAAAAGTCAAGAAAAAAAAAAGATTGTGGAGAAAAGGAAGATAAATCTTTTTGGAGATAGAGACTGATTTTTTGCAATAAAAAAAGCTATATTAGTAGTTAGCATTAATGTAAGGAAATTCTCTCTCTCCTGTGTGTAACCCCTACCTATCCATATATATTTTCACTTGTTGGAGAGAGATCCTTAGGGAGCCTCCTTAGTAGGAGCTTCTTTTTTTTTTTTTTTTCTTTTCTAATTTGTGTGAAAGTATAAGTCACCTTGAATCTATATTTGTGTGAGTAGTTTTCATTTTTTTTAATTTTGTGTTTATCTTCTAAATTTGAGAAATTTATGGCCTAGATCTGAATGATTTTATGTGGTCTATAATCTATAGCTACCAAAAATTCGTCACAATATCAGTTGGAAAAAAAGAAAAAGAAAAAGCCCACTTTTCTAGCAAAAGGTGATTTTAAAGAACAAAGGGGTATCTCTTATAAAGCTTCAATTACATCCTCGTTAATTTTGTGTTTCCTCCGTAATTATTAGTCGAGTACAAGAGTTTTGCTATTGTTTATAATTTGCACCGATATTACATCAAGTGGTTCTTGTATTGAACGATTTATTTAACGAATGAAATGTCAGATTCATTCGAGCAGGAAAAAGTTAGCATTTAATGTATATTATATCTCAACCCTATTGTGGTTAAATAATAATTTTTCTCTTGTCTCGATAATCATTCCAATCTTGAAAGAATATTAAATTTGGTTTAATTAGTAAATTCAAATCCCTACCCATCGTTCCAATACTCTTTCTTACCAAACAATCATACTTATCATAGTTCAATCTACAGTCCACAGGAATCCCTCTCCGTCCTTCCACATGCTAGACGAGAGTGCTAAACTAATATCTTCCACTAACTAGTTCAGTCCCACTATGTTATTATGTTATTATTTTATATCTTCCTTCAATTCCAAGATATAGTCTAAATTATTCATTTGTAGAAAACAATACATAATTAATTTTTAGGGAGGAAGGAAAAAAGTTTTTGTCATGGAACCGAAGTGATATCCGAGATGAGAAGGAAATACATCATTGAGTTCATTGATCTCGAGAAAAAGAATCTCAAGCATCGAAAATTGTCCAGTGATTTTGGTGAATTCCCCTAAAACTGATCATGGCTCAGATCAATTATTCTCTGTTTGCTTGTATAAATCAAGAATTTGAAGGAAAATTAATAAAGCGAAAGAAGGTCATGGAGTGAAGGGTCACATTTATTATTATTCTTTATTCTTTATTTCCATTTCACTTCACTTCAATAATTTTTAAGCAAAAAGAGAGACGGGGGACAAAGCGCGTAGTCTCTCTCTTTTCTCTTAAAAAAAATATTCGAAGTCTGCTATAAACTCCACCATTTCTGTTATCAAGGTAGGAATTGTGCGGAAAGTCCCTTTTGTGGTGGGGGGGGAGAAAGATTGGATTTGCTTGTTAATAAGAATGTCAATTTTACCGAATGAGGTGGTGCACTATTGTGCATCGGACCGAATGGGACAGATTTTAACTATTATAAATGGTGTGGAGCATGAGGCGGTGATTCTCCGTTTAATATTTAGCAGAGCAAAGTGAGCTTAGGACTGAGTGCCCTACACTAACCCCGCCCCAATTATATATAAGTTAATTTCTATATTTTATATATAATAATAATTCAACTCGATTTTTTTTATAAAAAAATTCTAATAATATATAATCATATACTAATATTGTTTGAGTGAATTTCTAACCAAGTTAACTTTAATTTTGCTTTTTTTTCGATGTATTTAGACTTTTAAAAAATTTGGAGCAACATAGGATTATTTAATTAATTCAAGATGATGATTCCAAATAGGGACCCCAATATTCCAATAGGGAAATCGATCCCTGATGAGGATTCCCTGAAATTTCCCAACTAAGTGTTAAATGATACGGGGATAGTAGAGTAAAACAATAACGGAGACAGAAATGGTAAACACAAAATTGATCTCGTCGTACCCGTTAACATCCCTACTTGTTAATCCGATGTTTTCCTTCCATCCATTAAAATGAGGATCATATGTGATGACATGTGATTATTAGGCAAGACAAGAATTGGAATATGCAAAGAGAATATCTGATTGGGTAATCTTATGTATCATATTAAGATATCAAGCACCACTATACGAAGTGTCTATTTTTTATTGAAAGATAAAATGAGATCAAGTGGAATCCTGTGTGAGACTCAATTTATTAATTTTATCTTACAATGAAAAACTAATGTGGTGTTTGGTACTCAAGTGATTTAAATCCCAAAGTTTCTACTCTGCGTTTTTCATTTTAATGCAACTTCTTTTTAAAAACATGCTTAATCAATTTTACATAGCTATATTTAAAAAAAAAAAAAAAAAAAAAAAAAAAAAAAAAACTAGTGTGCATGCATGTGAAAATAGTTTCATGCTATTTTTTGTTCTCAAAAAACAATGTAAATTAAATTCTAAATGCTCAACTTGTTCTCTCTTTCTTTTTCTTCTTCTTCATCGTAAAAATGAAAAATAAAATATAACTTTGTTATGCCTTATCCCATATTCATCAGTGAACAATTTTTTTTGTTATTTAGAACATAATTAAATTCTAAATTAATTGGCAAACATGCTGTGACTAGTTTTTTCATTCACATACTACATTAGGACTGGCTACTCTCGGATTTAATATAAGCTTTTGGCATGAAGCTGAGGTCGTGCCACTTTTATTTAGAACCAAAATTACATAAAGCACAAGATGATACGTATATCTAAATTACATATGAATGCTCAAAATTAGAACCTTTTTTGCTCAAAGTTCTTCCTGCTTCTTATCAATACCACCCTATCGCTCTCAGTTTCCTCAAGAAGAAAGTCGTCCCTGACCATCCATACTGGGTTGCAACAATGTGCTCAATAGCGATCCCAACAACAAGTCCACCGAGATACCCAAACAGAATTGTCATCCAATTGGAGTCAAACACAGATCCAGAATCTTGCTCTTCTAAACTCGAGCTGGGTGCTATGGGCGATTGATCAAAATTTCCACACATTTTTGACAATGGATCGCCACATAATCTCGAGTTTCCTATATATGAAGTGTTGTCAAATGTATCGAGTTGTTTCCCCTGCGGTATAGGTCCAATGAGATCGTTATTGGAGACATTCATGAAAGCAAGGAACGTGAGTTGCGCTAGTTGCCGAGGGATTTCACCCGAGAGCTTGTTTTGAGAAAGGTCTAATGACTCGAGCCGCGTTATGTTCCCCAGCGACGATGGGATACCGCCATTAAGAAAGTTATTCGACAGGTTGAGTACCTGAAGGCCCTGCAAACTCCCAATGCAGTCAGGAATCTCTCCTTCAAATCTATTGCTTGAAAAGTCCATCGCAACAAAGACTTCTTGAATTCTTCCATAGGCTAAGTCAATGCCTCTATTTGCTATAGTCATCGAGTAATTATAAAAACCAAAATAAGTAAGATCATCTGTATATGACACAAATTTTTCATACAAGTACGATGAATTGCTAACATTAACATGGTTCATAGCATTCCATTGCTTGAAGTACTGCGACGGTAACAAACCCGAGAAGTTGTTATAGGAGAGATCGATAACACGTAACTTAGGAAACTCAAACTTTGAAATAGGATTCTTTATGACTCCATTGAGGTGATTTTGTCGCAGTAGAATTAGTCTGAGCACTGAAAGAGTTCCCAGCCAAGAAGGAAAACCGTCATTGAGCTTATTGTTTCCAAGATTGAGGATTTCAAGCTTAGTACAATTGGCCAGTGAACGTGGTAAAGGTCCTTCTAACTGATTGTTGCTTAGATCAACCGCTACCAAGTCACTTCCATTGGTGCCTATTCGAGGAATAGTACCATGGAAATCATTGCTTCCCAGATTTAAAACTTTCAATGAATTGCTAAGCTTTTCCAGACATTTTGGAAGCATGCCAATCAATTTGTTTTTTGATAGATCAACAGACTTAGGATAACTCATATTGCAAAACAACGGCGAAATTTCTCCTCTCAGCTTGTTGTTCGAGACATCATATTGGTAGATGGATGGTTGAGATATTGGTATTGATCCCTTCAACATGTTTTTGGAAAGGTCCAGTAAGCTTAGACGAGCCCATGGGAGGATAACAGGAGGACTTTGGTCAAAACCTGTCAATAAGTTGTCAGAAAGTTTCAATTTCACCAGTGATTCTACGCTAGTGTTAAATAACCACTTCGGTATGTTCCCATATATTTGGTTTCCCCAAAGATCAATAATCCGAATCTTGTCTTGGTAGCGCAAAAAAACGGGGAAAGTACTTAAATTGCATGATCCCAAATGTAATGCCTCAAACTTTGAAACAGTAGCATTTGCATTGCCGGTTTCAGTAAGCACCGATAACTTGTTACCTGACAGCTGGAGTTCGCTTAGATATTTCAAGCCAAGAAACATGTCAATCGCCAATGTGCCACTCAACTCATTGTGACCAAGAGCAAGAAGTTGGAGATTTGTGAGTCTGGAAAGAGAAGTCGGCACTGGACCCTGAAGATTGTTGTCTCTAAGACATAGTATAGTTAATTGGGTAAGGTTTCCAACCCAAGCTGGTATTTGACCAGACAAATTATCAGCGCATAACCATAACGCGGTTAGATGGGTAAGGTTTTGAAGAGAAGGGACTGGACCTCTAAAATTGTTATCTGAAAGGTCCAAGTAAGTAAGCATTTTTAGTTTACTAAGTGAAGATGGAAGCAATCCTGTGAAGCCACATGCTTGAAGTTGTAAGTTCTTCAATGAATAGAGATTTCCAATCGAAGAGGGTATGGCACCGGAGAAACCGGTGTACCCAAGGGACAAACTTTTTAGACGTCGACTGCCAAAGTTGAAATCGGGTAAAGAACCAGAGAGATTATCGTTTCTGGTTAGATGAAGATATTCCAAGTTTGGAAGTCGAAATATAGAACTCGGGAATTCGCCATAGAGAGAACAAAATTGTAGGTCGAGGGCTACCAAAGAAGATAAATTTGTCAAGAAACGAGGGACTGTAGAGTTCACGTAAGCAAGGCTAAGATTAAGGTATACCAAACCAGAGAGTCGGGAGAATTCGGACGGAATTTGGCCTTCAAAAGTACTAAAAGAGAGATCGAGATGTACTAATCTTGAAAGATTGGCCAATCTAGAAGGGATTTGAGAATGATTGAAATCATTGTCAGCGAGGCTGAGGCTTCGAAGATGAGAAAGCCGGAAAAGGCTGCTGTTGGAGTTGATAGTGCCGTAGAGACAACTGCTGGTGAGATCGAGAGCAATTACATGTCCGGTGTCATCGTCACACTCGACGCCATTCCACGAGCAGCAATCACTGCTATTGTTCCATGATTCAACTTTCGGATAAGATGAAGGGTAACCCGAAGCATCCTCACTTATAGTAAAGCTATCCTTGAACTGCAGCAAGGCAATTCTCTCGTGACTGAGGCAAAGTGGCTGCACATAAGAGAAAAAACAAGTGAGTAAAAGATTTAAGTAATAGGGAGAGTGAAAAAGCGAAGCGCATTCTAAGGATTATAGAGCAAAAGGATGACTCCATCTATTTACTGTGGTTGTGAAAATGTCCTAAGGAGCTAGTAATGAAGAGTAGTAGTAGACTAGTTGTGGTCGTGTTTAAATAAACGCACGGGACGCGCAAAAGGATCGCAGGAAAAAAAAAAAAAAAACAAAACAAAACAAAACAAAAAAGAAACGATTTCAATATCAATATCAATTTATCACTGCTATTGTTAATAACTTTCGTTTTTTAACCGCACAAACGCGTTCGTTTCAACTTTTCTTTTTGATCAACCCACTCATGGTAATTTTGATTGGCTATGAATGAAAAGAGTCAATAATGACAAGCATCTTATTTTCTAGTGGGTAAGTAGAAACTGGTAAAGTAGCTTTATTTATTTATTAAGTTTTTGAGATGTGTAAACAAATTTAATTTCACTACCAAGATCTAATGAAATGAGAGGTAATGTTGTAGTTTGTCAACTGAAATTGATATAGAAAGAAAAAGCTAGTATTACGGAGCAACTATACTCCCCGTTATTCTATTTTCATTATGATCGAAAGGACTAATCCCTGAGGTTTGTTTTGTTTTGTTTTGTTTTGTGACTTTTTTTTTTTTTTTTTTAAAGAAAAATTAAAACTGAACTAGGCAGATAAGACTTAGCTAAGAATCACATCTCGACTAGATTACTGGTACCCGACTTTGTTGAACACGGACCGAAAACTGAAATTTACTAAACATAAAGAAAAATACAACATACTAAAAAAAATAATTCAAATCTTGTATATTCTTCCTAATGAAATGAGATTGATTAGTCATCAATAATGGGAAAGACTTGATTATGTTCCTTACAGAAATCAAACCTGAAGACTCTTTGACATTAAGGCTCATTTGGTTGGGGGTAATGGCAAGGAAAGGAATGGAAACAATTCTAAAATGATCTAATTCATTGTTTGGTTAGAAAATCCAAATAGAAAAAGTCTTTCTATTGGAAAGAAATATAGTGGAATTCTATTCCATCTAATCTTGGGTGGAATTGGGTAGAATAAGGTGGAATAGAATACCATTTAATTAATAAACAAATAATTAATTGAATAATTTTAAAAATTATTTAATAAAATAATACTTTAATAAATAACAAATAATTAATAAAATAATTTAAAAAATAATAAAATAATGCTAAATATAAAATAATTTAATTGATAAAATAATGCAATGATAAATGTAAAATAATTTAATCAATAATAATTTAACTAATAAAAAATAATTAATAAAATAATTCAATGAAATAAAAGGGTGAATGTAAAATAATTTAATAAAATAATACTTTAATTAATAAAAATAATTAATAAAATAATTTTAAAAATAATAAAATAAAATAAGATAATTCTAAATGTAAATTTAAAAAATAATAAATTAAAATAAAATAATTCTAAATGTAAAATAATAATTTAATCAATAAAATATTATTAATAAAATAACGTTAAATGTAAAATAATTTAATAAAATAGTAATTTAATTAATAAAATAATTTAATACTAAATGTAATTTAAAATACTTAAAATATTCATTTTAAGGTTAAGGGTATTTTTTTTTCATTATACAACTAATTTCATTCCTTTTCACAGTTAACCAAACATAAGAATGTTCATTCAACTACTAATTCTAACATTCCAACGAAATAACATAATTACATTACTATTCGTTTTCCATTCCATTCTGATTACTATTACAATTACCATTACCATTCCACCATTGTAACCAAACGGACCCTAAGTTTTTGGCAGTAAAAAAGCTTCTTAATTATATATGGGCATCAATCCAGTAAGTATTTTTTTTTCTTACTTATACATAGATATTGTTTTGGTCAATTAAAATTTATCATTATTTTTTTATATAAAAAAATAAGAAGGAAAAATAACACTAATAATGCACGTCTTTTCATGCATATTATTATAGCCGTTGGATCACCGTTATATTATGATCCAACGACTAAAAGGAATACTTACTGGATTGGCAACCCTATATATATACACTTTTTATATATATAATAATGTGAATAATTTCTCTTTGTTCAAACCATGTGCGTCCACCTTTCTGTTTCTTCAGAAAAGTTGTTGTTGATCAGTCGAGTCGTCTACCTTAATAAATGTCGTACAATAGACACAGAAAACATGTGATGATCAGATTCCACACACAAAATATTAAACATGTCCTTTTTTTTTTTTTCCTGAGGCAACAAATTCCGAATAATACCAATCAACACTCGGTTTCCCATTGAAAATGATCCGAGGTCAAGAGGATGACCCATTGCTCTAATTAAAATTATTTGGTAAAAGCAGATAAATCAATATATAAATGCAATACAAGGATTAACATTTAAACCAAAAAACAAAAATCAGCAGATAAGAATTGATCTAAAAAAAGAGGAAAAAAGAATTAAGACGGCATAATATGCATTTATGCAAAGGCACCAATCCTATAGGTATCTTTTTTTAATCTATTTATAAGTATTATTTTGTCAAATTAAAAATTATCAACATCCGTTTTTTTATAGTAAAAAGATGTGAGAGAAAAATATTAAATAATGAGTATTTATTTTTATTTTTTTTTCAACTACTCAAATTATAGTAGCCGTTAAATAATGATCCAACGGCTAAAAGAAAAATCTATAAATGGGTAAAAAAAAAAAAACCATTGAATTGGAAACATTTATGTAAATAGAATATAAAAGTAGTAATTAGTATGCTTTGTCTTGAATGGTTCTTTCCGATGGACATTGACATGATAGAACAAGATTATCCACTTAAATTCCTTTTAATAACGATACATATAAGGAATGGAAAAATAAGAGTATAATTCTTGGGCAAGAGGTAGCAATAAAGGGTATCAAAAGTTAAAAAGTGCTTTACATTAAACTCTCACTTAGGGGTAAAGTCTTCTAAAAAGTAAGTAACATAGTAAAAGCCACTTCTAAAAAATTTAAAAAAATCATCCTAGAGAGAGCACAACAAAAGATCTCTTTCTTCAGTCCGATAAAAATTAACATAAAAAAATAATGTTATGGGGGTGCCATATGATCCTCACACCACCAGATATGATGATGTGTCAGTTTATTATAGGCTGATTATAATTACAATTTAAGTGAGATCAATGTAGACTCAGTTTATTGGTTATATTAATCGCCCAGTAATAAAATTACATCTCATATAATATTGGGCAGATGTGACATCCCATAGCATTGCTCATAAAAAAAATATAAAAAGGATTTAAATTTGTGGAAAAGAAGATGATGAATTTTTTCAAAAAGAGACTTTTCTTTTTTAACTGAAAAAAGGAGACTTCTTTTTTTTTTCAATGGAGAAATTTCAATCAATAGTTAGCATTAATAATTATATTTTAACTTTATTTTGGCTAATAGTACTTTTATATTTTATTTTTTGAATAAATAGTACTTTTATTGTTGCCTCAATTTGCGTTTGGTAAGCAGGACTGATATTGGATTATAGCATCGAATTAGATTGTAATGGATTGGATTGGATAAACTTAATACTATTTCATGTTTGGTATAGTATTTGATTGAATTAGGATTATTATTACAATGTGGAAGTCACTTTCTGTTGGAATATGTAATAAATTTATTTTATATTAGTTTAAATCTTAAAAAATGTAAAAAGTATTCATAATATGGGACCAACTAGTTTTGGAATTTGGAATAGATATGGGTCCCATTATTTTTTAGATGAGATAAATTATCTCACTTATATATGACTATTTTAGAGTTATGGATTATATATCAATCCCAAATTGGCATTAAAATTGGATATGAGATAAATAATCCTAATCTCAATCCCAATCTAGTCTCATGTACCAAACAAAGCTAAGTCTTACCAAACAGTCATATCCACTAATCCCTCTCCAACTTCTTCCACACGTGACACGTCCCTCCTATCAAACATATAGCACAAGGCGGCCTGGATTTTTGTATTGCTGATATCGTTCAAGTGCTAAACTAGTGCTAAATGCTCAAGTGCTATACTTGAGAGTCTTGCTATACGTTAATTACTACCTTCCACTAGTTAGTTCCGTCCCAATATTATTATTATTATATGTCTTTTTTCAAAATTCCCTCATAAATTATTCATTTGTAGAAAACACATATTTAAATGATTTTTAAGAAAGAACGAAAAAAAAGAAAAAGAAAAAAGTTCTATCATGGAACAAAAGTGAAATCCGAAATGAGAAGGAAATACATCGTTGATTTCATTGTCCTCGATCCAAAGGAAATATATCATTGAGTTCATTGTTCTCGATCAATGATTTTGTTAAACTCCCCATAAACTGATTATGGCTCAGATTAATCGTTCTCTGTTTGCTTATCTGTGCTCACAGCGGAGAAATGTTAAGATGAAAAAAATGTAATTTCTCAGGTTCAAAATTGATATAGAATTCTTTCGAAAAAAAAAATTGACACAGAATTGCCAACATTTCTCAAACATTTTGGAAGCATACCAGTCAATTTGTTGCCTCGTAAATCAAGAACTTGAAGGGAAATTAGATCTGAAAACTATGGTCATGAAGTAGTTGTTTTGGAAAACACAAGTAGCAATCCTTGCATCAGTTTGTTGCTAAGGTCAAAGATACTTAGGCTCCGTTTGGAACCCGGATTTTGAAGAAAAGAAAATTATAAAGAAAAAATCATGATAAAAGAAAGAAGAAAATATTTTTCCTAAAATTTATAAAACTTTACTTTCACATTTTCGCTTTTACTAATTAATATAATTAGTATATCAACTATGTACTAAAAAACGACGTCAAAACAAATTCTTACTATTCTTTAAAAAAAAATTATTCTTTTTTGTTTCAATCCGAACAAGAAAAAATGTAATCTCTTGGAATTTTTTTTTTTTCCACTCTAAAAAAATCCAAATTTTAAACGGAGTCTTAGATTAACCGCAAGAAAGACTATTGAAGGCTGCTTAAAGTCGAAATTTATAAGAGAAAGACAAAAAGAATGAAGGTTCTAAGCATGAAAACTAGAATTGGACCGTTTAAGTTGTTTGTTGCAAGGTCTAAAAGAATCAATTTTGTTAGGTTCCGAGTGAATACGGAAGCCAAACATGAAAAATTAGAGTCTAGCTTTTAACTCTGTTAAGGAATGAAGTTTTCCAATTGAAGAAGGGATCACCAGAGTAATAACATCTTATATGAGAGGGCCACCAAACTCAAATTCAAACTCAAATTCCAGTAAATGACAAGTAAAATTTATGGTTTATCAGTAGATTAAGAAATTCCAAGTATGGAAGTCTCAAAATTAATCCCTTTGAAAATACGCCATTTAGTCTACAATCACCAAGTACAAGAGATAATAAAGATGAGAAATTTGACGAGAAACTGGGCACATGCGAAAATATGTCAACGTGAAGTTGTTTTAGGCTACTTAAATTTCGAAAAAAGATGCTTAAATTGGGAGTTTTTAATTTCAAAAGTGACGTTCTTGAATTTGACAAGCATGACAAATGTTGGTTAAAAAAGCTTTGATTATGCAGTGATTATTCAAAATTTCTTAAATATATATATTTGTAAAGACTTAAATATATATATATAGGCACAAATTGAGTAGGTTTTTTTTTTTTCTTACCTATACATAGTTATCATTTTGGCTAATTAAAATTTATCATGCACATTTTTATAACATTAATAATTATGTCTTTTTATATACATCATTATAGCCGTTGGATCACAATTAGATGATGATCTAACAGCTAAAAAAAATACCTATACATAGATTAAAAAAAATACCTTTTCCGGGGTGCTTTTTTTTGTGATTGGATTAAGGAGAAATTAATTAAGTGTAAGAACACTTAATTAAAGATAAGCAAGATAGTGGTAGAAATAGGGAAAATGATGTGAAAAATTAGAGCAATATAATTCTACGTGTTAGAAAACTATTAACGTCTTTGACAGCTCAGCCTGCAAGTAAACAGGTGTGGGTGGTTTTAATGACCATCACCACGTATTAGATAGCCAGTGTTTCTGATGCAGGTGATACCGGCCATTTGGTCAGAAACAAACAAAAAGATCGTTAGTTTTTCTGACATAGGTGATTCCAACCATTCAGTCAGAAATATAAATAAACAATACTAAAAATAAATAATTAGAAAATTAGATCTTTGACATAGGTGATTCCAGCCATTTTGTCAAAGATAAAAGAAAATAAAAATGCTAAATTTAACGTGAATAGTTGCAAGCAAGGGTCGTATATGCTACAACTCAACTTGCAAAACAACTCAGAATCACGGGTCCGTGAATATTTAAAGTGCAGAATTTAAATGTTAGCACAATATATATAGTCAGCACCCTATAAATATTTAGAACAATAAAAAATAATGGGATTAGTAGCTCAATATTCCCAAAATCTGTGGTTTGAGAAATTGGAGTAAAGATAAGAAATTTTGTGATAATTTACCCACAAAATTAGGAGTGAAATAGGAAGACTAAACAGGTAGAAATTTAGAATATATGAAATAGTGAAAATAACCATGATAGACAAAGAGAAGGAACAAAATGATAATGATAGTGAAGACAATAGTGATGCTACCGAAGAATGTGGCTTCAGGTGTAAAACAAGTCAATTATATGTATGTATGG
>JXTC01000424.1:79162-109128 GCA_002914845.1 Trema orientale
GCCTTAACATTGATCTGGCACTTGTCCTAGCTTCAAGCAGGAGGTGGAGAGGTACTGAGATGATACTTGCTTGTAGAGCATTAACATGAATTCTCCAATCTTATGTTGACATTTGGCAACACTTTGTTAGTCTTTCTAGGATGAGGTGGCATGAGGTCTCTCAATAGGATGCCGACACTTGGTGTGGAATATCATGGTCTTCTTTTGTCCAGTATTATTTTGACACGCCACATTCTCTTAATTAATCTCATATTGTACAATTATCATATTATTTGTGACTTCACATTTTAGTTAGTGACTAATTATAAAAATTTTGTCATACCCCAAAACATTAAGTCTCCTGAGCTGTAGCGAATGTGACCATTCACTAGAGCACATTAATGTGATTTTTTTTTTTCAATATAGTCTTCAATTGTGTCTTGGAAACACCGCATTCATATAGAGAGAATTTCTTCTTTTGGATGAATTTCTGAGAAAAGAGGAAGTACTATTATCTTACAGGCACATTCCAACTAGGTTGGCACCCACCTCTAGTTGGGTTTCAGATAGTTGTGGCAAAATATTTCTATTGGATTAGCCCAACCCAAACAACACCTCGTTAAAACCTTAGTAGAGCAAAACCCAGTGGAAAAAATCTCTAAGAAGGAAAAAGAGTACGTTACATGTGAGCAACACTTTAGGGATGAGCTTAAGTATTATTTTTGTGAAGCTTTAATCATTCAGCTTGCTTGCCAATAGAGAAGTTCCTTGTAGTGGCTTGTGATGTTATTGAGAATAACTCTTCAGAAGAACGTTTACTATTTCTAAATTGTTGTGAGCATCTCATATAAATAAATTATGAGGAAAAAATTACCTTGCAAAATTGAGAGATTAGTCCAATATAAAGAAAAAAATCTCACATTTAGATATAAGAGAAAATATAAATAATTATTAGGGATAAGAATAAGAAAAATAGAAACCGATAAGAGTTTCAATTAGTCCCTTATATTTATTGATATAGATGATAATTAATAAATTGGCTATATAGCAAAATATAATATCTGATGAGAGAGTTCTCACAATAATTAATTGGACACAATCCACATCTGTTTTTTTTTTTTAAGTCAGAAGTGTCTGTATAAATATAAAATATGAGTATAATAACACTGACGTTATTTTGAAATAGATCATCTTGTAGATAGCCTTTATCTCAACCAATTTCTGCATCATCAGCTCCTAAGACTTCATCAAATTTTCTAACGTGCTTTTCATCTGAGCAAGTGTCTCTTCTTATTGACTTGATGCTTCAATGCTTGGTAAATTCTGTTCCTCAGCCATTTTGATAGCAACTTTTTTTTTTTTTTGAAGAGAAAATTTGGCAGAGTCTAGAGAAGATTTTTTTTTTTTTTCAAGATAAATGAACAGATAGAGTTCTGAGAGATTTTGAAAATACTAAAGAAATCTAGTTTCACTTGGCTACTCCCCAGCGAAGTCGCCTTTAATGTTCCGAGGTACTTTTTTTTGTGATTGGATTAAAGAGAAATTAATAAGTGTAAGAACACTTAATTAAGGATAAGCAAGATAGTGGTAGAAATAGGGAAAATGATGTGGAAAATTAGCAATATAATTCCACGTGTTAGAAAATTATTAGCGTCTTTGACAGCTCAACTTGCAAGTAAATAGGTGTGGGTGGTTTTAATGACCATTACCACGTGTTAGATAGCTAGTATTTCTGACGCAGATGATACCGGCCATTTGGTCAGAAACAAACAAAAAGATCGTTAGTTTTTCTGACATAGGTGATTCCAGCCATTCAGTCAGAAATATAAATAAAAAATACTGAAAATAAATAATTAGAAAATTAGATCTTTGACATAAGTGATTCTAGCCATTTTGTCAAAGATAAAAGAAAATAAAAATGCTAAATTTAACGTGAATGGTTGCAAACAAGGGTCGTATACGCTACAACTCAACTTGCAAAATAACTCAGAATCACTGGTCTGTGAATATTTAAAGTGCAGAATTTAAATGTTAGCACAATATATATAGTCAGCACCCTGTAAATATTTAGAACAATAAAAAATAATGGGATTAGTAGCTCAATATTCCCAAAATCTGTGGTTTGAGAAATTGGAGTAAAGATGAGAAATTTTGTGATAATTTACTCACAAAATTAGGAGTGAAATGGGAAGACTAAACAGGTAGAAATTTAGAATATATGAAATAGTGAAAATAACAATGATAGACAAAGGGAAGGAACAAAATGATAATGATAGTGAAGACAATAGTGATGCTACCGAAGAATGTGGCTTCAGGTGTAAAACAAGTCAATTATATGTATGTATGGNAATGACTAGACGATATGGCTAGTTTTTAGGGAAAGAAAAGTAAAAATATTAATAAATAAAAGTGGGAGTTTCCTCTCCCAACATTACAATAAGTGGCCTATATATAGGAAAACAAGGCCTTAACCGCTTGTTATCTGTAAGTAAATTCATGACACCTCTTGGTAACCCTTAAAATGAGGTGTCAAGTTATTTGCTATTCACTTTACTGTTGGGATATTTGTCCTAAAAAGTATATTTCCAATTATACCCTTTGAGTATAAACAACTTTCTCTTATATGCAATTATGATATTTGCTAGATTAAACTATCTTAGTTGTATAGTTTATTTATCTGAAAAAGATTCCATGACTTTATTTGTGTATAAAGAAACAAACATAATTAAGTGTTAATTATGGGGAGACTTCTTTCTTTATCTGAGTCTAAATGAATTAGTTCACAATCTGTAAATAAAGATGGAATACTTTATTTACTATAGGTTGTAGTGTTTGTCTATCTCAACGGGAATGATGTGTCTCAAATCATTGAAGTATATGACTTCTGATAGAAATACTAGTACAACATAAATAATTTATGTGTATTGAACTGGACCAGGCAATATAAAGAATTGGAGTGTCGTAACTCAATTCTTATATTACCACAAACTAGCTCTTAGCATATAGATCTTAATCCTTAATATTTAATTGGACTTGCTTTCATGGATTGTAGCCTTTTGATTTGTTAAAAGACTAACCTCTATAAAATTTGAGGTGAACTCTGGCATATTGGAGGTTATAGTTTATGAATTGATGGGAACACCAAATAGTTAAGGACACTATACATTAATGCCACTTTAGGTTCTTTCAAGATTCATGGAATAATTAAATCTAAGATCTTAGTATTCACTTTGTGAATTGGTTGATAATTTTGTCTAAATGGCCATTGAGAACAAAATTATCGACAACATTATTCCTTAATAGAAAGATGGTAACTTAAAGGTAAATAGGTGTTGGAGGGGTACTACGGTAATTTCACCTATCCAACTACGGCATTGTATAGGGATTCTATGTGTGGTATAGAATATGCTAGATGGATCGATTAATCAAGGCTAGTTGATTAAATCTCTTTAAAAGGCATGACATCTAATCTAAGAGTGCAGTATTGGGCCTTTAGTGGAATGTCCCCTTTACTAATAATATTTATATAAATACCATAATAAGAGTTATTATATATTTATCATATTATTGGAGCTTAGATTATTTGGATCCATTAGGTCCCTTGTCTAACTCAATAAAGCTCATTAATTGGTTGGTGGTATTTATGAAATTAGTTTCATGAAATTGTGTAAAATAATGATTCTACACAGAAGTTAGTATTTTTATAAATAAGTTTCATGGGTTAGACATATTTATAAAAATACACCCAAAGCCCAAATTGGAGAACAAGCCCAATCCTAGTTGGACTAGGGTTAGCAGTTTTTGACCTCATATATATAAGATACATGAGAGAAAAAACTGTACAGTAACACATAGTGTGCTACACGAAAAACAGAGGGAGAGAGTAAGAGAGATTTCGGCCAAGGGCTGAAGAGAGAGGAGAGAAAAAGTTTCCTGCAACCTCACATTCTCATCTCACATCCCGGTGTTCCATAAGATCAAGAAGGTATTCTTGATCGTTCTCCAACGAAGGATTCAACTTGGTGCCCACTCACTTCATTAACCAAGAGCAAGAGGATAGGCAAGAAGATCTAGAGTTGGAGGTTTGATCATCATCAACAAGGAGATTAAGAAGGAGCACGCTACAAGAGGTAAACCCTAACCCCATCTCTAGGGTTTATGCATCTAGATTTGATTTATGTTATACATGATCCTGTATATGATATATGCATGTAATATGGTTATGAAAATATGTTTTCATGTAAAAATTTTAAAACCTAAATCCGCTTATTTTTCCGCTACGTTCATGATGTGATCATGTATTTTTCCATAGTTTGCATGCATGTATGGTTTTTGCCCTAAGTGTTAGGCAAATCCAGCATTTACAACATCTTACACGTAGCTGTTTATGTGCCTTAACATTGATCTGGCACTTGTCCTAGCTTCAAGCAGGAGGTGGAGAGGTACTGAGATGATACTTGCTTGTAGAGCATTAACATGAATTCTCCAATCTTATGTTGACATTTGGCAACACTTTGTTAGTCTTTCTAGGATGAGGTGGCATGAGGTCTCTCAATAGGATGCCGACACTTGGTGTGGAATATCATGGTCTTCTTTTGTCCAGTATTATTTTGACACATCACATTCTCTTAATTAATCTCATATTGCACAATTATCACATTAGTGACTAATTATAAAAATTTTGTCACACTCCAAAACAATACCTATTAGATTTACAACCTATTTTTATATTTAATTTGTAAATGAAATATGCATTGTATATTTGATTGGTAATAGTATTTAAAAAAAAAAATCATACATATCAGATAATAAATAGAAGCTACAGTATTTTAGAAGTTAAGTGTGAACATGTGTAAAAAAACTACTATAATAAAAATAAATTATAGAAAGAGCTTTTGAACCAAACGGCCACATTTTGAATCACTGTTTAAAAACGGATTGTTTTTCAAACATTGTTAAAAAGATGGCCGAATTTTGAAACTTATTTAACAAATGACCATTTTTCATATTTAATAGATCAAAATATATTGATTTCTTTTGTATAAAACTGATTTATTTTTAAAAAATTGATTTTCTTTTAAAATGCATGTGGCTTAACTAATGATTCCACTTATTATAAATGAAAGAAAATAACTCACGTACCTTAGGAGTCGAATTCTCGACCTAATACCTTATGTCCCCTAACTTTTGCTGAGAGTTTGTCTTTTGCCCCGACACATTTGAAACTATCTAAATACCCCAGCTTTTATAAATGTAGTGTCACTTTGCTCCTGTTCTTATAAATATGGTGCCAATTTACTCCAATTAGTAGACATCATTAGAAAAAGAAACTCTTTTATTTGTCAAAATCGAGGCCATCTAAATGATAATGAAGAAATAGGGGAAAAAAATTTATTCTTATATTTGCATAAACTCTAAAAATTAATAAATGTCTGTATTTTATATCGAGAATAATGAGGAACGAATTCAGAGAATTTTCACAGCTGTATAAAATCAGAAGTCATTTAAAGATTATTTCTAAATGTGTTTTTGGTATGATTAGTCCATAAATTTTTCGTTGATTTGCAATATAGCCCCTGAACTATTATTTTTGGCAATTAGGATCCTGAATTTGTAAAACCTTTGCAATCTACCTATTTCCGTTAATGACTGTCAAATTTTGGATGGATTTAGACATATGCTAGTCATGTGCAAGTTTGTTAATGTCACAATAGATATCTCACTTGGTTTTGAGGTAAAATAACAAATGAAAGTTTGAAGGGGAAAAAAATATTTTGAAGTTCAAATTTTTAAACAATTAAAGAATAAATAAAGTTTGACTCACTTAAATATTGATTCCAGTAACTTAAACATATTTAGAATTATTTAAGAGCAGAAGTTAACTTTCCAAAAAAAAAAATACAGAAGATAACAACTTAAAAAATATGACAAAAAAAAAAAAAAGCTTTAAAACCCAGGTACTAGCCAAGGATGAGTTGCTATGAAGGTCAATTAATCTTAGGGTTGCCGAGGTATGGGTTGCCGAGAGATAGGCTTCTTCCCTCACGTCAACTATGAAGGTTTGTCGTGAGGTGAATGTATATATAATATTCTATATTTAATTATATATTACTTAATTTTAATTAAATATAATTTTTCTCTTTAAGAGTAGTTTAAGTATTCTAGAAATTTTTTTGAGTTTTAAAGGCTATATTATTAATTTAATATTTTTATTTTTTTTATCAAATCCTTTCATATTAAAAGTCAATCAAAATGTTTTATTATTTCAAAAGAATCAATAGATTTATTTTTGAAGTTTAACTTTGTTAAATTAAGTATATCATTATAATTTAGAGTTATTTTTTTTATTCTTTAATTGTTTATAAATTTGAATTTTAAAACTTTTTATTCCCTCCAAACTGTCTCATTTGTTTATTTTGCAAACCAAATGATATACCCATTATGTCCTTAAAAAACTTGCACATGACTAGCACATGTCTTAATCCATCTAATTTGACAGTCATTAACGAAAATTAGTAGATTACAACGTTTTTATAAATTCAGGGTCCTAGTTGCCCAAAAATATAGTTTAGGAGCCACATTACAAATCAACGAAAAATTCAGGAGCTAATCATACCAAAAATCCTTTATAAAGCAATCATGTTTTCACCTCACAAAGTACATAAATTTCTAATGTTAAATGCTAATTGGGGCAAAGAAACACCACATTTATAAAATTTAGGGCAAGATAATACCAAACTTATAAAAATTAGGACGTTTAGGCAAAATTTCAAAAGCGAGGGATAAACAACAGCTCTAAGCAAAAGTGAGGGGGGCCATAAGGTCTTTTGTCCATAAATTTTCTAAGGCTCCGTTTGGAACTTGGATATTTGGAGGGAAAAAAAAAATTCCAAAGGATTCTGTTTTTTCTTATTTGGATTGAAACAAAAAATGATTGAATTTTTATTTTAAAAAATGCAAAAACTTGATTTGATGTTATTTTTTAGTATATAGAATATTGACACATTAATTAGTAAAATTAAAAGTATGAAAGTATAAATTTATAAATTTTTCTTTTTTTTTTTCCTGATAAATTCTTTTTCTTTCAAAATCCGAATTTCAAATGAAGCCTTAGGGAGTTTTTATTTTCCTCCCCTGTTTTGGGAAAAGTCAAATTTTCAAATCTTTTCCTTTAATTAATTTTTCCCCATCTTTTGCCAAAATCCAAACATTTCTCTTATTTATTTATTTTTTTCCACCAAATTCCAAGATCCTTTTGCCAAAATCCAAACATTTCTCTTATTTATTTATTTTTTTCCACCAAATTCCAAGATCCAAACAGGACCTTAGGAGTTACAGAACGAACTAATTACTCAAGCTTGCTTTTCCCCTTCTCCGTCGCCTCCGTTGGGGAGAGAGCCGATAGCCGTCGTCGTTTTGGCAGGAGCAACGCAACTCCGAAACAGCGTTCTATTTTTATTGGAAAATCAAGGAATTTATAACAGAGCATTCTGCTGTGACTGTATTTGTCACATTGCATCGTGAGAGGTTAGTGGGTCTTCCTGTAAAACCTTCTATATTCTGTTAATGGCGTAAAACCCCTGTTCGCTTTTCACAACACAAAATCTGGGATATCATTAAATTTTTTTGCTACTACTGCAGCCGCTTCATATATTTTGTTTTTCTATAAATCATGAAAAATTTCCCATTTCGTCGGTTTTCGTCGACTTTGCTTAGTTCAACTGAGAAAGAATCCCTCACTGCGGAGCCTGTAGTTTCTGGGATTTTGAGGAGAAGGAATTGGAATCCGATTCCAATACCCCACAGAACCATTCCTGAACCCAAAGGACAAGACCTTGATTTTGTTAATGTTGCTCACAGCCATTTAATCCACTATGAATGGACCAAGCTTGACTCTTTATCGAGTGGCTTGACTGCATTTAGAGTGAAACACCTACTTTTGAAGATTCAGAAGGACCATGTTCTTTCACTTGAGTTTTTCAACTGGGTTAGGAGTCAAAACCCCAGTTTGCATACCCTTGAAACCAATTCGATTATTCTCCACATTCTCACCAGGCACCGGAAATTTAAGTCGGCTGAATCGATTTTGAGGACTATTCTTGCCTCGGATTCGATAAATTTGCCTTCTGACTTGTTTGAAGCAATGTTGTATTCGCACCGGTTATGTAATTCTTCTGCTCTTGTTTTTGACTCCCTCTTCAAGACCTTTGCGCATATGAGAAAGTTTAGGAATGCCACTGAAACTTTCTGTAGAATGAAGGATTATGGGTTTTTGCCAACAGTTGAGTCCTGCAATGCGTATATAAGCTCTTTGCTTGATCTTCGTAGGGTGGATATTGCTTTGGGGTTCTATAGAGAAATGCGGCGCTATCGGATCTCACCGAATGTTTTTACTCTTAATATGGTGATGTGTGCTTACTGTAGATTGGGAAAGTTGGACAAGGCTGCAGAGGTTTTTGGTGAGATGGAGAGCATGGGTTGTAGTCCTTCTGTTGTATCTTATAATACGTTGATATCAGGTTACTGCAATAAAGGTCTTCTGAGCATGGCTATGAACCTGAGAACTTTGATGGGGAAGAACGGAGTGCACCCTAATGTTATAACTTTTAATACCCTTATCAATGGTTTCTGCAAAGAAGGTAAATTACATGAAGCGAATAGACTATTTAGTGAGATGAAGGCCATAAAGGTGGATCCTAATACCGTAACCTACAATAGTTTGATAAACGGGTACGGCCAAGAGGGTAATAGTGATATGGGTGGTAGGCTTTACGAGGAGATGTTGAGGAATCGAGTGAAGGCTGATATCCTAACTTATAATGGCTTGATTTTGGGACTATGTAAGGAGGGCAAGACAAAGAAAGCTGCTTATCTCGTCAAAGAACTTGAAAAGGAGAACTTGGTTCCAAATGCATCTACCTTTTCTGCCCTTATCAGAGGGCAATGTGTGAGGAAAAACTCTGATCGCGCCTTTCAGCTGTATAAAAGCATGGTCAGGTGCGGTTGCCATCCTAATGCACATACTTTTGAGATTTTGATATCTTCCTTCTTGAAGAATGAGGATTTTGATGGAGCAGTCCAAGTCATGAAGGAAATGTCTGGGAGATCTATCGTTCCTGATTTGGATATGTTCTATAAGCTTTGTGCAGAACTGTGCCAGAGTGGGAAAGAAAAATTGGTAATGTTATTGTGCTCTGAGATGGAAGCAAGGTGCCTTTTGCCTAAAGGCTTCAACAGAGATAAGATTATCTGCTCTGGTCTTAATAATGAGAACAAAGCATTCAGAGATCAGTTCTAAGGTTATATATCTTTACTTTCCTTGTATCAAATTAAGCCTTGTATGCAGAGCAAGTAACAAGTACATTTCTTTGAGAGCATTAAACATTCTGTATAGGTACCCTTAACAATAACGTTAATGATTGTGCATATGAACTCAGTCTTCATATTGTTTTTTCTTTTACACCAGGGTTTCCACTAAAGTGGTTTTGCATGAATATTTGAGTTGTTGATTTACAAAGGCTGTCAATTGGATTCAATAAACTTCCATGCTCTTATGAGATGCACGTGTAGTATTTTTTGCATTTGAATTTGCATAATCATTGCATTACTTCTAGTAGTTGGGTGTTGGCTAATACAAGTCTGGTCGACAAAAGATATATTAGGTTGTCTTTATGTGCTAGATTATCATTCTTTGCTTTGTTGTGCTATTTTCAGTTGCAACTAGAAAATGTTGAGAACTTATTTGAAACTTAAATTCAGTTGCCTTGTCTTACGTACTAATTCAACAAATCTCATTAAATAGAAGGTTGAATTGGGGTGGCGACTGCATAGAGATCGTTTCTCATCCTACTGGTTCCACCATATGTCTCAATCATGTCAAGTTCATCTGGTTTTGCATCATTCGGGAGTTTCCAGTCAAACTGTTACAACAACTGAACAAGTGCTAGTTCAACAGTTGCAGAAGCAGATGATATGCCAGGACACATTCTCCTTCCAGCCCCAAACGGAAGAAATTCAAAGTTTGTCCTCTTGAAATCAATGGAAGAAGCAATGAACCGCTCTGGCTGAAAGCAATCAGCATTGCTTCAAGGTTTGGGGTCTCTCCCTATTGCCCAAACGTTGATTATTACTTTTGCTTTGTTAGGGATCTTATATCCGAAAATTTCAGATCTTTGCGTTGATTCTCTTGGGAGCAATGGAACAGGAGGGTGTAATCGAGGCATTTCCTTCGCAACTGATTTCAGGTAAGCCAGTTTGTGAATGTCTGTCTATTTATATGTTCTCTTTCTTCCAAGCACTTGTTGCACCTCAGCTTGTGCCTTCTCTACTACTCTTGGATTCCTCGGTAGTTCTGCCATTGCCCATTCTAAAGTAGTTGCTGTAGTTTCACTTCCTGCTGCAAAGATATCCTAAAAAACATATGTGAACCACCTTGAGTAACTACCACAAAATAGTGACTTCAGCTTGAATTCGTAAATCAATCTAGATCAAAGATTTCAGTCTGGATAAAAATGAAAAAAGAAGTGCAGAATCTAAAGATCATACCAAAATCACATTTTTTATGTGACCGGTTGTGATTTCGAAATTGAGCTCGCTTGATTGTTGGGAGTTTTAGAAGCACATCAACTAGATCTTCCTCACATGGTTCATTATTCCTGTTATTTGTGTATTTGATCTTCGTCTCATAATCACCAATAATCTCATCAAGAATCTTTTCAAACTTTTTGTGTAGTCTCTGCAATGTAGGCTTCATTCCAGTCAGGACTCCAAGAAACTTAACAGAAGGGAACAAATCAGCTACATCAAACCCGGAAATGATTTTTACTATTTCCTTCATTGATGATATGAATTCCTCTTGACCTCTGCACTTCCTTCCAAATGCTGCCCTGGAAAACATCTCTCTGAGGTTTATTGGAAGTCCATCGGAAGCGTAGACAGATTCAATAAGGTTCCTTACTTCTTCCTCTCTTATTGATCTAAACAACTGGACACGCTGAGCACTTAAGAGCTCTAGCACACAAATTTTCCGAATCTGTCCCCAGTATTCGCGATAGCGAGAGAAGAAAATACCAGGATGGTCATGTGAAATTACTTCAACTACAAGCGTGCTTGGTCTTTGTGCGAAAACAATCTCATGTTTCTGCAAAACATCTCTAGCTGCTTCTGGTGAAGAAATCACTACAGCCAAAACCTCACCCAACTGTAGCTGCATAATTGGTCCATATTTCTTTGCCAAGTCTCTCAAGGAATAATGCCGTAGTGCGCCAGCAAGCTGATGCAAGTTCCCGATAATCGGTAGCTTCCAAGTTCTTGGGGAAAACTTAGAAGTTAGACCTTTTGGTTTAGAGATTCTCCAAAGAATCACAAGAAATGGGAAGAGAAGAGTGAGAACAAGATAGACTGGAGAGAATGGGATCATTAGGAAGGTAAGAAGAGAAGCAAACAACTTAACTGTCTTTATGTTTTTAGCCAGCTTGAAGCACCTAGTCCAATCCTTGAACTTATAGAAAAGATGGCTTCTTTTTCTTTCTTTCTCTACCTCTCTTTCTTTTTCTTTATCATCTAATCAAAATGTCTACTTGTACTTCATTGTGTAGAGTCTACACCTCAATTAGTGTATGGTGTAGGACTGGTGAGGAAAGAATTTATGCTAGATTTTCTTGCAAAATAGCATGTTGGCCCCACTATTTTGTTGGTCTGACGGAGTCTTCTAAGTCTATGCGAATCTAGTTCTTATAGCTGACTTATTCTGCGTTCCACGTCATGGTGTCAAAACGGGCCGGCATGATCATAAGACGGTACTGCATGGTAAATAAATATGTCTGGATTGGCACACCACGTGGCACGATATGCACGAGGTACGACAGACATGATTAAGAAAAATAATTAGTTTGTAAAAAATTAAAAATATATATAAATTAAATTTGTTTTAATTTTTTTGGGCATAATTTCATTACAATGAATGTAAAAAAAATTAAAAAATATATAAAATACTTTCTAGGGAAAAATAATATATATTACAAATATTATGTCAATTTGTAATTTTTTACCAAAAAAAAATTCAAATTTAATAAGTTTGGGCCAAAATTAAGAGTTTAAAAATATTAAGAATCTAAGGTAAAATTTACCTCTAATAGAAAATTGGGAAAACTAAGTAGATGTCCAATTTTTTAAATTAGCTTCTGTAGATGTCTTTTTTTTTTTAAAATTTTATAGGTAGATGTTCAATTCATTTAAATGTTACGCTAAGGTGTACTTGCTTTTATATTTTTGTCCTTTATAAGGTTAGTTTTTTTTTTTGGAATTTTTTTTCTTTCTCGTTTTTGCTGTCTCTCTTCCCGTTCTATTTCGCTCTCCTCTTCATTTGAGCTTCATCTCTCCGCACTCTCTCTCTTTCTCTCTCTCTCTCTCTCTCTTTCTCTCGTTGTTTCTCTTTCTTTCTTTTCTCTCTCTCTCTCTCTCTCATTTTTTCTGGTGGTGGTTTCTTTTTTCCGGCAGTTGCTTCTTCTCCGGTGGTGCAAAATACATTGATCGAGTTATTGAAATATGTATGTTCTTGAATATTTTGGTTGTTTTTAGGTTATTTTCTTGATTGAATTGGGGATTTTAATTTTTATTGCTAATGTATGGTGCTATTATAGTTAATTTTCTATATAATATTGTTTTAGCTCGTGATCAATGGTGATTTGTGTGTTTTTTACGTTTTTTTGAGTTGTTTTTCTTGGTTTGAAATTTTTTCCAGATTCGTTAATAGATTTTTATATGCGATATATATGTTTTGTACGTTGGTATATATACTGATATATATAAATATTGTTTTCTAGTTTGTGTATATCGTATATACCTAGTTTACAATCTTATATACAGTGAATTAAAAGTTATATATCAGCTTTTATTTTCATGTCTTATGAGTTTGTTTCTTTAGAGTTCAATATTATATGAACAGACTTGGAAATCCTATTTACCATGTAGTAAATTTTATGTACCATTTTCATCCTACAAGAATATTAATACTTATTGTCTCTATTTTTGGTACATGATTGTTAGTTATTTGTGTATATTGATTTATGGTTCATATGCATATATATCGTGTCTGCATATTTATGAACATGGTATTTTTTTTATGTACATTGTGCTATTTGTATTTTTCTCATATGTTCGTAATGTTTTCCTAGGGATGGTGAAGATACCCGTTATTATTCGCTATCATAGTCGCTGGGATAAGAGTAGAAAATACGTAGATTATAGGTTTACTGGTATATTGGTTGATGAAAGGTGTGGGTATATAGAATTTTTGGATTTTCTTTTTGGAGAGGTATATTTAGGATTGCATCGATTAAGGTATATTGTTCATTTGTTTATTGATATGAAGTATGTGGGTTCTAGTAATAACCTTTTAGAGATTAAAAATGACAACAAATTAGGTTAGTATTTTTACATGGCCAAGATAATAGTGATATGAAGTACCCGCTTATAATTACCTATGATGAGATTTCATTGGTAGATGCTGCTGTGTGTACACCTAAGATTGCTCAAGTTAGTTCATCTTCTATAAGGAGGGGTTCAGGTGTTCTTGAGGTTGGTTCAAGTTCAAAATCTAGTGGTCCATTGAGCATGTTGGAGATTGGTTCTTCTTCCGTTGGAAGTTCGGTTGCTTCGCATATTTTGACTCCTAGTTTTAGCAACTCTCCTAGTTGTGATGATATTAAAGGCTACTTAGTGGACTCCAATAAATTAGATGATATTATAGGAAAGTATATGTTTGCTAATAAAATATTGTTGCAGAGGGCTTTGGGTATGTTTGCAGTTAAGAATTACTTTGAGTTTGAAACCGTTAAGTCTAGCCCAGATAGGCTTGTGGGTCGATGCACTGGTTCTAGTTGTTTATGATATGTTCGTACTTCTAAGAGTCGGAAAGGTAGATTATGGATAATTAGAAAGTATGTTGGTGAGCATAATTGCTCATTAGATGTTGTCCACGACCATAGACAAGCAACAAGTGGTTTGTGGGTGCATTTTAGATATGATCAAGGCAGAAAAGAAGAGACGAAGGACGCTCGAGGATATCATTGAGTACATACGCAATGAGTATAGTGTGAACATTAGCTACTTTAAAGCTTGGACTACTCGAGAGCTTGCTTATGATGCTATTCAAGGTTCTCCCGAGGAGTATTATGCTTTGATTCCATCATATCTGGTAGTAAAGGAAAGTCGTAACCTTGGTATGTTGTCTTTTTTTTTATTCTGGTTTTCTGGTATATCGTTTTTTGTCTTTCGTATATTAATTTTTTCACTTGTTACATCTGTATATCTGCGTATTGGTACAGCAGATTTTTCACTTTGTTTTTTAATGTTTTGTTATTGATTTTTCCTTGTAATCTTATATACAGATTACGTAGTTGATGAGAATAAGACTTTCTGTTGTTGTTTATTCTGGTTTTTTGGTATATCATTTTTTGTCTTTGGTATATTACTTTTTTCATTTGGTATATCTATATATCTGCATACTGGTGCAGCAAATTTTTCACTATATTTCTAATGTTTTGTTCTTGATTTTTGCTTATAGGTTCATATACAGATTACTTAGTTAATGAGAATAGGAACTTTATGTTCTTGTTTATTCTAGTTTTTTGGTATATCGTTATTTTTGCTTATAGGTTCATATACAGATTACTTAGTTAATGAGAATAGGAACTTTATGTTCTTATTTATTCTAGTTTTTTGGTATATCGTTTTTTGTCTTTGGTATATAAATTTTTTCACTTGGTATATCTATATATCTACGTACTGGTGCAACAGATTTTTCTACTGTTTTTTAATATTTTATTCTTGATTTTTCCTTATAGGTTCATATATAGATTACTTAGTTGATGATAATAGAAACTTTGTGTTCTTGTTTATTCTTGTTTTTTGCCTTTGGTATATAAATTTTTTCACTTAGTATATCTATATATCTACGTACTAGTGCAACAGATTTTCTACTTTGTTTTTTAATATTTTGTTCTTAAATATTTCTTATAGGTTCATATACAGATTATGTTGTTGATTAAAATATGAACTTCATGTTCTTGTTTATGGCATTTGGAGCTTCAATTAAAGGTTGGACGCATTGTAGGCTGGTGATATCAGTTGATGCGACATTCTTGAGATCGAAGTTCTAGTAACTGTTTATCTGCTATTTGAATTTTATGGTTATGTTGATGTCCTATTTTTTTTTTTTTTTTTTGTAGATTAAATTATGACTGGTAGATACGATTTTCCATATGGTAGATATTTTTCATATTATGGTAGATAAATTTTTCAGTTATGTTAATAATAAGCAAATGGATATCACAGGACATGAATCAGCAATCATTCATTCATTTACATGTCATAATTTGAAGAAGACCCATCAAAAAGTTTAGAGAACAAGTTTCCCATAATATATACAATGGTCACCATACTAATTTTACTCTCGACCCATTGTGGCTCATATGGTATAGCTGACCAAGATATGTGGGACATATTGAATAATTAAGTTTGATAGTCTAACAAGACCACATTGTTATTTTAATGATTCTCCATTTATATGATAAAGAGGGTCTATATCCTGTTTTAGTGGCTGGCATATATATTTATATATAATGTATGTCATGTTTTGTTTGTGTGTGTCTTCAACTTATTGGGCCTCTATTTTGAAATACATATGTGTATTTGTTTAGAATATTCATTCAAAATTTGGTTCATAAAGTAGTCAAATATAGACAGGTTCTGCTTTTTGGTATGCATAATCTTTAATTTATTTTAGGTCATAAGAACAGGTTCTGTGTTTTGGTATGCATAATCTTTAATTTATTTTTGGTCATAAGAAAAGATTATATAATCAAATAGATTGTCATGGTTCATAGATTTTCTAATATGGTTCATAAATTTCCATTTGTTGTATATGTTATTGTTTACAATGGGTTCAATATTTGTTATATATCTAACTATTTTCTAACATGGATTGCAGGTACAAATATGGCTTATCTAGTACCGAAAGCCCAATGAACAGAATAAAAAATAGTTTAGGTCCATTCAAAGTCAAATGTTTCACAAGATGTTATCAATAAACTCAGCATTCAGCAAAAAAAAGAGTTTAGAAATAGTATTTTTGGATATTTCCTAGATGTCAAAGTCGTTATTACCATTCCATGACGTCTACGCCATCTGGTGATCAGACAATGCCAAGCTAATAAAGATGATGAATTGGCCTTCAACATCAATGGAATAAATTTATATTACAGGAATATACAGCTGTGATGGGATTAAAAACAAGGGAGATAGCAAACATTGAAGCACATGAGCTAAAAAAAGAAAGTTTGCAAAGATATTTGGAGAAAATATTGAAGGAAACAAACAAAGAAAAAAAAATGAGAAAAATATATCAAAATCTGTGCAAATAAAACATCTGAAATTGGAATTTGACAAGTATAATGGAAAAAACGACGATATGATGATAAAGCTTGCAAAGCTTCACATCATAGAGAACTTTTTTCTTCGAAATCAAGACAAAATAGCCATTAACGAGACATATGTCGACATGCTATACTACAACTGGATGGTAGAAGTATATCATTGGGGTAAAATAAGCTACAATGAAATTGTTGAGAGCTTCAAAGCAGCAGCAACAAAGCAAAGACTCAGTAGCTATCCCCTATATGGATGCCCAATAGCACTACAGATTTGGGCATCCGAGATTATCTCACCAGTAGAAATATATGTCAAAAGGGTAGGGAGCTTAATTCCAAGAATAACGAACTGAGCATCCAACAAGCAGCCAACCTAGAGAAGCTTGCAAGCAAATGTCTTCGAAGAACTAGATGTAAGTATATATTAAAATAGTAACTTTAAAATATAAATTTATACAAATTTATATAACTTATTTCAGAATAGAAACTTTTTATGTTACTAATTATTATGTACTATAACATGAAACGTATGTACCACATACAGAATTTTATCCACTACAACAATAGCATTATCTACCGAAAAAAAAAAAAGGAAAAAAGAACTAGAATAGTATATAGCACAAGTACAAAGTCTTTCTATCATACCAATATCTTTAATTTGTCTATGAGAATCATAAACTCATCAATGCTCTTTCTATCATGTAAGAAACCTATATAATATTTATTCACTATTTATAGAATATTATATACTTAATTATAAAGTGTATCTACCAGCTAAATGATTTTGTATTCTGAAATCAATCTAGATCAATTTGTATATACTTACATCTAGTTCTTCAAAGACATTTGCTTGCAAACTTCTCCAGGCTGGCTGCTCGTTGGATGCCCAGTTCGTTATTCTTAGAATTAAGTTCCCTACCCTTTTGACATATATTTCTACTCGTGAGATAATCTCGGATGTCCAAATATGTAGTGCTACTGGGCATCCATATAAGGGATAGCTACTGAGTCCTTGCTTTATCACTGCTGCTTTGAAGCTCTCAACAGTCTCATTGTAGCTTATTCTACCCCAATGATATTCTTTTACCATCCAGTTGTAGTCTAGCATGTCGACATATGTCTTGTTGATGGCTATTTTGTCTTGCTTTCCAAGAAAAAGTTCTCTATGATGTGAAGATTTGCAAGCTTTATCATCATATCGTCTTCTTTTCCATTGTACTTGTCAAATACCAATTTCAAATGTTTTCTTTGCACAGATTTTGATATATTTTTCTCATTTTTTTCTTCTTTGTTTGTCTCCTTCAGTATTTTCTCCAAATATATTTGCAAACTTTCTTTTTTCAGCTCATATGCTTCAATGTTTGCTATCTCCCTTGTTTTTAATCCCATCACAGCTGTATATTCCTGTAATCTAAATTTGTAACGCCTTCCATTAATGTTGAAGGCCAGTTCATCATCTTTATCATCTTGGTATTGTCTGGTCACCAGATGGTGTAGAAGCTATGGAATGGTATTGACGACTTTGACATCTAGGAAATATCCAAAAACACTATTTCTAAACTCTTCTTTTGCTGAATGGTGAGTTTGTTGATAACGTCATGTGAAACATTTGGCTTTGAATTGACCTGAACTCTTTTTTGTTTTGTCCATTAGGTTTCTGGTACTAGATAAGCTATATTTGTACCTGCAATCCATGTTAGAAAATAGTTCGATATATAACAAATATTGAACCCATTGTAAACAATAATATATACAACAAATGGAAATTTATGAACCATATTAGAAAATTTATGAACCATGACTATATATTTGATTATGTAGTCTTTTCTTATGACCAAAAACAAATTAAAGGTTATGCATAGCAAAACACAGAACCTGTTTTTATGACCTAAAATAAATTAAAGGTTATGTGTACCAAAAAGCAGAACCTCTCTATATTTGACTACTTTGTGAACCAAATTATGAATGAAAGCAAATACACATGTATTTCAAAACAGAGGCCCAATAAGTTGAAGACATACACAAACAAAATATGACATACATTATATATATATATATATATATATGTCAACCACTAAAATAGGACATAGACCCTCTTTATCATATAAATAGACAACCATAAAAATAACAATATGGTCTTGTTAGACTATGGAACTTAATTATTCAATATGTCAAACATATCTTGGTCAACCATACCATATGGACCATAATGGGTCGAGAGTAAAATTAGTATGGTGTCCATTGTATATATTATAGGAAACTTGTTCTCCAAACTTTCTGGTAGGTCTTCTTCAAATTATGACATGTAAATGAATGCATGATTGCTGATTCATGTTCTTTGATATCCATTTTCTTATTATTAACACAACTAAAAAATTTATTAACTATAACATGAAAAATATCTACCATATGGAAAATTGTATGTACCAGAGTCATAATTTTATCTACTAAAGAAACAAGACATCAACATAACCATAAAATCCAAACAACTGATAAACAGTTATACATTAATAAATAGTTTTGAGAAATGACAATTTACACAATAATTACTTCCTTGTACAAAAATTGTCTACTATATAAAAAATTATATCTACAAGCATTGTAAGTTTATCTACCAAATGCTTATGTATGAGTTTTAACTGTTTTATAAATTAAGCTAGACATTACAAGCTTCAAGATTTAATGGCAGTAATTATCTCACTCAGACTGAGTATTTAACTCAAAAGCACAACACAATATGAAAAGACATTTGCATGATTATTCGCAATCTGATCAATGAATCAAAGTGAGGCATCTTTTAAACCATTCTTATTATGAGATATTGCCAAACTACCGGTAGATCTAGCTATCAAGCTTAACTCATAATTTCCTATCATACCATAAACTTGAAAATACACAATCTTGTAAATTATAAATTTATATCCAACACCCATAATTGCACAAATACATATTACCAAAAGACATCATCTCGAGTGGTTGTTCCAGACTATTATAGAGTTCAACATTTCTGCTAAGTCATTCTACAAAAAACCCCAAATAATAACCCTGTACTAACGTGGGTATCCTGAATTTGAATTCTCAAGTTCAAAATTTACTTATATTTTTGTCACTATATCACACTTCCACAAACTGAATTGGCAATGACTGGTGGAAGCGGCAACAAGTCTCCAAGCAAAAAGGACGGATGAAATACCAAACCAATTATTATCAAAGCATTTGCATCTAACAGATTAATACTGAAACTAGTAGAACATTTCTCTTAGGTAATACATCAAACACTTAATATCCAATACTCTTTTATCTATATAGGTACCATAAAACCAACAAAGTGCTATTTCCATAAAATCATTTGGTAAAAAATGAACAGTAACTTATATATACATACTCACTGAAATTAAAGAAAATCGACCATAATTTATCTATATCCTTTAACTGAAATCAAAGAAAATCAAGAGAGATAATCTAAATCTTAGATAATATATTATTACGTATATACTTATATGAACCAAATCAAGATTAAATGGAATTTGCAGATTCACAAATTCATATATATATATATATATATGTATTTACTAATTAAGAGGAGTATATATACCTTTGGATGATTAAAACACCTAGTTTTTTTTTTTTCCTTATGAACCAAAATTTAACAAAAATTTCAGAGAATAAAATTAAATCTAATATGCATGTAGAAAATGTATTGCAGAAAGATACATATACATATACATATATATATAAAAAAATCGGAGATATGAATGTACCTATCAATATTGAAACCCTAACTTTCGATCTTTATGAACCGAGTTTTTTTTTTTTTTTTTGCTATGAATTTCAATCCAAGCTTCAAATCGTTTAGATTTTCGTACATATATCTTCGATTGTATCCTTGTACGTATACTGCCCATTTTTTTTTTGGCGATTTTGAAGAAAGGATTTTTGTAAAAAGATGATTTTCTCAAAGAATGAAAATCGGAGATTATGGAATCGTAGTTGAGAAAGTGAGGGAAAATTTAAGAAACTAGATGATATTGGTCATTCACCTAAATTTAAAATATTGGTCATCCACCTAAATTTCTTCCAACAAATTAGTTTAGCATGGTACACCTAAAGCAGTTCAATTAATTGATGATAAAGACAGAAAACCACTAGTCTGTAATTTAGCCTAAATTCATAATAATTCTCTAACTCCAATTGTTTCTTTTTTCATTTAAAACTTTTTATAAAAGAAAAAATAAAAGTAATAATTCTTATAGGGATGGTGCAAGTAAAAGAGGGTTGTTCATTGGGTAGACTAGCTAATTTGACTATTTTTTGGCCAAAAACTTAGTATATGAACAAGCTCAAAAATTTATAGCTAAATGTTTAACTCGCTTAATGATAAAAATATAAATCCAACGTATTCCACAAATGAAACTTTAAGAGAAAAGGATAGCTACAACTTTTAAAATATGGATGTCTACTTAAACTAATTTAAAAAATTGATCATCCACTTAGTTATCTTTTATTTCATTTTTTTTCTCATTAGGCATTGAATGCAGTATTTTTGTAGTTTTAATCAAATTTCTTGGTTTGTGTAAAATTATACCTCTGTATTTTTCTTTAAAAAAAAAACAATCAAACTTTTATACTTAAAATAGGGTTTCTAAGACTTTTACGCACAAAACGAAAAAAAAAATTACAAAAATACGGTGGATCAGTTTTTCTCAATTCCTGTACTGTATTTTTCAAAACGGTTTTAGAAAAAATGTCAGCTTTTAAAATAGCAACTAGTGAAGATTAACCAGTGGTAACTAGTAATCAAAGGTATTTAAAATAAAAAAAAAATGATAAGAGAAAAATATTTTAACTAGTAATAGAAATAGGAAAAATAATAAAAAGTACAAAAAATAGACAAAAAAAGAAAAAAAAGGAGTTAAAAAAATGTGTTATAACTGGTAACCGGTAATTAGTTTTAAACACTGATAACTAATAACTATTTTAAAAAATAATATTTTTCTAATAATAATTTTAAAAAGTGACATTTTTCTAAAAAATGTAGTAACGAAACTTAAAAAAAATGACCCACCATATTTTTCTGAACATTTTCAAAGAAGGCCGTGTATAGTCTAACTCCCTATTTAAAATATCTAAAAAATCTACCATTTTTATCCAAATTGACCAAAAAATTTCTTAATTAAACATGAAATCCAAATCAAGGATATCTCATTTTTGTTCACAAACACTTAAAATCTATTAAAATCTATTGAAAATAACTTGAAACATTCTGGAAAATCACCCAATTAATATACAAAATGTAGAAATTTGTAGAAAATTTAAATATAGAGGCATAAGTTTGAACAAGTCGAAAGATACGGTTAAAACCTTAGAAAAGCCATACTTCACTGTATTTTTTCTACAGTAAACCCTTTACAAAAATATGCACGTACATAACCCTACTACAATACATATTATTTGGATATACCTGCTACAACACTCATTATTAAGTGCATAAATTTTAACAACAATGTGGTGGTAGCATAATCGATGACCGTGGTCACCTATGATACTAAGGTTTAACGTCCGAATTCCTGTTTCTTTATTTTAACAAAAGATGATAATAGTAATAGTAATGACTCCTATAAGTGTTATACGTTGTAGTTCAGCAACAAAGAAACTAATATTTCAAGCACGAGAAAACGCTTGATGTCCTCGCAGCACGACAAAGACCAAAACATAAAAATAAAATAGAAAAAAATGCAGAGCACTAATGCTTTTATTTTAGTTTTTCTTTGTCATTTTTTTATTTGAGAGAGTAGAGATTTCAACTGACTATTACACTGAAAAGAAGTGTAGCTACTATTAGACTATCCACAAAAGATTTCTTTTTTTTTTTATGAAAAAAAAAACTATTAGACTCAATATTTTAGTGAGAGGGAAATTTTATTCAATGCATGTTTCTCTATTCGTCTTGGTCACCTTACGTTAAAATTACAATTAAAGTCAAATTGAGAAGAGTCCATCTAGACTAAACTCTAACAAAAACTAGGTTCACTAAGTAAATGCATTGCAATCAAATATACAAAATTTCAGCAGTCCTGAATGTTGTGATAAAGATGGAATTATATTCAATGGACTTGAGAAAAAAAGGATTGTAAGGTTATTCACCTTTGCCTTCCTTGTATCAAATTGACATAATTTAGTCGAGAAAACTAGGTGGATGAACAATTTCTTAAATTGGTTTAAAGATGTTCATATTTTAAAAGTAATAGATAAATGACCATTAATTAGTTTCTAGAGAAAATATCATAAAATGACCTTATATTTCGCATTTTTTTTACGAAGCCCCTTGCATTTTTAAAAATATGTAAAAATGCCTTTGAATTTAATATTTTATTACAAAAAGCCTTATAATTTGACCATTTTTAAAATTTGACCACCTCATATCATCAAAATTATAGAAATTGATGAAAAACGACAAAATCACTCTTAGTGAAGGATAGATTTAGATTTAAAATAAATTTAAAAATTTTCTATACTAATTTTGAAACAATATTTCTTTTTCTTTTTTTTTTTCAAAAGACCTCATAAATGATAAAATAGTTGTCGAACAACTATCTATGTATCTAAGCACAAGATAAAAAGAAAAATTTACACCCAATATCCGTTTTTGTGCCTCGTATTTCACGAATAGCTGTTTTTAAATTTTGTTTCAAAAATACCTATTTTTATGATACACATTTCATGTGTAAAATATGCATGGTATACAATTACAATATAAATTTTACTGATGATTTATATTTACTGTATATATTTATACATATTTTGAAATATATATCGATTTTAAGGTATAATTTTTACTCATGAAATGTAAACCGCAATATACATTCCATGAATAAAATATTTGTGGTTTACATTTCTCAAAAAACAAGTATTTGTGAAAATAAAAGTAAAAACGTGTATTCATGAAATTATGCTTAAGAAACGGATATTTATGAACTTTTCCTAAGTAAAAATGTAATGTAAACCAAAATCTTCTATCCACTAGGGTAATTTAGTCATTCTTATTAATTTTCCTAATTTAATTTTTTCCTGAAAATTTTCAGAATAGAATGTAATACAAATCTTAATCTTCCATATATTCCGTTTTGCCTTTTCTTTTTTAGCAAAACGATCTGCAATTGCATTAAGGAACAACATAACATCCTTATCTTCAGGTATTGCGCCACTTATGGTTTCCAGAATAGAATGTTTCATGGTCATTAGACTGATGCGGTTAGAACATGCCCACCGCCCATAGTCCTTTTTAATAGAAGAACAGGTCGTAGTAAGAGCAGCAGGACATTTTGTCCAAATTGCAAGGTTAAGATCCATACAACTAAGTACAATCATAACGTGCTCTTTCCATTTCTTGAAGTTTGTATAGTTAAGCACATGAATATTACTTATGTCGATAATATATTTATAGCAGAAACTGAATAAAGAACAAAACAAAATAACATACTCACAATCAATATCATGTCATAACATAAGCATATAATAATAATATACTAGCATGACATAAAACAAATAAGTATATAAGGTGGGCTCCCATCATAAGATACCCAGAACAATAATAATATTTAGTCTTTGGACAGAAAAACTAACTGTAAATGGTATTCTCCATACAGTAATTAAATATTAACAATAAATCATGCCAAACGATAAACCTTTCTTTACATTGACTTGTTGCTCGCATAGAAACTTGATAACCATCACTATTTATCATCGCAAGTGTGTTTATTATTTGGCTAATAATTTTTTTTTGGCCGATCATTATCCATATAAACAATAAACACATACATATTTATATTCTAAAATAAATAAATCCACACAACAGATATTATATTGGCAACATATTATTTCAATTCATTTATTTCAGAATACAAGACAAATAGCGAAAAGAAAAATAATCAAAGAGCCCAAAATAAGTCAAAAAATTTCTTAATGCACTGAAATCGGTTGACCTCTGAAGTGGTTCAGGTTGACCGAATCTGGCAGAGCCAAATTCAGCCAACTGGGCTGAGGAAGCGGTCGACCAAATACTGCTTGATCAGTCGACTGATTATTCGACTGCTTCTGGCAAAGACCAAATTATCAGGTTCGGTCAACTGAGCAATCGACCAGTCCCTTCAGCCAATCGATAGTTTTTGGCAGAGCCATTTTTATCCGTCAAATTCATGTACCAAGTTTAACAAACTAAGTGGGGGTCAATATCAATCTTATTGGGCCGAATTTCATGTCAGAACCTCATGAATTTGAGTCTAAATTAACCCAAAACTACCCGAAATTCAAACTAGGTCAAAAAACGGACCTAGCCTTATGGCGTCTGGCCAACTGATTGCCCAATAACTATAAGAATATGGTTTTTCCAGATTCAACGAAAACATAAAAAACACCAAAAAATTCTGAAATTCGATGTTTTAAGCCTCGAATTCATTAATCAAACGACCATTTGCCAAAACCTAACCCTCAATTTACTTTATTCCTCAAGAAAATCATATAAATCACGTGTCATATATGTTATATCTGAACCCTAGAAAGCTAAATAGGAAAAAATATTCAAAGTAGAGCATATGCATGAAAATTTCTAATCAATTTAGTATGATTTGCTCTAATACCATTTGTTAAACTAGATTAAGGATTGAATTAATTCTAGATACAACCATAGGATCATCATATCAGAAGATAGGAAACTAGATGTTGAGGAATGTAGAAGTAAATACGTAGATCCATAGCTAAAGAAAACCAAAAAGTGTAGCAAGAGTATGAATAGCGAAGCACGAACACACGAATGTGGGAATTCTAGAACGAGAGAGTTGGTGGCCTTACACAATCAAATCTCCTTAGGTGTGCTCCATGGGTTCTATCTCTAAGATGGCTATAAAGGAGAAGAGTTGTACGTATTATTAGGGGTAATTTCAAGAAACCCAATTATGGGACCAGAGGGCGCGTCGCAAGCCCTGTGGGGAAGCCTTGTGACCCGAAGTCACGTCGCAAGACCCGAGGGGGAGCCCTGTGACCCGAGGCCACGTCGCAAGGCCCGAGGGAGAGCTCACAGATCCGAAGGTAAGCCGTCCTACTGACAGGATCGCCTCGATGCCTAGGGATACCTCAGAGACCAAGCTGAATCTCTCTTTTATCTGAACAATGGCTTGAGACCACTCCGAACCTCGTAAATTATGGGCCATTACTATATTGACCTTGTGAGAGCCGCTCCTAGCTCCCAGCCTAGGGTGTACTACTCCGGCAAATAGGTCAGTAACCGAATTGCTACAGTGTCAGGGGTCTTGTCACATTAAATGCACCTCCCTCAGCTAAGATCAAGAGTTAGGATCATTGAACCCCTTCCCAAGACGATCCAACGACTCTAATACACACCAAATTACCTATTTAAGGCCCTCAACCACCACATTGAAGGCAGGCTGAAACAAAAGGTCAAAATTCTGTCTTTCTCTCTCATCACTTATATTTCTCTCATTGACAGCTCTCCATCGGAGGCTCTCACACTAAAACTCCGATCGCTAACATAAGCTTTAGAGTCTATTTGGCAGGTACCACACCGGTGCCCAGCACCCTCCTCCATTGCTACCTCGGGACCCCGAGGTCAGGAGAGAGGCCATCCCCATGCTCTTGGGCTCAAACCTAGCCCGCAGAAAGGGAGTTCTGACTCGGTTCTCAGTAACAACTGGTGACTAATTTTGATTTCGCACTCTTCTATAGTATTGAGATGAAATTTTATACCAACGCGTATTATGATTTGATTTGGGGACCATAACTCTGTAGGTTTTATTTTATATACTAAACACTCAATGTAACTCCATCTGTCACAATTGGGCCTTTATTAGGTATTTCACATTACAAAGTCCATACACAATTGATGTCTCTAGAGCTCATATAGTTAGATCACTAATTTGGCCCACTTAATTATTAAGACAGCCCATAATATGTATAATTATCATTGACTAATGTGAGCTCACATATAAAATAATAAAACTCAACAATTTTTCTATATTTCTTAAAACGCATGGAGTTTTGTAAAAATAAAAAATAAAAAAAAATAATAATAAAATACAAGCTTATTTTATGAAGTTTTCTCTTAGATTCTAGCTAAAACAAGACAGAAGGGGTGTATTTATTTTGACAATCAATTCAGTGGATATACATATATATATATATATAACATTAGATAATGCTTGAGGTACTAATTTTTGTATCAACTTTTTAATACTAACACATGTAATATGTGATTTATCACCACTCAATTGGTGATAATGTTTAATCTATTTGTGGTAAGTTTTAACACACAATTAGTTAATAACAACTTATATGCCATATGTGTTGGTACAAAAAATTTAGTACAAAAATCAGGATATATAGTGTTATCTATATGACATTATGTGTCTCAATTTCTAAGCGCGAGTCTATTATTGGATGGTTTTGAGATCTTGATTGACAAGGCTGTTAAAGCTAATATTGCAAATCACAATCTTCACAATCTCCTGTGAAATCCAATTAAGAAAGTATCATTTCTACTACTTGATCATCAAGCTGGCTACACTAAGACTGTGGAGACAAAGACACGACTATTTTACATGGTGAATTCAAGAAGTCAAATATCTTGATTACTTGAAATTCTATATGACTTACAATCCTGTTATCACCTGGAAAAAGGTATAACAGGAGTGGCAACCAAGTACAAATCATTCCTCCTCCTACTGCTGATTTTGTAAGTCTCAGACATGTCAAGTTCTGCCATTTTTGCACCATTTGGGAGATTCCAATCAAAATGGTACAACAAGTTAGCAAGTACCAATTCCATGTTTGGCAAGGAAAATGATATTCCAGGACAAATTCTCCTTCCAGCCCCAAATGGAAGAAACTCAAAGTTGGTCCCTTTGAAATCAATGGAGGAACCAATGAACCTCTCTGGCTGAAAGCAATCGGCATTGGGCCCCATACTTCTGGATCTCTTCCTAGTTCCCAAGCATTGATCACTATCTTTGTTTTATATGGAATATCATATCCCAAAATTATGCATCTCTCCCTTGCTTCTCTGCCTAGCAAGGGAGCTGGAGGGTGTAATCTAAGTGTTTCTTTGATGACACATTTCAAATAAACCAACTTCTGATCAATATCGTTCTCTTCGATTTTCCGTTTTTGTCCTCCTAGGACTTCTCGAACCTCGGTTTGTGCCTTCTCCAATGTTCTTGGGTTCCTTACAAGTTCTGATATTGCCCATTCTAAGGCAGTAGCTGTAGTTTCACCTCCTGCACCAACTATATCCTGGAAAGAGATTGAAGTAATTAATACTAGCTGGTTGCACCTACAATTTGTAGTTATTACTTTAACTTTAATTTTGTGCAACAAAACTAGATATAAATCATGGGTTTTGAAGAGTATATAGTGTTATTAAACAAAATCATTGAAGAAGAAAAAGACACATAAAGCACAAGGAGTCATTACAACTCAATTTTGTTTAACAAGCTAGCAAGATGAATTATGGTCATTAAACAATACGTAATATAAAGAAGTGATCCAAACGTATATGGACACGTAAAGAGATAAGGATTGAACAAAAGCAATGAAGAATTGTTTTTTTTTTTTTTTTTCAAAAAAAGGCTGCCACTAAGACCCATTTATGTGTAGCAAGGCTACATAAGTTGTGGTAGTTGAACATTATATAATATGCTTAAATGAAGGTCATGAAAAATTATAGGAACATATTACCGAAAAAAAAAAAAAGAAAAAAAAACACAGTAACAACAACAACAGAGTAAAGTCTGAAAATCATACCATAACCACAGTTTTAATATGATTGGTTGTGATTGGAAACTTAAGCTCACTTGATTGCTGGAGTCTCAGAAGCACGTCAACTAGATCCTCTTCCAATGTCTCATCAATATTATTCCTAGTACTTGCTTTTTGAACCTTAATCTCATGATCCCTAATAACATCATCAAGAATCTTGGACAATTTTTGTTTCACTCTCTCAAGTCCAGGCTTAATTCCAGTAACATAACCAAGGCACTTAATAGAAGGAAAGCAATCAGGGACAGTAAAACCTGTACTAAGTGTTAGTAACTCCTTAAGCGACATTATGAACTCATCATGGCCTCTGCTCTTCTTTCCATACACCGCCCTCGAAACCGTTGCGATCGCCGTTGAAATAATCATCTGGCTCAAGTTTACGGGTCGTTTCCCATCACACGAACAAGACATAATGGACTCAACAAGAGTCCATGCCTCATCTTCTCTCACAGATCTAAACGACATCACACGCTTCGCAGTAAGCAGCTCAACGACACTGATTTTCCTCATTTGTTTCCAGTACTCCCCATAAGGGGAGGCCATAAGACCACCCGGATGCTCAAACGACATCGCTTCCATCCCAAGAGTGACTGGCCTTTGTGCAAAGATGAGCTCCTGTGCCTGAAAGACCTCTCTGGCTGCTTGTGGAGAGGAAACGACAACAGTCAAAATTTGGCCAAAGTGGAGCGTCATGACGGGTCCATATTTGTTTGATAAGTCCCTCAGGCATCGATGTGGGAGTGATGAACCGGCTAATTGGTGTAAGTTTCCTACAAATGGTAGCTTCCATGGTCCTGGGGGAAGCTTAGGATATGGACCTTCGGACTTTGTTCTCTTGAAAAATAAAATTAGTAGGGGGAATATGAAGAGGAGAATTATGAGAAAAAGATTGGAGGAGGGGAATTGGAACATTATTATTGTTATTATAATTATATGGGCTATGTTTTTGGTACGGAACTATTATATGGGCAGCTTTATGTTTTTGAAATAGCAGATACTGGATCTTGTTTCTCTTTTTTTTTTTTTTTGGTTTGCTAATAGAGATGAGTTACTAGATCTTGCTGGTAGTTGTGTTAGAACGTTAAGAACAAAGTAACAAAAAAAAACAAAAACAAAATCACGCTCTCGGTATTGGTGAAAGGTTATTCAATAAGGCAACGGTATTCATGAACAGCTTATTTTATGTCTTGTCAATTCACAATTATTCAGCATAAAGACAAAAAAGTAACCTAAAAAGAATAGAGTCAAAAAATAACCTGAAACGAGTGCCATGTGCGCGGGTCACGATATACATATAATAAAATCAATAATCAGTAGAGGAAATATACGATATGAAGAGGAGGATGATAAGAAAAATATGAAACGAGGAGAATTTGAACATTGTAACTTAGGATACGTAGAAAGGAAGAGGTCACCTAAAAACTATTATACGGCTCTGTTTATAGAATGCTAATACTTTCTGCCCGGCTTTTATTTTGTATACCAAGTGTTGGGACGGTTTTCTCAACTGTTTTCGTGTCTCTGCTGCTTCTGACTGTGTCCAATATCTGAGTGGATCGGAGGAGCCCCGAGGGGGTACCTGCAAAGACTCTCCGATGCTTAAGTCAGATATTGGCTCCAATAGATCATGAAAGTAGAATCATAAAATTACCTTTTTTTCCAGTGCGGGCGATATTTATATCCTCGGAATCGGGATCCAATTCCGAGGTTTCCTTTCCCGTGTCTTAGCTC
>JXTC01000424.1:122244-195289 GCA_002914845.1 Trema orientale
TGTTAGGACAGGGGTCTGGTTGGGCCGGGCCCATCCCAGATCTGGACGGGCCCTGCCTTGTCCCACCTTGACAGTATGGGCCTAAATGTCATCACATGACACATTCGTGGTTCCCAGATGGTTTTTCTGCCCACGTGTCAACTAACCGTCCCCGGTTTCGCTCTCTATCCACTGGGACGTCCACGTGGCGTGCGTTATAAAAGCGGGTCCCACACCAAGATTAAAATGCCAAGATCTTGTTGTTCGGATGTTAGTTGTTTGAATATATATATATAGGGTCATAATCTAGTAGGTGTTTTTTTTAGGGATAATATTATTTTTATATTTTATATTTTGACATTGTTTTTAATTTATACTTTCTGTTTTAGTTATTATCAATACTGACAATTAGATTTAAAATTTATTATAAATTTATACCCTGACATCAATTTAAAATATTTAATTTATTATGATGATTTTATAAATTTATTCTCGGATAAGTTTTTATATAGCTTATTTTCAATTTTTTTAATGACATCTTAGTATATTAACTGTTTTTAATTTTTGTCATAGTATAAATTTATGATAGATTTCAAATCTAAGAATCAATATTGATAATAACCAAAATAGAAGATTCAAATTGAATAAAGTATCAAAATACAGAGTATAAAAGTGATATTATCCCTTCTTTTTTACCTATATATTTATGGCCATCGGTTAATGCACCCACCTCAAAATTTAGGCACCCGTGTCCCACTGCAAACAAACATATTTACACATCCGAGTAAAATACAACATATGCGTAAAATGTAAATTTTGGTAAGCACGAAATATTTTTCGGGAGCGTCCATACCAGAAAATTGGTCTCTCTCGGCTTTAAATGTGCACTTATGTGTCTATATGTATAAAACAAATTATAAAGGAAGATGACCCTTCTCGACAACCTACCTTATAATTTTGTGCTTGGCCTTACTGTTAATCACAGTCATCTAATATGTCGACAATAAGGCCATAAAAATAAACGGCATATATTTATATATCCTTTTTTGTTGCTACGTTAGTCACGCAAGCTGACTTTATGTCTAATCAGTAACCAAAATTAGTCAGCATATACGTACAAACGGCGAATAAGAAAATAGAGGACAAAATAATTATAATATATGATGAGGAGAGAGAGGAAACATAAAATAAAATAAAAGGGGACTTCTAGGGAACTGTACACCTAAATGGGTGTATCAATAAGCACCCTGGTAAGGTAAAATTTTTGAACTTTAGATGTAGATCGAAGGGTGAATAAGGCTGCACATTCATAATTAGCCAAGTGCCCTAACTAGTAGGTGATACTTTCTAAAATTCTTTCTACATCTCTAGTCGTCTTCCTTAACGTCTGTTTTGAGCAAATCAAATTAATGGTTATTTGTCCAATACTCTTTGTTTTACATTGTAGATCTTTTTTCTTGTTTTTCCTTTTTTTTTTTTTGTTGAAAGGGAATTTTCATTATTGAACTTTTAGGTCTTGTTATGGGTGTTGATTTTTATTTTAATTATAAATTTGGTGAAAGAGTAAGACCGATTTTTTTGGCTAAAAAGAGAAGCTTAGAGTAAAGTGCAATCGGCATTCTCTTAAAATCGGCATAAAGAAAAATCTGTCAATATGGACATAGAGATTATAAGAGATCAAAAGAGGAAAAAACAGAAAAATATAAAAAATAAAACTATACGCAACCATTTTATTAATATGTTGGGATTGGATCCCCTTACATTTTTCTCCTTTATCCTGTTTTAATTTGATATCGATGCAGCTCATCTTCTTCTTCAATTTATTTTTTACATTTTCAAATCATGTTTCTTATAGTATATATAAATGAAATCCTAGTAGAAGTTTCAGCTGACATAATTTATTATATCATTAGTTGAGAGGAGAAATAGATCATCCAAAAGAGAAAGAAGCCGTGAGAAAAGGTCAGAGTTTTGGACTGAGGATGTAGGGAGGTCTGATTTTTTTTTTTTTTTTATAAACCTCGACGAGACGAGAGAAAATTTAATATAAAAAAAGATAGGAAAAAAGATAACACCTAGTCAGAGGGGGACAAAAACCTAACCTCACAAGGACTAAAACCATTAACAGAATAAAAATCAGCAAAACCTATAACTCGGTTTCATAATACAATCGTCATAAACGAAAGAAGAAATAAAAGAGGGAGCCGACCACCACCAAGTAGAACAGACAATGGAAGGAGCTCGAGAAGCCAATGCATCAGTAACTCGATTACCCTCACGGAAAATATGTGTCACAACAAAATCCATATTAGCTATGTAACCCAAAGCCCTAGACCAAGCCGCTCTCCATCGAAAATGAACTTTTAAGGAACGAGCCATCAAGATAGAAACCACATAAGCAGAGTCACTCTCCATCCAGAGACGCTTCCAACCATACTTCCAAGCAAAGTTAATCGCATGGATAGCTGCTGCTAATTCAGCCTCAAAAGCATAACATACTCCCAAAGGAATACAAAAACAACCGCGAACAAACCCCCGATGAGTCCGAAACACCCCAGAGCACCCAGAAAGACCAGGGGCACCAAAAGCAGAGCCATCAGTATTAATCTTTACCCAAGAAAAAGGGGGAGGTCTCCAGATAACTTCAATAGTGTTGGGTACCTTACACGGCCTACCCCTGATTCGAAGCTCCCGTAAAATCAAAAGTTCAGTCATAGAGTTGAACATAGAACCTGAAACTAGGAACTCAGCCTCTCTGATGAAACGCCACAAAAGAGCAAGAGCAGTAGCGATGAAACTTTTCCTATCCTCAAAAACAGCCAGATTCCGAAGATGCCAAATAATCCAAAAAACAGCGATTAGACCAACTTTCCAGAAAGCACAAAGTTGAGGGCTCAAAGAATAAAGTTGCGCTTTATCCCAAAGATCCACCACAGAGCCCTCCAGAAAAATGGGATTACGAAATATGGATGACAATGCTGACCAAAGCTGCTGGGCAAAAAGACAAGTGGGAATAAATGGGAAAGGTCCTCTATTAAAGACCGACAAAAGCAACAACAAGACGGAAGATTAAAACCTCGCCTCATCAGAGTAGCTGCAGTCGGTAGCTGATTATGAAGAATTCGCCAAAGTAAAAATGACCTCGTCGAGGGAATGAAAAAGGTCTAAATCTGTTTTCCCCAAGAGCAAACAACTGCAGAGCCAGAGATTGAAAGATAAGCATCAGAATAAGAGACAGAGCCATCCAAGGAACCCATCCAATATAAGGCATCTGGACCATCTAAACAGACAACTGATTTAATAATATCTACAATGGCCGGAAAACGATCCTTAAAAGCCGGGGGAAGAAGCCAACCTGAGTCCGAAAAAAAGTCTCTAACAACGCTCTCTAAAGGAGGATCAAAATCCATAGGAGAAGAAATCGAATCAATCAGTGGGGAGCCCAGCCAATTATCCGTCCAGACTTTAACCTTGGAGTGTCTCCAATCAGCCAACGAGATTCTTCACGCAAATCTTGGCACAAAGGACGAAGGCCCGGGTCTAATAAAAAGCGAGAAAGAGGAAGAAGAAGATAAAACAAGAGAGAGGGGGAGTAGCTGAAGAGATAAAATGAGAGAGAAAAGTTTTTTTTTTCTTTGTTTTGTGTTTTTTCCCATGTGTGATGGTGCATATTATATTGCCTACATTTAATCATTTATGACTATTGAATCTTGATCGTACGGTGAATAAACAATACCATACCGGGTGTATTGATACACTCATTTAGGTATACCGTATCCTAGAAACCCCCTAAAATAATATGCAGCGTAGTGATGTATGTGCAAGTTTGGATTTTCATTTAGCATTTAAGATAGAGTCGGTGCTTTGGACGGAAGCCAATGGATTCTATCCATCAAAGTCTCGGGGGAATCACAAGTCTGTGAAATGGTGCAGTTACTTACACTTGGCTCATTAGTATATTTCATGCATACATTATAAATACTGATCAAGTCATTTTTTAATCACATGGGATGCAAATTCAAGGACGCTGATAAAAACTTTAATGTTTTGGATACATCCACTGTAATTTAGGCAATGTATATGACTACCACATAATTCACCCATGTAGGAACAAATTAGGTTTGTTGGTTTAGAAGTTCTTGTAGAATTACAATATTTGGTTGAAAATGTTATGGCGAAGCTTTGTCTATGTTTTACCATTTCCCTAATTAGACAACAACGGATATTTAAGAGGTAATATATAAATCATGTAATACTTCTACCAACTACTACTAAAGTGACAAAATGAGCCTTTTTTTTCCTACGCTGTCCGAAATTTCTCAAGTCTACATTTTAAGTTAAATGTTTGAAAAATCGTTTGTGTTGCAAGAGGCTTTCTATACTCTAGTTTAAGATTTCATTCAGATAGATCATATATAATGTGTTCCGAGTTCGCATAGATTTTTTTTTTTTTCCCGGTTTTTTATGGACTAAATGGTAATATTTAGGCAAACAAATTTAGGGCCTGGGCCTAGACTGAACTACTAGTTTAATTCTATGTTCCTATTAAAACATCAAAGTGAGAAATATGAGATAAGAATTGAACGTAAAACCTAATTTCGTGTGTAAATAAAGATATGATGTTTAGATAAGTGAGGAATGACGTTTGGTTGAGTAAAGGTGAATGGAGATCCTTCACACTTAGTTATGATCATGATTGCCTTGCTAGATCTCAACCAAGTTTGGTAGGCCCCTTTTTTTTGACTGCATTGGGTGATTCTCAAGTAGATAAGTCAGAAAATGTAAAGGGTTACCCGAGGGTTAAAGGTCCTTAAGAGTCACATACGTAGTATAGGGGTCAATATAGCTGCAGAGTTCCCCAAGATATCTCTTATTTTTATGCTTGTAATGGTAATTTAGCTGTTTGTAGGATTAAAACGGTAGTATAATTGTTTATAAAGTTAGAATTGTCGTATAAATTACATCCACATTACTCTCTCCTTTGTAAGGTTGCGTGTCTTCGTAGCAACCTTGCATGATAGTGGCAAGTTCATATAAACCTTGCAGCAATATATACTAAGTATTACGATATAATTTTGTCAATCCGTATGTCACATACTTTCTTTGGAATTTCCAAATTCACCCTCAAAATCGAACCACTCATTAGGGGCGAAGGGAAGGGGGGCCAAGTGGGGCAATGGCTTCCACTCAAATAATCAAATTAATTTCGTCCTCTTTGGAATATAAGTATAGGAGGATGGTTTTTTTTTTTTCCCCTTGGTCTAGTTTGCCACCACTAAAATTTTCATTTTAGAGTTATTTCCTCAATAAAAATGTGAATTTATCTCATTAGAAAGTTAGGGACAAGAAAAACGTATACAAAAAAATTTATACAAAATGATTTGGTCTCATTCAATTATTTTAATTTTATATAGTGTGGTCCCATTTTAGGATAAGGTGTGACTGAAATAATATTACCGTATTATCACATCCATCTAGAACTTAATTATTAATTTTTTGTATGTATTAAATCTTATTTACTCTATAGGAATAGGAAAGGGGGACAATTTTCTTCGTAAGAATAGGAAATTGAAGACAAATTAAAAACAATCCAAATTTGTAGAAAAATCCTTCAAGATGTGTTTTTTAATGTATCTTATTGTCAGTGGATCAATCCATTATAAAGTTTTAATTTGTTTTTGTGTTATTCTCGTATTTTGATATTTACTTGCGCCACTTTTGTAAATAAGTTTTGGCTCCGTCACCGCCAGTTATAATCCATTTTAGGTACTCTTGACATGAATTTATCTACTTTATTAAAAGAAACGAGAAAAGGCATCAATATTAACTAAAGTAGCACCAAAGAGTTATTAGTAGAGAAATGTGATAACAAAATTATAAATAAAGTTGTAACAAACCTACCTATCTAGGTTTTATTGAAAAAAAAAAAAAAAACTACCTATTTAGGTATTAGGTTTTTACTATATGTATTTTAAGTCTAGAAATTTCTAGAATTTAGGATTGAGTAGAATTTGAATATTGGAAATGTGTGGAAGTACTATACAGAAGCGTTTTCAAAAGAGAATAAGGATAAGAAGATATATTTCAAATTAATAGTTCTAAAATTATCTTCTAGTTTTTAAATCTTTATCAAAGTGTAATCTTAAAAAAAAAAGGAAAAAGAATTATATAAGAGTTTTAATTAATAGATTATTCGTGTATTTTTTTTTGAAAGAGATTATTCGTGTATTTAATCTAAGAAAAAATCTTAGAATTTCAACCTAAAAAAAAAAGCTTCCATTTTGTTCAAGATTTGAAAACATACCATTTGAATAGGGAGTATTTAAGCTAAGAATTTAGAGTGCGCAATGTTTGGTTCATGATTGAAAACATGCGATTTGAATAGGGAGTATTTAAGCTGAAAATGATTCAAAACTTGTAATTGGAAACCCATTTGATTGTAGTAATTTCTTGTTGTTTTGAGATTGAAAAAACTGAAATCGTATTTGATTGCATGTGTTATTTTCAAACATGAGAAACAAAATAGTAACGAATACATTTTAAGAATAATATTAAATAATTTATATGTACGTTAAACTAAAGATGATTTTTTTTTATTACTACAAATTACTGGTCTTCAACTTGTCACCAAAAATTCACTTGGCATTTTCTTCCATAAAAATAAGGTAATAAATTCGACGCAGTTTCGACGTAACTCATTTCTTCTTTTCCTCCCCTCTTTACTAGTTATCTTTACAGCTTGCGGTTGATTGGGATTACAAAACGTGGTCTTCGTTGTGCTCAATTGAAAATGTACATCCTGCCTTCCACGGGGAAGCAAAGTTGCAACTGCAAAGACATACTAATTAATTCACATCCATATTTCAAGAATTAAATACTTATTATATCTTTTATTTACAGCATACTAAACCCTTCGTATGAATTCCACGATTACCCATTATCAAATTCCAATTTTAGAATCAAAAGTTATGTTGAGAATTAACGAATGATAAATAAAAATAAAAACACACAGATTTAAGTGAAAATTCTAATTGGAAAAAATTACTGGCAGAGGAGTAAGTTTCACTATGTCGAAAATAAAGTACAAAAGATAGAGTATTTCACGGCCAAACCAAAATATATAGAATCCTAAAACCCAAAATATATACGAACAAAAACTGTACAGAAAAATCGGTCCAATAAAACAGGTCCATACCACCACAATGAGATCAGTGGTGGGCTCTGGGATAGGGCCGAGGCCCGATCCACCGCTTCCACCACAGATCTCAAAAAATTATCCCAATTACAAAAATGCCACATATGTCGCACTGTAAAGCTTTCGAGCTGAGGCAATCAGAATTGAGGTCAACTCTAACAAGTTAAATGAGCAATGGTAAACAAAATAGAAGCAGATTGGTATATGAACATCATTTAATTAAGCACCATCCGTCACCATAATCATTGCAACACTTGAAGGGTTAACTGTTAAGTAAATACCAACAAGATACATGATTTAGCAAACTATATTGAACACAAGGAAAGAAATACGAAAGAACAACTTTTCATACAGATCTCATCGAATATTTTTTATCCATTATTTAGTATAATGAAGTATATATTAATCTCTTTTATACATATTAAACAAGGAAGCCATACTAGCATTTTATAAGAGTGTACAAAGGTCAAAGTTAAAAGTGATAACTAGGTGAACTAGCCTATACAATATAAAGAAAATAAAAATTAAAACATGATGGATACGACCGGGGTATGCATGCGGAAGCATCTTTGGTGGTGGCAGATTAAGGTATCTAAGAGAGTATCGGTCCAGAATTCGCTACGAGAGGAATTATGGTATTCCAGATTGAACGACTCCTTCTATATTCATGGTGAATAGTCTTACTAGAATAATCACTACAACATCCACAACTCAAGAGCCTCATAATGGGAGAATAGAAAAAAAGAGGAAGAGAAATATCTAGAGAATATAGATATATATATATTCACATTTTGTATATTGTGATATTAGGTAAGGAAAAGATATTCTCTTGACGTAGAATATTTGTCAGATGCATAATCCAATTAATGCGTGTATTGTGTGTGAGGAGGTGTAACAAATAAAATTTATAATGAGCCATGCTATGAGGCATCAGTAGTGCCCAATACCATAATGACGTGCCAATCTATTACCGGATGATTTTAATTAATAAAATAGGTCTCACATACGCCCCACCTAAAGTATGATTCTAATTAGCTAGTAGCAAACAGATACATCATGTGTTGGATGCCTCACAGCATTACACTAATTAATAATATAGTACTTTGATATTTATGTTAATTTACATAAGCATATTTTTATAAGAAAAATATTCAATAATTTGTTATTTGATAAGGTGTGTAGAGAAAAAAGGCAATAGGGTCAATTATAGAATAAATATGTGATTATTGTATCCTCTTCAACTATTGACACCTACAAGGAATGCCTTATAGATGAAAACTCGACTGCCTGAGACTTTGAAGATGAACGAGTAGATAGAGGTATTAATGTGAGCTAGCCCATATTCTGGAGGAAAGTACGGTTCTGACCCAACCCAAACCACATTAATGCGGGTCTGACCGGATCGGTACATATAGTCAGGGCTATGCTGGGTCTTAGCAATAGGCACATTGACCCGGCCCAACCATACCCATATTTCTGCAGGCTCACATTTAGCCATTTTATATATAATTTTAAATATATTTCTTAATTAAAAATTTAAAAAAAACTTAATTAAATATTTTTATTTATATGCTTTTGATGTTATTTATTTACTTATTTTTAATTTATTCAAATTTTAAAAGAATATAAATATAATTTTTTATTATCTAACAAAAAATAAAGTGATAATAGAACAACAACAAAATTAGGCTTGCCTAGGCACTGTCCACTTAGGCCCTTATAAAATATAGGTTGGACCTATGGATCGTGCCAGACTCTTTGACAAGAATAGTGACCGGACTGAGCCTAGGCTAGTACAAAGCCTGTGTGAGCTTATCATCCGGCCCACTTTACTTCTCTACGAGTAGAGGAAAGTTCCATGCAACTCGATAGGCAACAACAGCATAAACGACGAACTCAGGCAGGGTATCAACTTCAATTATGGAATAAAGATAAAGTAAATTTGGGTTGACGGAGGCCGAATTTTGGGTTAGAAGAGAGAAAACATCATTTGGACGGTTCCTGTTTTCCAGTTTTTGCTTTCAAATATTGGACCTAAAAATGGGTTGCTAAACACGAGTTTTGGGTCCTATTTTTATTTTTTAATTTTTTTTTCAAAACATAAAATTTAATTTGAAATGCGTAGCAGACTTATTTTTATTATGTTCTAGTTTTTCATCAGGCTATTATAATAGCCCCAATTATGTTGTAACAAGCTGGCTGTTTGTTTTTGAGAAAACATTCTTTTGGCTGAAATATGTTTTTTTTAACATAGTGTACATGACTACATTGTCTTGTTTAATTGGAAAACAAGTCAGACTATATTTCCTAAGGCAAGATATATTTATCTATCTATACATATTACATACTAGAACTTTAGACCTGAAAAAGTAGCCTTAAGAGAGTTGAAAATCAGTTTTTGAGTCTTGTTTAAATTTCTATTTTCCCTTGAAAACCTAAGCACCTAAGCTACAAAATATCTTCTCTGCGTGAGTTTTCCCAGCAACTTAGAGAGAATCTATTTATTATAAGATTATTGGTTTTAAACTTAGAATAAATTATTATAAGGGTGTAATGAGACCATTTTACTTGTGTTCTCTGGATAAGAATCCGTGATCTTCTGGAAAAGAAGATTTGTGCCAACGCAGGAACCGATCAAGATGAGACGAGTGGTGCTCACTGAATAAGTCCAGCAAGCTGATTTTACATGGTGGGGACAAAATTAAATGATTTTTTTTTTCTTCAAGCCTGATTAGTGTCTGTTATATTTTATAACTTATTGGAGTGTTTAATAGCTAGACATGGCCTCGTAGAGTAGGATTTTCCAAAGCATGTAAAAATATGCATACGTCCTTATTTTATTTTTTGCAAGGATTTTCCAAAGCACGTATAAATATGCATGCCTCCTTATTTTATTTTATGCTTTTTGTTAATATTGTTAGCATTTTTCTATTATGAGCTCATATATTTAAATAAAAATATAATGGGAAATTAGCGTGAATAGTACTAATTTGGAATAAAATGACTTTTTTAATAGTCTTTTTTCAAATTAACATTTCTAATAGTATCACAAATTATATGACAAAGGATCACACAATTTATAACTATAAAATTTTGACTTTTTTAAGACTAATCAATAGTCACAAATTGTATGACCCCCGTCACACAGAGTCACAAAGTACTAAAACACTACTAAAAAGATCATTTTTCAAATCTGATGAGGATATGGCACGCATGAGAGTATGGAATGCGGATTCAATTCAAGTTCCCATTGGTCCAGTTACAAGAGCACGTCCCAAGAGATTCAAACATACATTAAGTGGGCTGATTCAAATCAATTGGGCTGAGTTAAATTCTTGGAGGCACAAGGATGATATTATACATGGTCCACAAGGTTGAATTTCCATGATTCAAGCTTTAGAATAATCTAGAAAAGGCTCTAGAAAAGGACCAGCTCAAGGATGCGTGAATAGTATCTTAATTTGGGTTACTTACCCGTTTCTGACTCATCAAAGAGAATGGTTGGCTGAAGTTTAGCTAAATTACCTTTCTTATTTATTTATTATAAGTTTTATTTCTGAGTTGTAAGGCTTGCATGCCAATCTAGATACTTTCCTTTTTTATTGTGAGTTAGGTGCGTTTTAGGGTAACTGTAGGAAATCAATTTTCAGAATTGAATTAGTTTATTTTAGTTTCCTTTTCTTGTTTTGGGCAGCTACTTAGGTGTTTCTAGCAGCCAAATTTCGTGCTCCCTTTGTATATAAATAGCCATTAGCTTAATGAAATAATACAAGATTACAATTCATCAAAAATTGAGAGCAATTTCTCTTTGGTTCTTTGAGAACTTATCAGATTTCTCTGTGGCGTTCATCCCCTGACTTATCAATCGAGTTTTCCATCCTTGATTGTGGCGTCTTCCTTTATACCAAGGTTCACATCTCTTTATAGGTGTTGGGTCGAGGTTTTCCATCCGAATCTGATTGTAGAATGGTCCTAGGCATCATCCTTGTTTCAGGTTTCGTCACAAGTTGGCGAGGTTCGTATCATTTGGTATCAAGAGTCGGATTCTAGTTTCAGGTCTATTCTATCCTTTATTTCTTTTCTCTTAGTCGTACCAGCCCTTATTTCTTTCTTCTTTGTTTCATTTAAATCGTAAAAAAAAAAAAAAAAGAACAGCGTGTTCTTGTCGTAGCCAAATTCAGATTCTTCCTTGATTGTATTGAATCCGAAATCCATTCTTGTGTCTTTCAGTTAGCTTTTGTGTTTCCAATTATTATTTGGGTTCTCAATTAAAAAAAAAAAAAGAGAGAGAATCCCGAAATCAAAAAAAAAAAAAAACGAAGAAGAGGAAGAAGAAATCCAGAAATTTCTAGCCAAATTAAAGGTTTTTGATAGTGTTTCAGTAAAACGGTCGTAACTTTTGATCTGGTTATTGAAACGACGCGTATTATATACCGCTTAAGACTTTGAACCTAAAGTTTTTTTTTTTTAATTGTCAACTTCCTAACACTGTTATTCCAGATTGCTACATTAAATCCTAATTTGGTTGGTGAGTTTTGGTGTGGATTGTTGTAAAGAAATTCTGTTAGTTGTTTGAATTAGTTTGATAAGAACCTATAGAGAAATTACGAGTGGAAAAAGGCAAGAGTGGTGAGCACATAAGAGGGTAAAAGCCAATCTGGTTAAAAGTAAAACACGAGTGAAATTGAGTGATTCATTATTCGAATGAAACACGTGAGAGAGTGTGTGAGGTCCTTTCTTTTACTAACTTTGTTTTGCAGCAAACATGTCAGACAAAAAGGATAAAAACACTTCTGGAGAAACATCGGGAGTGGGTGATTCGAAGCTTCTCATGGAAGCCTTAATTGGTGAGATGAGAAGAGCGATGAAAGCAGAGATGGAGCAGGTCCATGAGCGGATTGAACGAATAGAGAACACATGTGTGGAGCAGCCACAAATTGCTCCTAATACGCATAGAAGAGGGAGATTTCAACCTAGAGAAGTGAGGGTTGAATATGAAGAGTATTATGGAGACACTTTTGATGATGAAGATGATAGGGATTCCACCGTTGGCAATAGGAGGAATGGTAGACGGTTTAGAGGAGCAAGGAATCGGGAAGATAATTCTTTGGGTAGTATTAAGATGAAGATTATGTCCTTTCAAGGCAAGAACGATCCAGAAGTTTACCTCGAATGGGAGAAGGTAGAATTAGTTTTCGATTGCCATAATTACTCCGAGAATAAAAAGGTAAAACTAGCTGCCATTGAATTTTTCGATTATGCAATTGTATGGTGGGATCAGTTAGTAATGAATAGAAGAAGAAATAGAAAGCGCCCAGTAGAGACGTGGGAGGAGATGAAAGCAGTAATGAGAAAGAGGTTTGTTCCAAGCTACTACTACCGGGAGTTGTATAACAAGTTGCAAAGTCTTAGACAAGGCAATCGGAGTGTAGAAGAATATTATAAGGAGATGGAGGTTGCCATGATTCGAGCGAATGTAGAGGAGGACCGAGAGGCTACAATGTCCAGATTCTTGGTTGGTTTGAATCGTAAAATTGCTAATGTGGTGGAACTGCAACATTACGTGGAGTTGAAAGATATGGTACACATGGCAATAAAAATTAAGAACCAACTTAAGAGGAGGGGCAGCAACACACGTCCAAGCTAAAATCCAAGTACATCTGCTTGGAAATCGAATCAGTGGAAGAAGGATGAGAGGCAACCAACGACGAAGCCAAAAACTGAGCAAAAGCAAGAAGTGACCAACCATGGAAATCAAGGTAAATCCGATTCTTCTACTTCTAGGAATCGTGATATCAAGTGCTTTAAATGCCAAGGTAGGGGTCACATAGCTAGCCAATGTCCGAACAAGAGAGTTATGGTATTGCGAGATGACGGTGAGATTGAAACCGAAGATGAAGATGACACCGATCCTATGCCACCATTAGAGGACGCTGATGAAGAGGAATACCCTGCCTAAGGTGATTTGTTAGTGGCAAGGAGAGCTCTAAGTGCCCAAGCCAAAAACGATGAAGAGGTGCAACGAGAAAACATCTTTCATACTAGATGCCACGTTCAAAACAAGGTATGTAGTGTGATTATTGATGGTGGTAGTTGTACTAATGTTGCTAGCACTACCATGGTAGAGAAATTAGGGTTGCCAACTATGAAGCATCCCCGACCTTACAAATTGCAGTGGTTAAATGATAGTGGTGAACTGAAGGTAAACAAACAATTGTTAGTTTCTTTTCGTATCGGAAAATATGAAGATGAAGTTTTGTACGATGTGGTTCCGATGCAAGTAGGGCACTTGTTACTAGGTCGACCATGGCAATTTGATAGGCGTGTCAAACATGATGGCTTCTCCAATAAGTATTCATTTGTACTTAATCAAAGGAAAATCACTCTTATACCTTTGACACCAAAAGAAGTTCATGAAGATCAAGTGAGGTTACAACAAGAGAGTGATCAAAAGAGAAAGAGTGAAAAAGAGAGAGAGGCCGAGGAAAAAAAGAGAGAAAAGGCAATAATAGATTCGGCCATTGAGAGAAAAACAGAGAGAAAATAAAACAATTTTTATGCAAAAGCCAAAGAAATTAAGAGAGCGATGTTTTCAAACCAGCCGATGATTGTACTCTTGTACAAAGAGTCGTTTTTAAACATTAACGATCTTGACCCTGTTTTGTCTAGTTCTGTTGTTTCTCTCTTGCAGGAATTTGATGATATTTTTCCCAAAAAAATTCCTAGTGGATTACCACCAATCCGAGAAATTGAGCATCAAATTGACTTCGTGCCTGGTGCCAACATTACAAACTGACCAGCCTATAGGAGTAATCCGGCGAAGATAAAGAAACTACAAAGGCAGGTTGATGAAGAAAAGATTCGTGCTGTCTAAGAATGGCCAAGTCCAGCGAGCATAAATAACGGACTTGCAAGTTTTTACCGGATGTTCGTGAATAAGAGGCATGCACGATGGGTGAAATTCATTGAGACATTTCCACACATCATTCGATATAAACAAGGTGATGATTTAAGGACAAATCCTTTTCAAGATGAGGGGAATGATGAGGATATGGCACGCATGAGAGCATGGAATGTGGATTCAATTCAAGTTCCCATTGGTCCAGTTACAAGAGCACGTCCCAAGAGATTCAAACATGCATTAAGTAGGCTGATTCAAATCAATTGGGCTGAGTTGAATTCTTGGAGGCACAAGGATGATATTATACATGGTCCACAAGGTTGGATTTAAATGATTCAAGCTTTAGAATAATCTAGAAAAGGCTCTAGAAAAGGATCAGCTCAAGGATGCGTGAATAGTATCTTAATTTGGGTTACTTACCCGTTTCTGACTCATCAAAGAGAATGGTTGGCTGAAGTTTAGCTAAATTACCTTTCTTATTTATTTATTATAAGTTTTATTTCTGAGTTGTAAGGCTTGCATGCCAATCTAAATACTTTCCATTTTTATTGAGAGTTAGGTGCATTTTAGGGTAACTATAGGAAATCAATTTTCAGAATTGAATTAGGTTATTTTAGTTTCCTTTTCTTATTTTGGGAAGCTACTTAGGTGTTTCTAGCAGCCAAATTTCGTACTCCCTTTGTATATAAATAGCCATTAGCTTAATAAAATAATAGAAGATTACAATTCATCAAAAATTGAGAGCAATTTCTCTTTGGTTCTTTGAGAACTTATTCGAACTTATCAGATTTCTCTGTGGCGTTCATCCCCTGACTTGTCAATCGAGTTTTCCATCCTTGATTGTGGCGTCTTCCTTTATACCAAGGTTCACATCTCTTTATAGGTGTTGGGTCGATGTTTTCCATCCGAATCTGATTGTAGAACGGTCCTAGACATCATCCTTATTTCGGGTTTCGTCACAAGTTGGCGAGGTTCGTATCAAAATCACTCTTAAAAAAGTAATTTTATTCAAAATTACTACTATTTATTTCAATTTCCAAGTGTAATGTATCTTGTACATGCGCTAGCTATCTATGTAGGAGCCCAACATTCTAAGTGGCCTAATTAAAAAATGTGTTAATTGGGTCTAAGAGATACCAATACTTATATTAATATTTGGGTATAGTCCAAATATGTGTAGAAGCTCAGTATTAAATCTATGATGAGTGATGGACCTATAATGGATTAGATATAATTAATTAAAGGGTTATGGATACAGAGTAAGAAAATCTGTTGTACAGTTTTATAATGTTCTTCTCTTCCTCATCCAGAGAGAACCAAAAGCATTTAAAGTATTGTTCTGTAATCTTAGAAGGCCAATCAACCCAATACTTGCTGCATCATGGATTCCGGTATGCTTTTTTTATCCATTCCTCTTGTTTCAACATGTATGCCTATTGATTTAGATGAGTATCCTGCAATATTGCATGGTTTTTAATCTATATGATGTTCATGATTTGAATATTTAGATTATGAACCACCGCATGATATGAGGTCTAATTATTTTTAAGTATATCCAACAAAATATGACATTAATTAAATTTGTAAATCGCTAAAATGGATCTAACTCTTAATAAGGGACTTAAAATCCAACACAATTGCTATTGCCCTACAAGCTTAATTTACACCCCATTTCAGTGTGTCTTCTTATCAAGAAGAGGAACAAAAGGGCTGGCAATCAATAACAAGTTGTTCTTAATCCTATTGGTAGCACTAAAAATCTCAGTCAAGTCAAGGTCTTCCAGTTTGGCCCCATTAGCAAGTTTCCAATCAAAGTGGTACAACAACTGAGCAAGTGCTAGTTCAATGTTTGAAACACCAAAGGATATACCAGGACATACCCTTCTTCCAGCCCCAAAGGGAATATACTCAAAGTTGGTTCCTATAAAATCCATGGAAGAACCATCAAACCTCTCAGGCTGAAAGCACTCAGCATTCTTCCAATGTTTAGAGTCTCTCCCTAATGCCCACAAGTTGATGATTACTTTCGTTTTGTATGCTACTTCATATCCGAATATTTCGCATTTTTCCCTGGCTTCTCTGGCAGACAAGGGAGCAGGAGGATGTAATCGAAGTGTTTCTTTGACAACTGATTTCAAGTAATCCAATTTTGAAATGTCGGACTCTTCGACCTTCGCCTTTCCTCGTAGGACTTTTCGTACCTCTTCTTGAGCCTTTTCCATTACTCCGGGATTTTTCAGTAGCTCTGCCATTGCCCATTCTAAGGTAGCTGCTCCTGTTTCCCCTCCTGCAGCAAAGATATCCTGGAAGGACAGAATAACAAGAATGACTTTTCATGTCAATTTTTTTCAAAGGAAATTAAAGACGAAAATTGAGTCCTTATAGGAGATTAAAGTAGCATCTAATGATTTAAGGCCACATAAATCCAAACAAGTGAGTATAGTAGGTCTAAAATACCATACCAGAATGACACCTTTTATATGATTGGTTGTGACCTCAAATTTGAGCTCATTTGACTCCTGGAGTCTTAGAAGCACATCTACTAAATCCTCCTCCTGTGGTTCATCAAATTCATTTCTGATGCTTGCTTCTTTAGCTTTCATTATATGTTCATTAATAATATCATCGAGAGTTTTGTCAAGTCTCTTGTATAGCCTCACCAATGCAGGCCTCATTCCAGTGAGAACACCAATAAATTTAAGTGAAGGGAACAAATCAGCAATATCTAAACCTGTACCATATTTCACCAACTCGTTAAGAGTTGACACGAATTCCTCTTGGCCTCTGCACTTCTTCCCGAATGCTGCCCTGGAAACCACAGAATTTGTCATGGAAAATATCGTCTTGCTAAGGTTGATGGTGACTCCATGAGAAGAATAGATGGACTCAATCATACTCCATGTTTCTGCTTCTCTTACTGACTTAAAAGACTGGACTCTCTTTGTGCTTAGCAGCTCCAATACACAAATTTTTCTCATTTGCCTCCAGTATTCCCCGTAGGGAGACGAAATTATACCCGGATGATCATATGAAATCACTTCCATTGCAAGAGTATGAGGCCTTTGTGCAAAAACCAAGTCATGAGTCTGCAAAACCTCCTTTGCTGCTTCTGGTGAGGAAACTAGTATAGCCAAAACCTCACCTAACTGCAGCTGAATAATTGGCCCATATTTTTGGGCCAAGTCTCTTAAGGAGTAATGTGGTAGTGAGCCCCCCAAAGCCAACTGATGCAAGTTCCCAATAATTGGGAGCTTCCAAGGCCCTGGGGGCAACTTAGAATTTTGAGCTTTGGCTTTGGATCTCCTCCAAAGAATTAGTGGTGGAAATAGGAAGAGAAAAGTAGTTAAGAGAACATGTAAATATGAAAATTGGAGCATTTGGGACATGGGAAGAGATAACTATATCATATGCCTCTTCTAATTTAGTATTTGATGCTGGTGATACCTTTGTTACTTTCATATCACTTAAATAGACTAGTTTGGAATATCAAACAAATAGAATAGAGAATTCAATAAGTTGTCAATTGCATGAAAAGTTGACCAAATTAGCTCCCATTCAGAAGCTGCCTCTAAGTTGCTTTAATCAGTTTTAGCATGGTGATCAATTAAGTTCCATTTAAAAATAATAATAATAATAAAAAAACTAGACACAAGGGGTTCCATACATTGCTATAATATAGAATAATTTTTTCCCTTACAAATGAATTCAAGTGTTGTAGTGGATGACAATATATCATGTCATGGTGCAGGCTATACGAGTCCTCATCACAAAGCAAACAAAAGACATCAACCTTGTTTGATTTAAAGACTTATAATTTATTAGTTAGTAAATAGGAATATATTATATGAAAAACCCGGGTAATTGTCATATAACCAAATTGAATAGATTATGACGCAATCTGAAAGATGACCTTTTACTATAGTATGATTTTCCAGTACTATTGTCCATACTAGCTAACAAATCTTCCTTTTTCATTCATTTGTAATGGCAATTATTACAACTAAACAACATTTTCCCATGTCCTTCTTTCCTTCTTTTTAAAGGGGAAAGTCCTTAGCAAACAAAGAAGGAAGCAGATCAGATCCTTTAGATCAGACAATGACCAGTCTGGCATATCTTCTAACCAAATCTTATCTTCTTTTATTCTGTCCTATAGTATTATCAAGCATGATGAAATTGATGACTATATCGTAAAGGCACGTTTGGATATCTAGTAATGTCCATTATTTGGTACACAAGAAAAATGGGTGGACAATTTTGTTAAAGGATTAAAGTAAAAATCATAGAGGGTAACTACTCTAATCATGTGTAGAATGAGCTATAGTCTCAAATTATTTTCTTCATTCCCCAATAAACGCATGGATCACGTTTCTTTTCTTTTCTTTTCTTTTTTTTTTTCCATTTTTATTCTCTGATAAATGTGAGTCCTACAAAAACAAGCTGCTGCAGAGCTGGATTGGATGACGTCTTATTTGATGAACTCTTTCAGAAAAGGAAAAACTGGTTGTGGAATGAATAATAATTCTCAACAAGCTAGTCGGGTGGTGCTCCGTGAAGAGGTTCTTTGCTAAATGTTGATGCTGCTTTCGATTTCAAAAACAAAGATGGGAGTCGGAAATGCTAGTGAAGTAATGGCAGCGCTATCCAAGAAAGTAGATGGGGCTTATTTCATCGAGAGACTTTAAAGCACAGGCACTCTGTTACTGTCTCTCTTGGGCACAAGATGTTGGCTTGCCTCTAGAGTTACTGAAACAGATACTTTAGTGGTCGCTGGGGTCTAAATAATGCTATGCAGCAATGTTGTGTTTTTGGAGACCTCCTTTGGGCGTGTCCCATTCATTGTCTCTTTTTCCCAAGAGCTCGAATTGAGCATGTATCCCGTACAAGCTGCTCACGGTCTTGCTAAATTTGCTTTACAATTAGATGATGACTGTATTTGGTTAGAGGATGATACACCTCCAATCTCGTCTATTACTGCATTAGATTAGACTCCTCTTTTAATAACAGATTCACTTTTACTGAAAAAAAAAAAAAAAACGTGAGTCTCACATCTATAGAAGATAGTATTTCTAAATAAAAGTCCAATATAATCTTGCAATTATGAGACTTGCTTGTTATTTGTTATTATATTATTATATTATTTTAAAGCATTTTTTTTAAATTTATGTTTCTTTTTAAAAAGTGTTCAAACTTGCTCATCATTTATTTCATTTATATAGAAATAATACATCATGTGGTATTAGACACCAATAATAGCCCAATAATAATACTCCTAATTAAATAAAAAACAGCTTTGTTGATCTCTCACTGCCATTGACTTACCTACCAACAACCCCAAGAATTAAGGAAGAGTATCCAAAATCTTAGGGACCGTTTGGCATTTTTTTTTTTTTTTTTTCTGTTTTCAGAAATGAGAACAAAAACTGTTTTATAATGTTTTCAGAAAACAACGAGTGTTTGGCAAATATTTTCCAAAAATATTTTTTAGGAAAAAAAAATTATATGAATATAAAAAATCATATTTATATTATAAAAAAATATTTAGAGAGAAAAAGTCAAGAAGGAGCGATGAAATATAAATTCAAGTAAGGGAAGAAGAAGAGAGAAAGTCATAAGAGAAAAGGAAATTAAAGATAATAATGAGAGAGAAAGTGATAAAAAAGAACGAGGAAATAAAAAGTATTGAGAACGATAGAAGAAAGAGAAACAAATAGAAACAAACAAGAGAGCGTGAGTGATGAAAATGCATAAGAAAAGAAAATAAAGATAAAGAAAGTTATAAAAAACAAAATAGCAATAGAGACTAAAGAGAGATAATTAATGTAATTAAAAAAATTAAGAGAGAAAATGATGAGAGAGGAAGTAATGGAACAAAATGAGGAGACAAAAAATGATGAGAGAGAATGAAGAGAGATAAAGTGATGAGAGGGAATGTAACGAGAGAGTGAGGGAGAATGTGACGAGAGAAAGTGATAAGAGAGAAAATTATGAGATAATATATATATATAAATCACGTGAAAGAATTATTTTATTCTTTTAGAAAAAAAATTAAGAAAACACTTTAAAAATAATATTTTATTATTTTCTGAATTTTTTGTTTTTAAAAATTATTCTCAGATAACGATGCTAAACACCTTTACTTCTCATAAAATAGTTTTCTATTTTTTAAAACAAAAAATAATTTTTTTAGTTATGATGCTAAACAACGCCTTAATTAACATAAACAAAGCTTTGTTGGGATCTTGAAAGAGTATCCAACATATTGTCCAAGATAGCTAAAGAAAGTTTCTTTAAAAACTGATTCGGGGTCAAAATTCCATACTTCATAGCAGCAAATGAGAGGTTTCAATCTGATAATTTTCAATATTAGTGATAACATTAATCTTAAAACAATAATAACAAAATTTCCAAGACTTTCATAGCCAACATCCAAGATGTTTCTAATTGAGAAATTAGCTTATTTCTATTAACCAAATGAGCAAACATGGACCAAGACTATGCTTCTACAATAGTATCCTTTTCACGAAAAACTGATGCTAATTATGAATGAAAAGGTGTCAACTTAGCATACAACAGATTTACAGCATATTAATTGCCAAATAGAAAGATCAGAGTAACTACGGTCTTATTCAGGGCCTGTTAAACCGACCAACTTGCTGATACCAAATGTTCTAATATGTCATGATCATCTTCAGCAGCCTCTGCAGCTGCTATCTCAGAATCCAATTTGTTCATTTATTAACTGCTCACTAACATGTTTTGCCACTGATATCATGTCAAAAATGATGCTTGGATCCAAGCCTGCACCGCCTCGTTTGGTCAAACCACATATGTGCCCCTTCCTATTGACAGGTATTGAAACAGCTGAGCTCATTTGAGATTCCTCTTCAGCAGTAGCATCCGCAATGTAGTGCTTCCCCACCTACGAAACGCATTGGAGAACTTCATCATGTGTCAAGAACCACTGGATCAAAAATGAAGAATAACCAAGTAAAATTCTGTCACCTTCGTTAACGTTACTATGACAGGGACACCAGATGTGTCAAACTGTAGAAATTCTTCATCACTTATGTCTAGCTCCGGTTGATCATCGTCACATGAGGCACTGGACGCAACCTGGACTCTTGGGATGCCTGTATTGCTCAAAGCAATCTTTGGGAACGTCAGTTCCTTTTCTTTTTCGTTCTTTATAACTATTAGGTGAAATAGTTTTTAGTTTGTACTTTCCACACATTAACAAGAAATTAACAAAACAAAATTCTGAACTTTATGAAAATGTGTTTGCAATACACGGGCTTAATTAACTCTGAAGCTGCCTGATATCTCCAAAGCCACCATGTAATATAGAGGTAAGTCAGGTAGAGGATAGCTACAATATCATAGTAAAATGTTACATAACCAAAAATCATTCCAAATTTTTATACTAAGTGATGCAAAAATGAGTCGCCATTTTCCAAATGAAAAATATTTCACCAGTCTTGACATTTCTGTAATAACAATGATATAGATAGAGAGAAGTGCACAAGGAAAAAATCTGATCATAAGAACAACGAACTACCTTTATAGCAGCACCTAGAGCATCTAGCGAATTCCCATCTGAACTAACAACAAGGCCGTCACTATAGAGATCCCAACAAATTTTTCCTTCAACAACCACTAAAGACGAAAGATCAATTCCAGCATCTGAAGAAAAATTAACAGATGACATATATTAACTCTAAGAGGTGAAAACACATTAAATTCTGACATTCTCTAATAAGAAAAGGCATGTACAAAGCAACAAACTTTTGGTCATCTTTTTCCCACAAACCTGAGCCACTTTTACCACCCAAGACAGAACGCTGTAGAGCAACCAAGAGTTCTGTTGACAACTCCTCACCCCCTCTACCCTCTTGAAATATAACAAGAAGTTAGCTCTCAAAACACAAACACATCCATACTAACATGCGTGGGAGTGGGTACTCAATATCTTCCCATCTAGCAAGAAAAACACAATGGTGTGTGTAGATCTAACCCATAAAGCAATGTGTACTCACAAAGCAATGACAGATATTTTGAGCATAAGTTTACGGTCACAATTTCTAATAGATCATGTTTTAATTGTTATTTATAACCTAAATTACAAGGCAAATATATAAGAAGCCAACAAAATTGAGGTACACAACCTCAAACACTGGTTCAGCGGTTGAACTGCAATCAATATGTATAGAAACCTTTCCTTTATCAGGTTGTAACTGACTTGGCCTTCCAAGTTCAGCCTGCACTTGTATAGTGACCCGGCATTACGACTCAATTTCAGTAGAAAAGAAAATAAGAATATTAAAACAAAACCCAAAAAAAAAAAAGGGGGAAGAAAGAAAACTCATAATAGGAACCTAAATAATAAGAGGAAATGGATGGGACTAATCTAGGAGCTTAGGGCACAATTTTGAGGACTACTTTTTAGGATGACTTATGTAGAACTAGTTATAGGATGATTTATCTAGAACTAGTCTTTTTTCTTTTTCCTGACCGGTAGTCATCGTATTAATGACCGGTCATTTCTTTTAAACTAACAATCATAAAATACCAATATCAAAATAAAATGACCAGTCTTAAAAAATCCTGAAAAATGATCTTAAAAATGTTATTTGCATCCAAAAAAACAATATTCCCATCCAAATCCTAATAAATAAATAAATAAAAGGGCGTAAAGATAGCTAGATACCTTCACAATGGCTATGACATCTGTGCCACCTATTCTAACCCTTGCAGAACCATTTGCCTGCGGGAAGGCCATCCAAAACAAGGATTATATAGGAACAAGAAACATTTCACTCACCATCAGCCGAAAAAAAAAAAAAAAAAGATTAAAATGATTAAACAGATAACTGAATTTTAAAACAACATCCTAAATAAATAATGTACCTGAGAAATGACTCCTGTTTCAACATAGATGGGCCTGTAAGTTAATCTTTTCCGACCATCAGAACGAAGGTCTTGAGCAATACCACCCTGTATGAAATGCTTATCTCCCCGTGATAACCATACCATCTTTACAAATGGATAAAATACAGAGTGATTATTAAATGACAGCTTATAGGAAACCTTTGTGTTCCTCGAAAATGATAAAGAACCCTCATAAGAAAAACAGCAAAATAACAAAACATAAATAACAGAGTTTTTTTTACATTTACACTAGCAGTAGCACTCTGAGTCTAGAACTAGCATAGCTTCTAGAACCACTAGTATTAGCATCTTATTGTAGAGTCTCAAATTTATAAGCCAAACTCAAATAAACTCATTACATAAAAGTTCTCAAAAACTAATAACCTCATTGCTCCACCGCTTTACCCCACTAATCATAACAAAATCTACTAAAATTAGATACAGACACTAAAATCCTCTAAAATCCCACCCAATAAATGAACCCAAAAAAGCCTAGAAACCTCAAATCTACTTAACCGTCCTTAAAAATTTCTAAACAAACCCCAAAAAAAAAAACCACCATTAAAAACCAAAGAAGATAAATTATAGAGTTTCGGGGGGGGAAGGGGAAGAACTTACCTTTTAAATGTTAGCTAAAAATACCTCCTTTTCACCTTGAAATTTCAATAATCGGAATGATAACAATAGTGGGGACGAGCAACCAGCACCGGAGGAGGCTTCTTTGTCTGTTTTGTTGAATTCTTTGTATTATCCCAGAAAGAAAAGAAAAAAAAGAATTCCTTGTATTCAGTCTCTCTACCCGTTATGGGGTTTCTGTTTTACTCTGGCTCTCTAAATTGGGGAGGGCTTTTTCGTCTTTTCATTTGAAAAATGGTTTAAAACTTCAAAACTTTCTTCTGGGTTATTTTTCAGAAACGAATGTCGCAACCCAAAAACCATCCCCAAAATTTCCAGCGCCTGTGACAAATTAAACTTAGGGTTTGTTTCAGTATTCTTTTGCCGTGCTTTTTCTCGATCTTCCGAAACTATTTCGGCTAATTGGAGCAGATATGGGTCGGTCTCGAGCTGTATCGAAGATTGCTGACAATGATCCCAATCAGAGGTCCTCAGTTCGATTCAATTTCAAGCTTTTTTCTCTACTTTTTTTGGGTTGCTCATAACCTAATTTTCTTCATTATTGGAAGTTCCTGTTCTGTTTCAGAATTCAATATTGTGCTCTTACGTGAAATTTGTGGCGGTTTTTTTTTTTTTTTTTTTTTTTTTTTTTTTTTTTTTTTTTTTTTTTTTTTTCATATGCAGTAAATCATCCAAAAGAAAGAGAATTGCTTCGAATTCGGAATCTGCAGAGACCACAGCTTACAATACGGTTTTAGGGCAAGGAAATGGGGATCGAAAAGCTCCATTATATCATTGCAATTATTGTAACAAAGATATATCGGGAAAAATTCGGATCAAATGTGTAGTTTGCCCAGATTTTGATCTATGTGTTGAGTGCTTCTCTGTTGGAGCTGAGGTTACTCCTCATAAAAGCAATCACCCTTATAGGGTTATGGTTAGTGAATGAATTTATTATCATCTATACGTAGAAGTTGAGGTTGATTAGTTTTTTGTTATGGATTTATAATCTCAAATGCCCTTTTGAAAAGGATTCTGCCATTTTAGTGTTACTGTTTTTGAGTTTTGTATTGATTCATATTTGATTACCACATGAGAATTGAGAAGAAAGATACATATCATTTTGGTTTACAACAGGACAATCTGTATTTTCCACTTATTTGTCCAGATTGGAATGCGGATGAAGAGACATTACTGCTGGAGGTATTTTTCATTTCCTTTAACTCGTTCTTGTTTCTTAATGATGCTTCCATTTCATTGTATTGGAATTTTTCTTAGTGATTTTGGCAAAGAAACGGTATCTCAAAGCATTCGAGTTTTGGGGCTGAAAAATCCTGCATTCTTTAGGGTATTGGAATGTATGGATTTGGGAACTGGAACGAAGTTGCGGAACATGTTGGAACAAAAAGCAGACAACAATGTATTGATCACTATAATGCTATATACATGAACTCCCCATGTTTTCCTCTCCCCGTAAGGCTAATGTTATAATGCAAAGTTTTCTCTGTTTTTGTTTGTATATGATTTCTTTTCCTAATACTTTTCTTTATTTATCTGCGTAGGATTTATCCCATGTTGTCGGAAAGAGCAAAGACGAGCTCCTTGCAATGGCCAAAGGACCTAGTGAAGTCAAAATAGGTTAGCCATTAACTCTTACTATTTTATCATACTAAGAAAGTGAAATGATTTTGCAGTCTTTGCAACTATATGCACTGGTATGCCTATTTTGAAAATGGAATTCCCATGTGATTTGAATTAACGATGTAGGTAAGTTATCTTTTTGTACGCACCTAATGTGAGAGTTTATTGGGAATGTATGGTTTGTTAGTTGTTACTTGGTACAACTCTTGTATGCTTCATTGAATTCGGGGGAGATCGTTGCCTTTATGGTATCTGAAATTAGCCCTTCTGTCAATCCATTAATTTTTTATCTTTTACTCTTTTCTTTTTTGGGAGGTTGGGAGCCCGCCTTGAAAGTACTTATATCCAAGGATTAAAATACCAGTATCTATGTAAATATTGGTACTCCGATTTTATGGAAATATCAAGGAAAATATCCATATTGAGGGAAGTTTTCAAAAAATCACGGATATCATGTATAGTTGTCTAAAAGTAAATAAAATGTTTAGCCAAACTTTAATGGAACTACTGAACTTTGAATTAATTATTTTTCTAACAAAAACAGTATACCTATTGAAATATTTATCGTGAACATTGAGTATATTACGTTACTTTTATAAAGAACTTTAAAATTTAGCTAAAAGCTCACAAAATCTTCATGATTAAATTTTTCTATATATTTTTAATAAAATTTTACATTCGTACATAATAAGAAAAGCAAATATAGGCTTAGTCAGATGATAGCAAATGAACGTTTTCTTTTTCTTCTTCTTCTTTCCTTTTTTTAATGTCTCACACATTTCAGATGATAAAGTTGCGATTTTTGGTGTATTCAACTTATATTTCGACGTAAAATATAAACTAATCAGAAGATTTTTCCGTTATTTCTTGAAATCAATATTTTGCCAATATTTTTAGAGATTTAATTTAACCCCTCTACCTATATTGGGACTCCTCCTTCAGTGATATTTCATCTGAAATATCAATTCTCTTTTTTTTTTTTTTGTCCTTGGTCATATCCCAGTAAACACACACAATTATATTATCATTTTAGAATTTTTCTATGTCAAAGCATAGACAATGCGAGGCTGATATTTCTCAATCACCATTTCTTTTGTACTGCAGAAAACCCCATGGTTGGAGAGCTTCCACCAAACGAAGAGTCCCCCATTTCTGCAAGAGTCAAGTATGTATTGTGTCCATTTATGTATTTTTCAGTTTTGCTTCTTGAGGCTTCTTTGTTTATTAATTTTGGTCTGCTTGTCAGAAATGAAGAATACAAAAAGGATCCAGGTCCTCAATCTTCAACTCACCCAACTGCTGGTACAACATTCAATATTCTTTTACCTTGTTTGTTTTCGCTCACTGGAGCGTCAGCGTCTATTTATTGCATTAATATATCTTGCTTATATGATTGATATGGCATGTTCTCCTCTTTGACATCAGAGGATGGATTGGATTCAGTAAAGATGGCCACTAACGAATCCCAGATCAAGGACGAAATTAAAGTTGAAGGTGTGCTTATGCCTCTTTGTTAAAAAAATAAAATAAAACCGAAAATAAAATAAAATAAAATAAAATAAAATAAAATAAATTGCTTATACAAAGCATTTGTGATTGTGACAGTCAAAAATGCTAGGTGCCTTTTGTTGGTATTTTTTTGAGATTTTGGTGTAACGTTTGAATTGATGGCAGAATCTCAAGTGGATAGGAGTATTGGGGAGAAAAAGCCTCGCATCTCGGGGGATGAGGGTCCTTCAATGACAGAATTGAGTGGCTATAATTTCAAGAGGCAGGAGTTCGAAGTTGAATATGACAATGATGCAGAGCAATTGCTTGCAGATATGGAATTTAAGGATACAGACACCGATGCCGAGCGTGAATTGAAACTACGAGTACTACGTATCTACTCAAAAAAGTACTTTTGCATTTCTCATATACAATATACTTATTTGATTCATATGAGAACTATGATAGAGTCGAAGCTGATAGCCTTCCTTTTTCCTGATAATAAAAAAAGGTCTGAAAATAAATTAGAAAACAGATGACAGAAAAAGAATGAAGTTTAAAGATAAGTTGCCGTTGAGGTCGTCTTCTGTCCTTTGTCTTTTGAGACAACTTATGCCTATTTATGCATATACTAGTGCATATATTCATTCTTGTTTTTATTTCTAATTGCGTTGCAAGGCTTTGATATTTCTCAGCTTTTATTTTGGCTGTATTAATCTCCTTAGCATCTTTTTTGTTCTTTTTTTTTTTTTTGGCCTTTAATGCAACAATATTGCAACTCCTTGGCAGGCTTGATGAGAGGAAACGCAGGAAGGACTTTATACTGGAAAGAAATCTGCTTTACCCTGACCCATTTGAGAAGAACCTCTCACCTGAAGAAAAGGAAATATATCAGAGGTTCAAGGTCTTCATGCGATTCCACTCAAAGGAAGAACATGAGGAATTTCTTCGTATTATCATCGAGGAACATCGAATTATGAAAAGAATACAAGATCTTAAGGTGTGACGCATATTTCATGCATGCTTGACCTTCATATCTGCCACTTTCTCGACTCTGCAGCAGATATTAGCACCAGTGTTTTGCATTAGGTTTTTGGCATGCTCTTATTTTACTTTATATGAAGTGCTAAAACTTCCTGCTCTATAAGACAAAGCAGCTAATATGCAGCATAAAACTCTTATCGGGGAACCATATAAAAGAAAAATAATTTATCTTGATAAGATCCTCGTCTTACGCAGGAAGCTCGAGCTGCTGGTTGTCAAACAGCGGCTGAGGCAAATAGATTTATTGCACAAAAGAGGAGGAAGAGTGAAGAAAGTGCTCTTAGGATTAGGGAGAGCTCTCAGGCTGGTCCAAGTGGTAAAGTTCTGCAGAAGCCAAATCATCTGAAAGGAGAATTAGATGGCAGTCCTCGGGGAGTTGTTAGGGGATCCATGGATCTACATCCCGGTACCAAAGATTCATCTTTAGCAATGAAATCGATTGCAAGCTCCTTGGATGATTGGGACATCACTGGATTTGCAGGGGCTGATTTACTCTCTGAAACAGTAAGGATGTGGTGACAATTTCCATTGCTTCAAAGCTTCCAGTCTACGCAATTTTTAAACTCTTCATTATCATCTCTATGCAGGAGAAACAACTTTGCTGCGAGATCCGTATATTACCTTCGCATTATCTCAACATGTTGCAGATCATGTCTGTGGAAGTGTTGAATGGCAAGGTAACGAAGAAGTCTGACGCCTATAACTTGTTTAAAGTCGAACCCAACAAAGTGGATAGGGTTTATGATATGCTAGTGAAGAAGGGAATAGCTCAACCATGATTATATCCATTGTGTCCAATTTTGTTACAGAACTTGTACAGTTATTTTTTTTTTTATTCATAAGGTAATAACCATGCTTTGCATGACTAATAGAGATTATTTTGCCAAAATTTTATATGGCATTGTTAATACAAGGCTTTGAATATAGCGCTGTAATCCTAGTTGTTGTATGACCAATGTGCTAGATAGGGCTGTTTAAATTGATCAGAGAAGGTCATGGTGTCCCTATTACCTTGCATCATCATTTTCAGTTCAATTATTGATGGTATAGGATTCTTTTCCCTTTGCCTGGAGATGGCTAAGGATCTGATTATAGCTTCTTGAAGTATCATAAAAAAGATTTTGACATAATAAGGATCTGATTTTAGCCTCTTGAAATGTCATCAATGGTAACAAAACTGCGCATTTGAGGGCTAGCAGGGTTTTTTTTTCCCCCCAATGCATAACTGTTTTGTCGATGATAATCACCAATCGAGCACTACCCAAATCACATTAATTATCATCTAATTGTGGTTAGATTAAGCAGAGTAGTTGCATAATTCGTATTGATCATCAACTAGTCTTAGTATAATCACCAACTGAGCATACTCAGGTCACATTAATTATCATCTAATCGCGGTTAGATTAAGCAGAGAGATTGACGCACATTAAGTAATTATCATCTAAGGTTAACACATTAGATTATGCATTATCAGATTACATACTTGTTTGAAAGATTAAAGAGAGATTTAACCAAATTGCGGCATTTAAAAGCATAATTAGCAGAATGGTCACTGTCTGCAATCGTATAACACACTTCTAGTTTCGAATCTAAGAAATAAAATTATAAAAAGGCGCCATTGTTTTCGTACAGCCATTTATGATTGCGGCAGTTCCCCCCTCGTTCGGTAGCTCCTACCACCTCCATCTTGACCTCGGTACTCATAATTGTTTTTCATTTTCTTTTTCTTTTTTTTTTTAATTGAAGACAATTAAGTTTCAAATCTTTGTTTCGGGTAAGTTTCAAATCTTTGTTTGGACACATTTCATTGCGATAACAAATTATTTTTTTAAAAAGTGGGGCTTAATTAATGACCACCACTTACTACAAATTAAAGGAAAATGACACACACACACTACCAAGGTTTGAACCCCTGACCCCCCAAACACACACACAACCCTTAAACCTTGGACCAACTGAGCTAGCCCCAGTTGGCTTGCGATAACAAATTATAAACTATCAATTTGCTTCTTTTTTTCTTTTCCTTTTAAATTATTTATTCACTGAACCTTTTAGGGAGCATTGGCACGGGAAGTTGTAAGTTTTCAATTAATGGGAAAACTTAGGACAGCGATGCGATTGTCTAAAAAGTTGAATTGTTGTATTTGGTGATACGCTAAAATCTTGTTCTCGAATTCTGAGAATATCATAAAAATGTTTTGGTTGCACATGGGAATATATTATTGATTTTTAGAAAATATCAAACAATCACAACTTTGGCCAATTCTGATAATAAAAATAATATTTATTTAAAAAAATTATAAAATTTAATTTGTTAGAATAAATTGTGTAATTTTGTTGTGGACCCATAGATTTCAAATTGGGGTTAATATTAACCCCACTAATTTGAGGAAATTTGATTTTATATTATAAATTTTCAGAAAATTAAAAAATCCTGAATTTTAAAATTGTTTGAAAAATCTCAGATTTACTTAGAAAAATACCAATTTTAAAAATATATAGACAAATACCATTTTTTACAAATTGATGAGATACTTGAAACAACCGTCAAGTTACCTGAGATAACTAATAGTAATTTAATTAATTATCCCGAGTAACCTGACAAGTTAGTTTAGGTACTATTGAAAAATACCAATTTTGAAGAAAAATATCAATTTTCCAAATAATTATTAGAAGTATTATTTTTTCCAAAACAACTTTTACTTTTACTAAGTGATATTCTTCTAAATTAATCCAGGATTTTCAGAAAAATTCAGCCCATATGGAATTGTTTCAATTTTTTGGACTTTGGGTATGGAATTTATTAAAAAGCCACACCGATTTTGATGAGTTTGGTTTTAGGGATGGGAAATTTACCTGCATAGTTCAATTTTAAGCCAAATTGACTTTTTTAGTTTACTTTTTCAAAATGACTTTTATAGTTGCAAAAAATGACTTTTTTAGTTGTATTTTGGAGAGAGAAAAAATAGTATTCTAAAAATACCTTTATGACATATATTACTTTTTAGTCAAAAGTTATCCAATTTTCTCTCATCTTCTCTACTTTTCCCCTTTTTTTTCCCCACTATTTTCCCTCCTAAACGTACCATTGTTCCTGCTAAAACCTACAGCTGCATATATCTCTCTCTCTTCTCTCCAAACCCAGATCTACCATTCTCTCTCTCTCTCTCTGGTTCAGTTTGAAACTTCTCTGCCTATCTCTTTATCTTTGGTTCAGCTCCATTCTCCTCCACCATCATCTCTCTCTGGTTCCGCTATAAGTATTTCCATTTTCTTACCGTCTATTATCTCCGATCTGCCATATGTACTTCATTTTGCATCCGATTTGTTCTTTGCAATTTGTTCGAAAAATAAGATATATTTCTGTTTTGTTTCATATCTATTCTTATCTGGGGTTAAAACTAAGTGTGTAAAAGTTGTACAAGATCATATATTATTGATTTAGTGACTAAGATGATTAAAAACATATTTGCTTAAAAATTTTGTCATGTATATGTTGAAAGTCATAATTTATGTCACTTGCTGTCAAAATTTGTGTGACAATGTGTCAAAATACTGAGTGTAGTGGATAAAAATATTTTTTCCTTCCAGATCTGTGCCAAATAAATATTCGATCATAGGGCACACAAATAGATCTGTGACAGTATTAATATACATTAAGTGTGTCATTCTATTTTAATATCTTGATTTATAAGACTTTTGTGTGATTAGAAGGCGTCACAATTGTGTGAATAGCTTTTGTGACATCTTGTCTAAGTTTATTTTTCATTATTAATAACTTCGTGTTTGAAAGTAATCAAAATTTTATAATTGTTTGTCACAAGTGTGAGAGTACTCATAATCACAGTTTTTTTTTACATTGTAAATTAACATTGTGAGATCTTATCACATATTTTGTTGGCTAAACTTAGATCCGTGTTTTTATTTTTACAGACATGGGCAATGTTGTTGTTTTCTTGAATTACAATGATAGATGGGGCAACAATAACATGGGCATAATAAGTAGACTTGCAAGAATCCAATCTCTTTACATACAACCAATCATAGACCAAGAAGCCGTTCTAGAAGCCATGTGTGATTAGTATTATTTTAAAGTCTGTGATTGGTGTATATGACCTAGAGTCAGATTTGTGACTTAGGGTCACATACTTTGTGATAGTCACGAGTAAATGATGATAATATGTATTTTCATAACTGCATTTTTATTTTTCAGTAATAAAACTCAATAGATGACTTGACAATTTGTAATCGATTTTTAATTTATGATAAATTTTTATTAAATGTATACATCTTATTTGAGATATTTTATATTTTAGTGTGACTTAAAGTCATACATTTGTGACGGACAGTAACAAATAATAGAGAACACGCCTCATGGTTCATATTGATATGTTTAGTCACAGAGTTCATGTTCCTGCACACATTATATATTTTAGTATGACTCGAAGTCATAAATTTGTGATGAACAGTTTCAAATAATAGAGAACTTGTCACTTTATTCTTGCACGGCATTTTTCTCTTTTACTTCCCCTGCATATTTTTTAAAATTAAAAAAAAAATTGAAAAAAGAAGAAAAAACAAAGCTCAAAAGCTATGATAGGGACTAGTCAAGTCGAGGACATTTTAGACTTTTTGCTACGTAAGGAGTATTAGAAATGTCATTTTAAAAAAGTGAACTAAAAATGTCAATTTAACCTAAATTTAAACTACCTAGGTCAATTTCCCTTTAGGGATTTCTGGCCAAATGATCGAACTTTTTAGAGGAAATTAGATTCAGTACGACATTTTGGCATTTTTTAAAAAAAATACGGTTTATAGAATCCCAAAGTTATTTTTACATGACCTGTGTAAATTTGTTTCTTTTTTTTACGGGGTTGACGTAATGTCAGCACTATTAAATTATTTATAAAAAAAAAAAAAAGAAGAGAAACGTATGCTTAGTGCTCAATCATGACGTTAGTTATCAGGCACTGACATCACTTTTGTTTTTGTTTTTCAAATTATTTTTGGTTTCTAAAAATAGTTTTCTTATTATTTATATTTTTTTTTGCATTAATTTTTTAGGATATACTCTACTTTTTGTTTTCAATTTTTTTTAAGGATTGTTATTATTTTTTAGGATTTATTTTTTAAAACTACGTGGCTTCAAATAACTTTTCAATTAATATGAGGTTTTGAAATTAAAAACTTATAGTTGCTAACATTCAAAATATACCCCAAATAGATAAATAATTAAATTAGGAGTACAAAGATAAAAATTAGGCAAAATGTGATAAATAGATACAATAATTAAAAATTTTGAAAACTATTTATTAAAGAATGGAATAAGCTAATAAGCTTTAAAAAAAAAAAAGAGATTATTACTGCAAGTATCTTACCATGTTACTTATGATATCCAAGATATTTAAGTAAACAGAAAAACAAATAAAGAAATATTACAACAAGTATCCAATTAAGATACTTTGGTATCTCAATAAATTAGTGGGTTACGGAATCTAGTAAGAATTTTTGCAGATTACTCAGGTCTTAGACTTAGTTACCATAGGTGTCCTTGTAGGTATCATGTGTATCTTATAAAGATACCTATGGTATCCAAGTAAATTGAACGAAAAATTAATACTAACGGGTTACATAGGTATCCTTCAAGATTACCTAGCGATGTTTCTGGGTAAATTGGAAAAAAAAAAAAAAAAAAGTCACCGATTACCAAAAGTATCATACTCAATTATCATAAATAACATATCTGTTAAATGAAAAAATATATATTAGTACAGGTATTCTACATAGTAACCATAGTTGTTCTACCCCGATTAAAAAGAAAGGGTTATTGTATATATCCTATTAAGTTACCATAAGTTAATTTCCTACCTTTAAACAAAAACAATATATATATATATATATATATATATATATATATATATATATATATTACTATAAGTGTCTTACCCGATAAATAAAAAAAATGTTACGATAGATATTGTACATGGTAGGTTACCTATTGGAATATAGTATATAGAATGAGAGCCTTGGGTTTTTTATTTTTATTTTTTATTATAAAAAATGATAAGTATACCAGTAGGTTCTTTATAATTTATGGAAGATTCATGGAAAGTTGGATGTCCCTTATTGTAAAAAAAAAAATAATAAAATAAAAATAAAAAATTGGTCAATGCATGAGGGAATAAAAAAGAAAACAAAAATATTACTGTAAGTATCATATTTTATTACTTGTAGTATCTAGATAAATTGGGATGAGAGTTCAGTGTTTCTTATTAAGAAAAAAAAAATACCGTGAGTATCATGTTAGGTTACCTACGATATCTAGTATGAGGGAACTAAAAAGAAAACAAAGATGTTACAATAGGTATCTTACTTTGTTACTTGTAGTATCCATAGATATGAGGTTACCTATTATATTTGAAAAAAGAGAAAAGAAAAAAAGATACCATAGATATTATGCAAAATTACTCGTGGTATCTAGCCTATGGGAATAAAAAAAAAAAACAAAAATTTTACCATAAGTATCCTACTTTGTTATCTGTAGTATCCACGAGATTTACACGTTTTTTATTGAAAAAAAAAGGTGGGAAAGAAAGAAAAAGATACCATAGGTATCATGCTAGGTTACCTAGAGTATCTAGCCAAATTAGGCAAAACTGAAGGTTCCTTTTAAATATATATATATAATTGTGAGGTTATAATAGGTATTATATGCATTATTTATGATATTCAAAAAATTGGAAGAAAATTAGACTTTTTTTTTAAAAAAAAATTAACGAATATAATTATGAATTTATTTTATTAAAAGTGTGATATGTGTGATTTTAACTATTACTCAAAATATTTATGTTACTCTCAAATATGATTCAAAATATTTGTGTTACTGTAATTTAAGATTTTATAATTGTTGTAACCCGAAAATATGCACACAAATAAAATATAAAACTTAATTTGAACAAAAAAAAAGGTCAAAATAGGGTAAAAGTAACTAGAAAAAATTAAGGAAAAAAAAACAAAGAAATAAAAAATGAAAAAAAAAAGCGCACACATATACACAATGACAGTGCGCATCATGCACCTGTCAAAGTTTGCAATGGACACCGTATTTTTTAAATTACTCACTTTTTTCTGTATTTTTGTACTTCTCCCAACTTTTTATCACTATTTAAAAAATGGTCGCTTTTCAGGCACTGTTAAAAAATGGTGAAATTTTCAAAATTATTTAAAAAATAGCCGTTTTTCATATTTAATAGATCAACATATATTTATTATTTCGTATAAAATTGATTTATATTATTTTAAAAAAATTGACCAACTAAAAAACGGCCATTTTCTATATAGGTGAAAAAAAATGGCTTTTTTAAAATTGATCTGGAAAAAAAGGACATTTCTTATATATATACTCTTGGTTTTTTGCGCCCAGAGCATGGCTAAGTAAATGTCAAAAAATGTAAAACTTATAACAATTAACAAACATTGGCTATTCCCATGCCCAATTACTCTCCAACAGCCCTTTAGATTTTTTTTCAAACAAAAAAAAAAAGGATATCGTCCAAATTGTTTGTAAAATTCACTTTACTTATTATTAAAAAGAATTTTAATTATATTCATATAAAATGAATGGTGATAAATATTTTTTTCAGTTGTAAAATTCACTTTACTTATTATTAAAAAGAATTTTAATTATATTCATATAAAATGAATGGTGATAAATATTTTTTCTGAAAATTTTTCTGATTTCCATATAAGTAACAAAAATATACTTTAAACAATAGTTCATGGCACTACCATCCACTAAAAAGTACGTAAACTGATTAGAAATGTGTCTTGGACAGGTTTTAGTTAGATATGTTTTCAATTTAAGTTTAATTAATTAATATAATTTCTATATACGAAATTGGAAAAACTAAAAAGGTGTTAAACTTTAGTGACCCATTATTTTAAATTAAAACCCACTAATATTGACAGTTATTATCTTTGTTAGTAGCTAAAAGATAAGGTAGTAGTTAATTTAACACCTTCAAATATAAATATGTTTTCTTGATAGGAGAAAACATACGTGAAAATCGTTAAAAAGAAATACCAAGAATATAAAGTACTTTTTTTAGGGTCTCACTCTAACAAAATAAGTTTGTGTGAATTCCAACACTTCATGAGATTTAATAGTTAGATAGACTAGCAATTGAACTGTGAAAACTCATTTACCACATTTTTTTATTTTTATTTTTTTTTTTGCGGGGGGTAAATAGTGAAAAACTAACAAAAAGAGAAAGGAAGGTTATATACATAATGTTCTGTCATTACGGGCGTACAAATGTCTTTATATAGGCGTGTAAAGATGAGGCTGAGCCGTTTTTCGTATGAGCTGAAGCACTCCCAGTTTGACACCTTTATATTCCAATGTGTCACACGAAAGAACACGTGTTCTAGCTTGAGGTGGCAAGAGCTATCCCAGTTTTGATACGTAGCATCATTTTATTGGCTATTGTGACAATATTTGCTAAATTGCTTCCAATTTGGTTGACAAGTGGCCAAAAAAACCTTTCAAATGAGTGTCGATATTTTATCACAAATGGCGCCTTCATATAATCTTTTGTTTGATGACTTTGCTTGAACTTGGTCATTTTTTAATAAAAGATCGACACTTATTTTTAGAATGTCAAAATCATCTTTTGTCTAATATATTTTTGACATATGGTATTTTTTTAATTAATCTCATATTGTATTATTGTCATAATATTTTGTGATTTAATATTTTAGTTAGTGACTAGTTATAAAAATTTTGTCACACTCCAAAATACCTTATAATTTGACTATTTTTGAAATGCGACTTTCCTATATAAACTAAATTAGAAAAGTTACTAAGAATGGCAAAATAACCATTAATAAATAGTAGATTTAGGTTTATTATATTTGTACTTTGTATTTGAATACATAGATAATTACTTGGAAATTATTTTATCATTTATGAGATTATTTAAAAAATCGAAATATTATTTAGAAACTAGTATAGACAATTCTTAAATTTACTTTAAATCTAAATCTACTATTTACTAAGAGTAATTTTGTCATTTCAATCATTCTTCCTAATTTTAATAATAGAACAAGGCGAATTTCAAAAATAGCCAAATTACTGAACTTTTTGTAATTGCAAAAGAAAAAAAAATTAAAAAGTTTTCCCATAATTCTTAAAGCACATGAAATTTCGTAAAAACATTATGAAATACAAAATCATTTTTACGACGTTTTTTCTATACTCTAATGTTAAACATTATTATTTATAACACTAAGCTTTTTTATTTGACATGTGATTGAATAATAAATTAAAGCACTATAACTATTATCCTAAAAATTGAATATGACATCAAACATCATGTAAATTATATAATACGTGAATCAAGTAATGCAATGTTTAAGGTGCTCATGGTGCAATTTAATCAATTTCATCTTTGTTAAGTGCACCAAACAGCATATATAATTTGTGCTTATTCTCAACCCACGCAATTTGAAATATTTGAGAAATCAAACCATACAATACTGATGGGCTATGAGTGGCTTTAAATTCATGTGCTATATATATGTGTATAGGCACCAATATTTTTTTTTTTTACCAATCTGTAGGTATTATTTTGGTTAATTAAAATTAGTTATACACGTCTATTTAGGATAAAAAGAAGAGAGAAAAAAATATTAAATAATATTTATTTTTTTTTATTTTTTTTCAACTACTCAAATTATGATAGTCATTAGACCATAATTCAATTGCTAAAAAAAAATCTATCGATAAATTAAAAAAAAATACTTATTAGATTGAGAACCTATATGTATATGTGTATGTATAAATCTTTTCACTCTTTTGTCTTACTGCTTGATTGATGTGATAACAACATATTTACAATAGATCATAGCCTAATACAACACAAAAGGACGTGACATAATTAAACCGAATATAATATGGCATAATAAAATCCAATAAAGCATGGAAAATCAGAGGAATCACTAAATATGCCACAAAATCTAAAAATAAGCAAAGGGAGAGAGAACTTGATCACGGATCCAAATCAACCAAATGGACCAACAACAACCAAATCAGACTAAATGGACCAAAAGCAACCAAATTGGTACCTAATAGAGAACACAAGCTAAAAAGCCCTAATGTCATCAGCCAAATTAGAGGCTACAAAATCCACAAAACTCAAAGCCACAGCAACCAAACCAAATCAGAGGCCACAAAACCCACAATCGAGAGCAATCAAAGAACAAAAATTAAAAGGAAAAAAAAAAACCCTAAATACCAAATTAACAAATCAAGAGAAAACTAAATACTTTTCTCAAACAAAAAATCACAGAGAGAACTAAACAAGGAAGAGCCAAATATATCAAAGAGACAACTAAAAGAGGCCAATAGAATGAATGGACCACAAATTCTCTAAAGAAGAAGGAAAAAAAAACACCAAAACAAATTATCAAAAAAAAATTTAAAAAAAAATCTTAGAATGAAAATTAACTTAAAAGAGAAAACAACCAAAAGAGAGAGAACTCCAAGTAACACAAAGCAAAACAAACCAGGAGAGAAAAATTCTCCAGAGAGAGAGAGAGAGAGAGGATTTTCTTTTTTCTTTTTTCTATTTGCTTTTTTCTAAGTCCGTATCAGGACAAAAAATGATAAAGTGGAATAATTTGGAAGAAGAAGAATCTTCAAGAACAGGAACAAATTTGTCCTAAAAGCTCTAGTTGAAACTTGAATTTATTTTTTATAATCTTCTACACTTGAAACTTTACATATGTAGAAGATTTAGCTTCTTTATCTCATAAATCTCAACGTTATTGAATCGAATGCTTTAGTCAGAGAAATTAATTTGATCACCAAAGAACTAATGATAGTAATACAAGAAACCATTTGTTTAATAGAAAAATCAATAACTAGAATCAAATAAACCAATTTAGTTACCAGAAATTCATAATCCAAATTAGTTTTTGGCAATAATTAGAGAAAACAACGATAATAATAAAAGAAGCCATTTATTTATCAGAGAAACTAATAACTATAATCAGATAAATCAATTTAAGTACTAGAAACTGAGAAATCAAAGTGGTTTTTAGCAATAACAAGAGAAACTAATGATAGTAATAAAAGAAACCATCTGTTTATTAGAGAAACCAATAACCAAAATCAGAGACCAAATTGGTTTCTAACAATAACCAAAGAAATTAATTTCTAGCTAAAGGATTTATAAGAAAGTTTACATACACTGATCACTTAATTTTTATTGTCATATATCAACTCATACAATATATATTTAACAAAATAAGTTTGTTACAAAATTTTGAAAACTTGACTAGTTGACTTTAAAATAATTTAGAGGAGTGCTAGCAATATCCTTTTTTCGATTCTCTTTTACACTCTTCCATCTTAATGATTGGAATGTATTGTGAAAGACATTTAGTGAAGTTAGGAATGACAAGTGGGAAGGGTTGAATATGGTATACCTATTCTACTTCCTTACCCTTTGTTTTTTTTAAAAAAAAAACACATATTCTACCCTACTAAGTTGTTAAAAAGAAGAGTATTTATAAGAAATATCATTTTTTTCTATATCAATTTTAAAAATGGCCTCTTTTACACCTATCTATTAAATGGCTGGTCTAAAATTTCATTTTGATAAGTGACAATTTTTAGTTGATCTATTTTTTAAAAAATAAATCAATTTTTTAAAAATAAGTCAATTTTCTACAAAATAAATCAATTTGACCTATTTTTAAAAATATAAATCAGTTTTTTAAAAATAAGTCAAATTTATACAAAATAAATTTATATATTTTGATCTACTACATATGAAAAATGGCCATCATTTAATAGTATTTGAAAATGGTCATTTTTCAAATAGTGATCCAAATTTCGGCCAACAAAACAAAATAGTAGGATACATGTATTACCTGCGCAATTATGGGGTGTCCGTGTGTAACCCTATCCGTTAAAACATATGACGAAAAGAGAAAAACATACCTATCTATTTTTTTGAAAAAATTGACGTACTTAAAATTATATTACACAAATGTCCATATCGTTCTTGTTCAAATTTAGATATTTATATAAAAAAGAATACAAGTATATTGAATGTTAATTGTATTCAATTTTGAAAATAGTTTCTCTCGTATAAAAATAAATAAAATTATATTTTGAATAATATTATTTTTCCTTATATAAAGAGCACTCATGTATTTTTTTCATATCTAAAGTAATATATAAACTATATACTAAAAAAATGTATGTCAACATAGTAAAAAGGACAAAACACCCTATTTCCTTAACTTTTGTAAAGAGGAGTTGTTTATCTCATTAGTTTTGATTTTTCTCTCATTCACTCCAAATATTATAAATGTTGTTGTGATTTGCCCCAAAAAGAGAACAACCTTTAAAAAGGGGAAGAAGTCTAATTGTCAAACATGAAGGCACGGTAATTTAGAAAAAAATTTGAAAAATACAGTGGTTTAAGTTTTTTTAAGGTGCAGTACGGTTTTTATTAGATAAATATCAATTTTTAAAAACTATTTAGAAAAATATCATTTTTTAAAAATCGTAACTAATTTCTGGTAAGCAGTTTCTAGTAACCAAAAGTATTTATAATTGGTATATAATTGGTGACTAATAACTAGTAACAAGTTTCCAGAAACCGATAACTAGTAACTATTTTTAAAAATGGTATTTTTCTAAATATTTTTTAAAAAATAATATTTTTCTAATAAAAACCGTATGAAAATTTGAAAGAGCCTGATTTCCGTATTTTTGTAATTCTTTTAGTTTTTTATATGTAAAAGTGATAGAAACCCGCCAGTAAATAGAAGAGAGACAGAACACTCTATTCTCCTGACTTTTGTTGAGAGTTGTTGTTTACCCTGTCAATTTTGATTTTTCTCCCATTCACTCCAAATATTGTAAATATTGTTGTGGTTTGCCCCAAAAAGAGAACGACTCTAATTGTTAAACGTGAAGGCCAATAAGTAGAAGAGAGAAAACTATTTATTCATATTGCATAAATCCTAGAATTTGGGGAAAAATATGCATTTGAAATCAGTAGGGAAGGAATTATCAATTAAGATGAAAAATCGACTATGGAGTAACTGCAACTCAAAAATCACAGAAGAGGAAGGGTCTTCTACAGTGGAGGAGAATTTCATTGAGTGCAAATAGAGAACACCATTACATATCTGTAAGTGAAGGCATCAATATGAAATCAAAAGTTCAAGAACAAAGAAAAATTCAGGAATGTTCCATTGTTACCGAAATTATTTGGCTGGTTTTTTTTTTTTTTTTTTCTTCTGAAGAGGAACAATTTTTTTCCTCCATTCTATAGTTTTTAGTTCTTATTGGATTGAATTTGGTGTTGCAGTTAAAAAAAAAATGACAACAAGACCTGAGATTAGAATTGAATTAGTGTTGAAAAAACTAACTTGTTTAATTACAATTTTACCCTAACGATCTCTAACGCCATCCATAGGTGGGGGCAAACCACAACAACATTTGCAATGTTTGATTTTTATCCTCTTAAAGATCGAACTCGTGCCTTGTTTGATACTCGTTTGTCGCATAATACACAAAATTTTGGGTTAAATTATCATCTAAGGTGAAGTTTATATATCTGGCAAATGGCAATAAGACACCAGCAAAATATAGCAATTAGCACTAAATAATTTAGTATAGAAATAGGGCGCGTCTACGGTAGGGGCGTCCCTACGTAGGACCCTGTCTATACACCGTTGGATGGGAATCTGTGTATAAATAGATTCTCCACAGATTCCCGTTATTCCCTATAGATTCCCATCTAACGGTGTATAAGGAATGGCCCTACGTAGGGGCGCCCCTACTGTAGCCCTCCCCATAGAAATAACGTTTTTTTTAAAATAAAAAAAAAAAAATTTTTAGTTGCATATTGTTCAAATTGTTTTGTTTTATTTGAAAAATCAAAACTATTGACGTAACAAAGCAAGTCACTCTCAAATCTGAATCCTGATCTGGGTAGGTCCCACAAGAGTGAGGGCTGAGGTTGTGGTAAGGTAAGGTAAGGTAAGGTTATGATAAGTGAAACAGACTGAGACAAAGCAGGAGAAAGAGGAGGGGGTAGCTCTAGGGGGTCTATAAGACCCCTAATCTAAAGACACAGGAGTAGGAAGGAACCTACTGGTCATCACTGACCCAATATGGGCCCAGAGAAAGAGAAAGGTAGAGATAGAGAAGCTTTGGTATTGTACTTTGCAAAAAAGATCTTTCAGTTATATTCCATCATCAACACAAGAGAGAGAGAGAGATTATAATAGAGAGAGAAAGGAGAACCTACCTTTGATTAGACATAAGCATGCCATTCTAGTCAAAAAGGACGGCCCTGTCTTCGCCTTGTCCCACCCAAAATCTCACTCCTTCATCTTCACCTTCTTCTAAATTCAATAAATATGTTCGTTTATTATTATTTTTTGTTTTTCTCAATAACATATTTCAGAGTTCAGACCAGACAATTCACCTATAAGACCACCCCTTTGCCCAGCTCTTCTTACATAAGAAAGAGAAAGAGCCTAAAGCTCATTTAAACTAATTTATGATCAGTAAGACCTTCTTTTTTTTTATAAGATTTGTTTTTTTTTTTTTTAATAAGGATCAGCAGGACCTTTTGTACTATATATTTATTATTTATTAGTCATAAATAAGTTTTGTGTACTTGGAATATTAGAATTATGTTTGGAATTAAAATTACTCGAGAAGAATTAGGAGAATTCCACAGCATGGCATGAAGAAATATATATCAGCGACGAATATTTTAGGAACTATTAGGTTGTCTTCCTTTTTTCCTTTTATTTTTATAAAAAAGGAATTTTTAGATTTTCTATCCTATATATTTCTCTAGTAAATTACATATACTATTTGTCGTTTTTAGATGATTTAACCTTCAAAAAAGTTCAGTAGGACTATATATGCGTAGTTTGTAAGAAGTCCCAAATGGCTATTATATTTTTTGGATCATAATAGTACACATTTGAACACATCAAATCAAATTAAATCGGAAATAGATCTAACTCAGTACAAGAGAGATTATAGAAAATTGGAAGTTTATATACATAAAAAAAAAATTGCTACCAAAACTTGATCCGAGATAAGATCATAACGAGACTAAAGTCTTATCTGGTCTTTTTGTTCCAATTTTCTCAAATAATATACCTCTTGTAGATAGATATTCTCAAGAAGTGCAATGTATAGTAATTAAGTCAATATCTAGTCTACTACGCATTCAAAACAATAATTCTATTTGCAGAACTTTCTTCACTATTTTGTAAGCTTCCCACAAAAACTTTTTGTTTGCCTGCTAGTAACTGGCAAATTATTGCCAAAAAAAAAAAAGAATAATGAGAAGGAAAAAAATGATAGGGCATCATAATTGGGAACGTACTCATTTCTCATTTCCCACTTTAAAGTAGCCTTGATTCTATACTTGGAGCAATTTGTGCATGTCGCAGTACTGAATCAATCATCGCAAATTATAAGGCACTGGTCACGGTGGCACTTAACCGAGGGACAGAAAAGTTCACGCTTTGCTTTAATTCTTGGTTTTATAACATTAACTCCTCAATTTTTCTTTCCGGAAAAAAAAAAAAGTTATCGATCATATTCATCACCATTGAGCCAAATTCATTGCATCCTAACATGAAAATTCCTTTTAAACCTTTTCTTTTTTTGTTAACTAAGTTAATTATGAAATTTAACAAAAAGAGTTTGAATTGGATTATCTTAGTAAAATTCTATGATTAATAATTTAAATTTTGCCCTCCCTTTTGGGTTATACATAAGCATATGAAATCATGAATCAAACAGTAAATAACAAATTAGATAACATGTTTAAATTAGCTATGTATGGCCTTCAAATGGAAGGGAGGAAAAAGAGTACTCTCTTAGGGGAGGCAAACCCAAATTTACTTTTTGATATTCTAAAACAACCTTTTCCTATTAATCATTAGCTTCCCTTTTGTCTTAAATCTTAATATATGATTCCCCCTTTTTTTTTTGGAAGATTAAATCTAATTTAGTAACATGAAATTGTAATAATACAAATTGCATAATTTAGCAGGAGAAAGTATGGAGAAAATAGAGTAATGTTAGAGACACCAATAATTATGTGTTTAAAAATAATATCACATTATTTGTGTAAGTTTTTAGTGTAAGATTTTTGTGTCTAAATATTTACATGAAAAAAATGTTTCTTTTACTAATAACTAGTAACGTGAGCAAAATTATCTGAAAAAGAAAAAGAAGTAACGTAAGGGGGAAAAAAAATGCACATTAGAAAATGTAGTAGAAACCCTATTAATTGAATATAAAAATGCATAATAGTCCTTAAAAAAAGAAAATAAAAATGCATAATAATTTTGGGTTCATATTATATGGCTCCTATGAATGGAATGTACAATTGATTAACCAACGCCAAAATTTTCCAGTTAGGGTAATAAATTACCATCGAAGAATTCTATTTTTTCCCCGATTAAATCTGAAAATGAATTAAAAATCCAGCTAATACATGTTTACCATTATGGACAAAATCTTTGACTTGAGAATTAAAAATCACATGCGGATCAAATCTTTGACCTGAGATTAAAGATTGAACAACTCACTGAACCCTTTGACTTTTAAGTTGTGAACAGAAGTTATCAGAACAAAAAAAGCAAACTCGAACTGTGACCCAAAATCATGTTTGGCTCCGGAGCTGTTACCTGTTTGTGCAAAAACATTGGCCGGTTTGGTTCACCCTATTGGAATGAATGTATTTGAATAAAAATTATAGAATGTGTTATAATTAGAATGAGGGACATTTGAAGTGAAATAAATTCGAATAGGTTATAATTAAAATGGAAGACATTAAAATAGACCATTTAAAAATACTTCATAAGCTCCATTCTCATTTCAAGACACAAAAAACCTATTCCAATGGTTGATGTGATTAATAGACTATTTGAATGGAAAAATTGAATTATTGAAATAAACACTCATTCTAAAAATTCATTTGAATGGAAAAACTGAAATTGTTGAAATAAACACCCACTCCGATGAGTTTTTTATTTGAATAGAGTGAAATGGGTGAAACAAACAGGCTCATTCTCGCTCAGCTCTAATATGACCCTTTTTTTTTTTTTTACCTCCTTGCCTTCGCCATGGGAAAGTTGTACTTTAAAAATCATGAGATTTTTTGTTTAAATTCCAAGGAATATGTCCTCATTATCACTTTCCCATCATACCCTCAAATAACGATATAAACTTTATTCCTACATTCAAGTCCCATAAAACAAAAGGGCATCTCTAAAATTTCACATGCTGAATTGTTAATTTCCTGTAACATGTACTATATAGTTTATTATATGTATATAATAATATAAACCCTTGCAATAAGAGGCCAAAGGGAATCAATTCATTATTGTTGTTTTCTTGGTCAATTTTTCTTTAAGAAGAGAAACTGAAAGACCATGAAGACGTACGTGTTAAAAAACACCTGAAGAAACCGGGCTAAAATTGAAAAAGTTTTGCTTTGCAGTCTCAGAACCCAGAGAGAACCTGAATCAAACACCCCCCCGCCGTCTTTGCAGAGCGGGAAAACGTCCAAGAACTCACTCGATAAACTCACTTAAATAGAAACTTTCAAAAAAAAAAAAAAAGTACATATATATTACACACACTATCGTACCCTGTATCTACATATATTTATTACTTAATTATTCTATTTGGGGTGAGAACAAATGTTATATATAAGGCATGACTTAGCTAGAGATAGAGAAGGAGAGAGCTTTTGTCAATTTAGATGTAATCAAACTCCTCAACCCCCCAACAACAAAAAAATAAAAATAAAAAATAAAAAAAATAAGGAAAGAGTGGATGTATCCTGTATGTACCCAAAGTGAAATCCAAACACTAAATTGGGTCCCTCACTTTTGTGTCTTTATCCAAAACGTTTTTGTCTCTGTTTCCATTTTTCCGGGTCCTAACTCACTCACTTATTCACAGTCTCTCTCTACGCTCTCTCTTCTTGGTCGCCTTTTTAATACCCCAATTCGTGTTTTGATTTGATTCTTTTTCGGTTATAAGTATTAGTATTATTATTATGTCTTCATCTTCGTCTTCAGATTCATCGTCATCATCGTCATACCAAGGAAGAGGAAATGATAATGGCAATGCGGGTGGTACAAGTAGTGCAGCAGCTGGTACTAGTTCCGGAAGCGGCACTATGCGTAGGGGTAGTACGGACTACGGAGAGCCCTCTCCGTCTCGGCAGCGTGGCCCCAATTACTCCAGCTTGCCTGAGCATATCATCGAAGCTCTCGCTACCCATGTCGCCATTGAGGCTGCCCGAACCTTTGGTCGCCTCGCCGCTGCTCCTGCCCTCGCCCATGTCTTTCAGGTAATTATTTATTTTCTCTATATTTAGCTTATAATTAAATTCTAAAATTCTTGGTCATCTTTTTTTTTTTTTTTTGGTGATTAATTATGTATGCTAAAATTTTGAATTTAGTATATGGTAGTTGTGATTGTGTTGAGGATCCTAGAAGGTGAACTGTTGCTTTGAAAGCAACTGCTTTTTGATGGGTCTTATTCCTTAGCTATCAAAATTTAATGTGTCACTTTCTCAGGATGTGGTCTCATATCTGGGGAAGATTATTTAGTTTAGCTTTCCTTTGTCATAGTTTAGATTTTAGAAATGTCTATTTCGGAGTCCTTTATTTTTCAATAGATCTTATGAAAAGGGTTCTTTTGGCTTTTCAATTTCCTTTTTCCCTTTAGTGCCATGTTTCTTTTATAGCCTCTAAATATTCCCCTACTTTTTGACTCGACTTTCTTAGCTTTCTAGAAAACTAAATAGGGATTTTTTATCATTGCTTTTTGTTTTTTAAATTTATTTATTTTCTAACTACCCAAATTTTGATAAAAGATTTAGACCTTTGATGCTTATCTTAAAAACTTAAAAAGTGATAAGAATATGTAGCACAATTTATGGAGAGACTGATCAGATCAGTTGTAACTCTCTCTTACCCTCCTCATGTAATACCTTACATTTCTATATTTAGCTAACATCACATATACAAGTTTTAGACGTTCGCTTTTGACAGTTTTGCAGCATATAGATTCATACTGGTAATAAATTAATTAATTTGACTTTTTTATTTTCGGTTTTTTTATAAAGTTATGTATTTTATTATTTATTTCGTTTTCAAATGTTTATTTGTCAATTACTGCTTACCAAGACAAGAATGCTGGTAAACTTCTACAGTTGCTTTCTTGGACAAATTGTAGCATGTCGAGAGTTTAGGGTAACAAAGACTATTATGAAATGTTGCAGTGCTATATAACCCCTATATATGCTCTGAAATACATATCTATAGATCCTAACGTAATGCTACAAATTCTTGAATCCTGGGATTCCAACAAGGGGTCCTACGGTTTAATAAAATTCAGATATAAATAAATTATGATGTAGTATAGATAGATATGTGTAGAAGGAAATTATTAAAAGAAGGGGGCTTGAGATTATTTGGGCAGAGTTTGATGGGTGTTGTTATGGCATGAGTCAAAAGGCAGCATGTGCTATAGGTTGAAAAGCACATGGAGCCCAATGCCTGCTTCACAATCTGATGTCTCTTTGTCACCTCAAAGAGATACGGTCTTCTCTTTAGCATTACTCATCGGGCGACTTCTATTTTGTTTTTTTGTTTAGTTTGTTTTCTTCTTCTTCTTCTTCCCATGCAAAGCAAACACTGTTTTGTCTGTCGTCTTTGAAATTGTTTTCTTTCTCTTTGGCATTAATTCTCTTTCTCTTGATTTGATATTCAACTGTTTGTTTTATTCTTATATATAATTGCTTTCGTTTCTATATAATATATATATTTGTCTGATTACCGGCCTAGATCACAGGCAGTTTTCTACTTAATTAAGTAGTACTAATTAATTAAAAGCCCAGAGCAAAAAAAATTAATTAAAAGTTAAAATCCAAACTGTATAGTAAAATATTTGACAAAAAACAAAGTACATGATAAACAAGTGTTTATGGACACATGTAACTTTAATCCAAAACATTAAGAAGGAGAGCAACCTTAATTAACAACGAAAAACTGGGCCTTGAATGAGCATGTAGAGGTTGAAACTGAGAGACTGGAAGTAGAAAGAGTCAAAATTATCAAGCAGAGGAAAAAAAGAACAAAAAAATGAAAAAAAGGTGGGAGTAGGGCTTTTGGGGATAAAGATTCGTTGCTTTTAACGAGACAGGCCTTTGGCTTGCCCTTTCTTGGAAATGAAAGAAAAATGTGTGGGGAAGCACGCTTTGTACTCCTATGTTAAATTTATTTATTTATTTATTTTTTATAGATATATGTACTACATGTTACACACTGTGTGGACCACAATCAAAACTATTAGAGTCGTCCCCTTCTTCTATGTTCCGCGACCCCGTTCTAGTTATCTATTCCTCCCTCTTTTAATTGCCAAAATTTAGCCTTCCCTGCTTCCCGTGCAATGGTCTTCAAAGCCATGTTTAAATAATGATAATAAAGATGAAATCTCTTATTCTCTTCCGTGTTAAATTAATAAATTCTACCCTCTCCGCACTACTAAATGTATAAATACTCTCCGCACTACTAAATGTATAAATAATTTCGAGCATGAAATGAGTGATTAGTGCTAAATTTTGATACTAGAAGTTTACATGGAGCAAGTAGTTTGTGGAAAGCAATTTTTCATAGATTAAATTAGTGTACAAATGTAGTAATCATAGGATTGGAAAGTGATGCGAAATTTGTGAATAGGTCATGCGTAGGCTTGACTAAACTAATTCAGGAAAAAGACAAAAATGAAGAAATAGCTTGACTAATGATCCTTGCTATTTGTCCTCTATTTGTCCCAGGAGTGTATACGTATTTGTGATTGTACTTGCTGTGTACCTCAGTCCAAACCTGGATTGGCTTATAATAAAAGTATGGAGAGCTATACATATTATAGACAGCTATATATCAGTCTATATAATAACGCTGAAAGAGCAAGATGGTACTATAAAGTTGAACGATTTAATGAATTATGATGTAACGAATCAAGGTTTGGCTTAGGCTATGTTCGATAGGCGGAAAAAGGAACAAAAAAAATTGATTGGCTGGTAAGATGAAAAAAGTGGAAGAAAGAGAAAAATTAGTGGTAAAATTTGGAGCAATGTTATGGGGCACCAGTGGTGTTCAGCACCACAGTGACATGTCTGTTTGTCATTGGATGATTTAATTAACAAACTGGGTCTTGGGCTCCATTTAAATTATAATTATGATTAATCAGTGACAAACTGACACATCACTGTGGTACTGGGCACCACTGGTGCCTTATAGTACTATTCTAAAATTTGAGGTGGGATTTATCTCTTATTTCTCCTCTCAAAATAGAGAAAGTAAGAGAGAGAAAAATTTGTTAGTGCTTAAATAAATTAAAGTATTAAACTATCTTTGCATATTTGATTTTAAATAATAATAAGGATAAAGTAATTATTTTAAATTAAAATAATTGTCTTTTTTATGTATTAAATAACTATGCAGGAAAAATAATTTCTTTTCTATTCTTTATATTTTCTTTTTCTCTTATCTACTCTACGGAGCATAGCCTTGGTAAAGGAATAGAAAAATAAATAAAAAATTCAAGATTTGGGTTCTGGCCACTGAATTCTCCCTCACCAAACTCCATTTAACACTACGTACTATGATAATTAATATGTGATAGAAGACAAAGCAGTTGAAAAGAGAGGACTACTAAACACAAAAGAACGCAGTTTGTTTAGTGTTTTTTATTTAAATCTATTTATTAAGAGATGAAGATGAGAGAGATTATCTTTTAGCTAGCTTGGACTGACGTATGTCCTACAGACCTATAAGACTGCCCCCTTTTCTCTATTCCTCTCTTCCTTTTTGCTGACAAAAAGCAGATGAAAAAAGGACTATAGTTGTATATAATCTATATATCTATATGCTACTAACACTGGGCATGGCGTGCTTTCTTTATTTAGAGCTAATTCGTCTGACATCTCCTCTTACACAACTCTACCACTGTTCTCTAGTCCCTAGTCTCTCATTGCCTCTTCTGCCTAAGCTATTTTGCTTTTGCCTGTCGCTCATGATTCATGATGCCACCATCTTCAAGATTGTATAAACAATTATTTTTTTCTTTTTTAATAAGAAGATTGTATATAGAATTAGATAATACTAATATTTAATATCTCACATTTGAAGCCTTTACGCGCATGGCGTGGCATGGCTCGGCATGTTCTTTGTTTATGGGGTTTTGCTCCATTTAGATCTCTTCCAATATTTATTCATAGCGTTTTCTCTTCTCTGATCCGCATTGAAAATCTAATCACTGCTTTTGCCATTACAGCGCATGCAGTTACTATGGTTAACTTTAAATATTAAATGACTTTAATTCGTAATGAAATCATACGTATATCTTTGCTTTTTTTTTTTTTTGAAAAAAAAACATATTTCTTATAATTATATATCTTAATTAGAGAAAAGGTTTCATTGCAAAACAACGTTGCATTGTATATTTAGGAGTTTGCCTTCTGTTTATAGACATTAACTTGTGGTTAATGGTTTCAAGAATTTGTAATTGATTTGTCTGTCGTTAACAGATTGTTAGAAATTTTGACTGAATTGTGCGTCAACGCTTTTTCAAATAATTTTGTGGTATTTTTTCTTTAATATTGTACTAGAACGTACTAATTTCAACACGTTATACAAGATTTTTTATAACTTTTATTATTTATCGATTCGTGACTTTGTTCAAGAGTTATGACTTACTCTTTTTTTTAATTTTTAATTTTTAGGCTAGATCTTGTTGAGACATATTTGGCTGCATGTTGACTTTCCTATACGTGCATTTGCATGAGCCATCAAATTCCAGCTAACAAGACTTTGCCAACGTGTCTCTTTTGGCCATGCCAGGTATGCCGCCACTGGCGCCTCGTCTCCCGCTCGGACCTGTTGTGGCACCGCATAACCCGGCGCATCTGGGGCCGGGCCCACCTCCGCCACGACACCTGGCGCGACGAGTACATCTACTGGCACCAGACGACCCTCAACTTCCGCGGGCCGCGCTACAACCATGCCGTCCTCCACTTCGACCCCGATCCCGACGCCGCCGCCGACGCCGCCCCCAACGCCCTCGCCTGCCGCTGCCTCACCCTCTCCGACGACCACCTCGCCTGCGGATTCGCCGACGCCACCGTCCGCCTCTTCCACCTCCCCACCCGCCGCCACGTCAGCACCTTCCGCCCCGACCCCCGCCCCGTCCTTGGCCCCTTCTCCCGCGCCGTCACCGGCATCTTCATCACCAACGACCACCGCGTCGTCTTCGCCACCCTCGACGGCGACGTCCACGTGGCGGTCATCAACGAGCCCCCACGCCCCCGCCGCGTCCACGTCGGCCACGTGGTAGATGACGGCGTCCTAGTCGACTTCGCGGGCTGCGGCCGCTGGTGGGTGGGCCTCTACGCCGGGGTCCCGGGTCGGGCCTTCCACATATGGGACGGAAACACCGAGGAGCTCGTCTTCGTGGGCGGGTCGCTGACCGACCCGGAATCGGTCACGGGTTGGCAGATGCTGATCGAGCTGAACCTGGTGGTGGGGCGAATTCGGGTCACGAGCCAGGAGTCGGCCGTGGCGTGCACGAGCTCGAGGGCCATGGTGTTCGACCTGAGGAACCAGGGGTTGGTTCTGGGGGAGGAGGAGTACGATCTGATGGTGACGTCGATGGACGTCAGCAACTCGGCGTACATTATCGTGGACAGGCGGGGGATCGCTAGGGTGCGCCGGGCGGACACGTTAGAGGAGGTGTGTAGCTTCAGGGTGAGGCGCGGGGCGTGGCAGAGAGGGGTGATGGGGTGCATGAACCGGGGGTACGCGCTAATGTGCGCCGGGGGTGTGATTCGGGTGTGGGAGGTTGAGAGCGGGCGGTACCTGTACAGATTGAACGAGGAGGTTGGGGACCCGGTCAGCGCCTTCGTGGCCGACGAACGACATGTCGTTGCGTGCTCGAACGACGCCACGTTGCATTTGTGGGACTTTGGGGCCCAATGAATTTGGGAGGGGGTGGACCCCGCATCTGAAAAATTAAATAAGAGAGAAGATTATTGGTGTAATTGAGAGGGAAAGAGAGGCTTAGATTGGTGGATGGATTAATTAATTAATTAATTAATGGATTGGATGGGCGTGGGATACGACGCTGTTTTGGGGACTTTTTAGGACGAGAGACTTGTGTATTTGACCCTTAAGACTGGTAGAGACTAAGAACTGACCCATTGCTTTTTCTTCTTTTTAAATCTTAATTTTATTTTAATCTCAATTTATTTTTAATTTAATTTTGTTTTGTACAATTTGATGTCTCTCTTTTATATGTAGTTTTATGCAGGTTCAGTCTTCTACGACCGGTTGCTTTCTGTTGTACTTTGCTAATCTGGTGTGTTAAATTGGGGTTCTCTTCAAAGGAAGGAAAAAAAAAAGAAAAAGACTAAAAGAAAAAGCAATTCTTTAACTGTACGGTCCTATAGAATCTTTTGAGTATCCTAATCCCTACCTTTTAGTACGTGTTCCTTTCTTTCCTTCCGTAAGAAAATATTTTTTCCATTTTTTTTTTGAAATTTCAATCCTTGTTGGCTTCTTTTGATATTTCGGTCTGTAATTCAAGGGTATTAATAAAAAATAAGAAACTTTACCAATTTTGAAGTCATTAATTAGGTTGAGTCTGTATATTATTTGAGTTTCAATATGCAGCGTACAATAGTTATATTAGTTGCCATTAATATAACCTTCTTGATTGATTAGACGCTCTAGACTAAAAAGCACTCGAGTCTAGTTCAAAATTTACACCATAGGTTTGGGTTTGATATCAATAGTTTATCATAGGTTTTTTTTTTTTTTTTTTTTCAGACAAGTTGTTTATCATAATCGTAGAAAGTAAATGTGGACATTTCAAATTTTATACATATTATTTAGAGTCTTTAGCATATTGGTAAAAAATAATTGATAATTAAGAGTATCTCCAATGGACATGTTATATCACATATCAATGCAGACAAGTTGTTTATCATAATCGGAGAAAGTAAATGTCGACATTTCAAATTTTATGCATATTATTTAGAGTCTTTAGCATATTGGTAAATATTATTGATAATTAAGAGTATCTCCAATAGACATGTTATATCACATATCAATGTTAAATTTTTGCATTAAGGCTAAAAATTAATCTCTAATGGCATTCTAAATTTAACATAAATTTTAGAATTAATGGCACCATTGGTCCCCAACTTATTACCATTTTGGCATATTGGTCTTCAATCTTTTTTTTATGGCAAGTACTAAACGTTTTTCTTTTTGGCATTATTAGTCTTTTTAGCATATTTCATCTAAGGTTCCGTTAAAATTCATTTGAATGAAAGAAATTTTGCACTATTAATCTCGATTTTTCAATTGTTTAACAATTGGTTCCTATTTTTTTTGTATTCATATTTCCGATTAACAATATTGTATTTGCTAATCTTTCGAAAAATTAAAATTCTAAAAAATTAATTTTCTGAAAGATCGACAGATATAATAACATAAAGAAATGAACATTTAATGGAAAACTATAAAATTTTTCAGGCTTATTTCCTACAAATATTTAAATAATTTTTTAGAATAACTATTCATAATTACATGAATATTTAATGGATATAATAAATTTTCAGTCAAATTTGACTAGTATAAAAGCATGTATATGAAAATTTTTTAGTTTTAAAAATGATAAGATAATTATTTTTTATTCATAAAGTTAGTATAATTTGACATAAACTAAGTTTTATTAATATAACTTTTTTTGCTTTTTTGAATTTGGTTTTTACATAAACTGTTTATTTTATATCCATCTTTGAATTTTAATTTTCTGAAAGATTGGCAAATACAATATTGTTAATCGGAAATATGAATATTAAAAAAAAATTAGGAGCCAAATTGTTAAACAATTGAAAAATCGAGATCAATGGTGCAAAATTTCTCTCATTCAAATAAATTTTAACGGAATCTTAGATAAAATATGTCAAAAATGCCAATAGTGCCAAAAAAAGAAACGTTTAGTACTTAAATGCCACAAAAAATATTTGAGGACCAATGCGCCAAAGTGTGAACAGGTTGGGGACCAATAGTGCCATCAACCCTAAATTTTAATATGTTTTATTATTCATTTCAAATATAACACAAAGAATAAAAGATGCTAAAATTTAGCATGAATTTTAATTTATAATATTACCATGAAATATAATTAGGTGAATCAAAACGCATTTTATAAATAATACTAATATTTAAATACAAATATTATTTTTATTGGAGTATAATAAAAAATATTTATTAAATTTAATAGAGTATGTTAAATTTAGAATTGACGCATTTTTTTAGCATGAATTCATTAGAGATGGGGTAACGAATCTTTCTACTCATTGTCTTAAATTGGTTATGTATGTTCTTTTTGTTCTAAAAAAGTTGGTAACAATCTTCATTTAGATTTTTTGGGGGGTTAGAATGTGATTTCATGCACGAACAAAATATATTTCGTTAAAACAAAAGATGTGATATTTAGCAAATAGTTTCCAAGCAAAAAAAAAAAAAGTAATAATAATAATAAAAGGGCAATGATATGGCAAGGCGGGTGGCCTCATCGTCCGTACATAAATTCTTTTTTTTACCCTTGCTAAGGGTACAGGGCAATGAACACATGCATGTACCACTGTACTTAGTGACAGATCTTTTAAAGGGCATGAATGCACAGATGGTCCAAGACCTACTCTAAGAATTTTGACGACCTCTTACGTATTTTGACTCATTTTTCCGGGGATAGAGAGGGTTAAAAAAAAACAGAAGGAAAACATATATATATAGGACACCAAGTAGGTATTTTTTTTTCTAACTATACATGTGTATTGGTAAAAAAAAAAAAAATACTTATTGAATTGACAATTATATATATATAGGCATCAATTCAGTAGATATTTTTGTACTTAATCTATATATAGGCATCGTTTTGACCAATTAAAATGTATTATACACGTCTTTTTGTAGTAAAAAATAATAAAGAAATCATATTAATGATGCATTTTTTTTTTTTTCGTGCACATCATTATAACAGTTGGATCACCGTTAGATAATAATTTAACGGCTAAAAAAAATATCTATATATAGGTTAAAAAAAAATACCTAACTATTAGATTGGCAACCATATATAATATATATAACTTGTGAGACTATAGTCTAACCTTATGTATATATAGATATATTTATATATGTGACCACATAACTTGACTCTTCTAAAATATAATCCACATATGACATAGGTATTGCCATATTTGGTAGTTTGGTATACATTTAAAAAAAAAAGATAATGGTATTGCCATATTTGGTAGTTTGGTATACATTAAAAAAAAAAAAAAAAGATAATTAACATGTTTGGTCTCTCAACTATTGGAATGGAAAAGTCTGATTTTAGTCTGAAATATTTATTTTTGTCAATCTAGTCCTTAAACTATTAAATTCATTCCACGTTAGTTCTTTTAGGATTTTCTGTTAGATTATTAATAGAAGAGACATGTTAGACACACACGCCTCTTATGGTAAGGGTTCTAAGATAATTTACCTTTACCTTAGTAATGAACCAACATGAGCTTTTAGAACAGGGTCCAAGAAGATGGAGATGTGAAAAACTTCAGCCGGGCTTACAAGGAGAAATGGCACAGTACATGCTCTGAGGCCTGAAGACTGGCGTTTTCGCAGCTGTGGTCGATGGAGATCGGTGGAGCAGGTCAAATTTGCTTTGCTGTGGCTTTGCTTGGTATGAGACGGAAAGCTCATATTTGAGGTGCGCTCCTCAACGGCAACGAGCATGATTATGAGGAAGAGGTCACTGGAGAGGAATAAGCAGGTGCAGTTGATAGGCTAAGAGCAGACGATAACCGTATCCCTTCCATTCACGGACAAGAATATCAGTGTTGGCTGAAATATCTACAAAAATATCGATATTGACGGAAATTTCAGAAAAGCATGAAAATAAATGGTAATTTTATTTAAAACATAGAACAATCAAAAGAAAGTTCATGATAATTAAAAACTAGTAAAAATTACTACACTTATTAGAAATACATAAATTGTATTACATGAATTGAGTAAAAAAGTACGATTAAGACGAAAGAAATATAAAGAGCTAGTAGAGTTAGAACAATTAAAAACAAGTCATATAGATAATAAACATATCTAAAGTTCAAAAAATAGAGATAATAATACAAATATTCCTTAGATTTCGATAAAATACTCAATATATCTCATTGGTTTTTACAAATAACAAAAATATCCCCTCAGATTAACAAATCAACACGAAATTTAACCCTCTATCTAATTTGGTTAAAGTGAATTAAGAATTCTTTTAAATGACCCACATACTCTTACCTATAACACAATTAATTAGCTAAAATTAAAACATTTCTTTGAAAAAAATTATAGAAGACATATAATTCACCATATCCTCTTGTTCTTACTAATTTTTGTTTTTCATCTACCACTATTTGTTATTTTTTCTTTCAGTTATATGTGCTTGGTTACAAGGTTAGAGGGAGGGTAATTTTGTCTTTTGTATTCCAATTTTGACCTAATTAGATAAAAAGGTAAAATTTGTAGTAATTTACCAATCTGAGGAGATATTTTTATTATTTATACAAACTGATGGGATATATTGAACATTTTATCAGAACTTAGGGGATAATTTTGCTATTATACCAAAAAAATATTTATAGTTAGAAAATATATGTTGTAATATATCCATATATTATGTATTAGATGTGTAAACAATTATGAATTTATTATAATTTTAAAAATTCTTAAAAGTATTTAACTTTCGTCTTTTTTTCTTCGGAATCAAAATGTTCGCGAAAATTCTCCAAAATTTTTCGGAAGTTTAAACAAATTTCTCCATGAATTCTCGATATCGATATTTTTATCAAAATTTTGCCGATATTTTCCAATATTTCTCCAAAATTCTTCCAAATTTTTTTCCCCTAAAGTATATTTCAACACCCCAAATTTTCTTTTCCAAAAATTTAATTTTTGTCCTCCTAAATGATAAAACTAGGCGGATGACCAAAAATTGGTTTAAGTAGATGTCTATATTTTAAAAGTTATAGCTAAATGTCTATTTCTTTTAAAACTTCAGTTATGAAATATGTTGTATTTCTATTTTTATCATTAAATAAGTTGGACATTTTGCAATAGACTTTTACGTTTGGTCATATACGAAGTTTTGGGCCAAAAATAGTCAAATAACTAGTCATTCCTAAGTAAATGTACAAAAAATCCCAACAAAGAACCAATAACGAATGAGTTTAATAGTTTAAGGACCAAATTGACAAAAATTCAATGTTAAGGGACCAAAGTAAGATATTTCCAATAATTTAGGACCAAACAAGTCAACATATCCAAAAAAATAATAATAAAACTATTGCACTGTGAATAATATTTTGATACTTCACTGTTATTTATTGTGATCGTAAAATGCTACAGATAGAGATAAAGACAAATCTTCAATACATATGTTTATAGACAACCTGTCTTTATCCCAGAATTTTCAGATATTTCACTGAATTTCTTAAATGTTTTCTACAATACAGGTAAAAACTAACAACATTTATTCTTGAATTTCTTGGATTGAGAATATGCTTCCATTGTTTATTCATTACAAGAAAGGAGTACTGTTGGACAATAATCAAATTGGTTTTGCAATAACCAAATTAATTTTGAATAACATTTTTCTTTAGTTTTCAATAACTTTTGTTTTCTAGTTTCGATAATCAATTTGGCTTCTATGTGATCTGGTTATTAGTTAAAACAAACTAAATTGATATGTAGTAATATATTTGTTTTTCGGTCTCCAGTAACTAAAATTTTAGAAAAATGTTACTGAATATCGTACGGAAAAATAATTATTTGGAAATGCCGAATTTTTTTGTATTATTTTTGAAAACGTTGTACGTAGTATCATTTTCATTTTTTTTTTCTCCTTTTGGAAACTGGTTGGGCCTATTATTGTTCCAATAATCATTTGTCCAAAAATCTCCTACTAAATTATTGTGTCCGACCACTTATATCTAGATGCATAATTTAAGAAAAGTAAAACAAAAATAGAGCGGAAAAAACAAACAATTGAAAAAGAGATCAAATTACTCCTTATTAAAGTTTGAGTAATTAGACACATTTTGATACAAAATTTTGGAACAGATGATCTTGATTCTATCAATATTGCACGAATACCTCCCTAAACTTAAATATGAGTTCAGCGTGGTAAGGGAAAAAAAAAAAAAAAAGAAGTAACTTGTAGAAGTACTTGGTTACAGTAAAGATTTTCATAATTCATGTATGGAATTTATTAATTACTTTAAGCACTTCTCCATTTGACTTCTCACTAACAAGTAATTTGGACTCAGAGAAGAGAAGTTCACCAGCTTTGTCAACTGATCTATTTGTATGATCTGTAGAGCTTCAAAATCAATAAACGAAATAGATAGTTTTAGATGGTTTTAGCTTTCATTTTTCGACTTTTGGATACAAGTACCATTTTCGTTGGTGCAGAGTTTGGTTTCTCCTATTCATAGTTTTCCTACATTCCAATTACTTCTACTAATTGACAAGAATAATTCTTCATGCGCAATATTGTTCGTTTTAAGTTCAACAATGATGCCATTTTTGCAGCTCACTTTAACTATTTTTCAACTCTAGAACATATTGTATACAAAGCTTGGATCTCATCATGTGAGAAACACAATTATTATTGACTATATATCTGAAAATTAATCAAATCAGCAGCTGAAAGGCCAGTGCAATGAGCATGCCACATTAGTCGAATGAAGCTCAACTCATGAGTCATCACCACTAAGATCTCCCCATCTAACGTTATGCTTTGCAGCAAGATGATGCGCTCCCACCGGTCCTCGACTGCCATAGGGGTAGAGCTCGGGAACAACCTTCTTTTCTTCGAGTTCCTTTAACAGCGGCGTGATTAGTGCCCAAGCGGCATCAAGCTCATCACTCCTGATGAAGGACCTTCCTTCACCTTCAATTGCATCTAAAAGTAGTCTCTCATATGCATCTGCTTTTTCTCTTGGATACCTTCACGCAAGAACCAAAGTGTTATGACATCTTCATTAATTAGATAAAGCGGAGAAATATTCTTTGCACTACATTCTGTGTATTGTGTTTTTGGACTTGATCAGAGTATCAGTTAGTGAACAATGCATAGGAAAAACAAAGTTAAGAACATGATTACAGTGTCAAGGGAACTCAAGTTTATATGTAATGCCTTTTTTTTTCTTGAGAGTACATAAGTGGTATTTGTTTTGCTTAAAGTTGACTTTATTATCTAAAGGAAAAGAAATGAAAGTTGGAACATTCTGTAAGTAACGAGAGATTTTTTTTTTTTTTTTGATGGTTTTCCTTAGTTACAAGGTCATTACCTAAAGCCAATGAAGTTTTTATCTTTAGGTTCTTGTACCTTGTTTGGTAAAGCAAATTCAGGTCAGTGCGGTCTAATTTCATTCCGAGACCAGGAACTTTATTGTTGATGTTCAGATATATAGCTTCATCAGGTTGTACACGAAGCACAAGTTCATTTGTAGTCTCGTCTAAATCAGTTCCAAGCTTCCGCTTGTACAAGTTACCTGGAACATGCCTAAACTGTACTCTGATCTCTGCTCTGAATGACAATCACATTTTATGTAACTTAGTTATTTATATCTCCAAAAATACGTTGGAGAATCAAAAGAAACAAGGCTCGAGCTGATGAAATAATAACACTTAAACATACCGCCTCGTATGTAGAGCCTTGCCAGCCTTCATTAGGAATGGAACTCCATCCCATCTGGCATTATCAATGAAGAAAGCCACAGCTGCAAATGTTGGCGTAAGACTGTCATTTGGAATGGTTGGATCATCTGTATAAGCAGGATACGATTTATCACCCTTGCTGTGGCCCTTGTATTGACCAACAACAGCATCTTCAAGCTTCAGCGGTCTCATTGATTTTAAAACTTTTACCTGAACCAAGGCAACTCATGATCAGAGGTTATAGCAGTGAAATGAAGTCTATAGCATATTGCAACGAAATGTAGATAGTGATCAGTATGGGAAAGGAAACTTTTAATACCTTCTCATTCCTAACATCTTCAGCATCTAAGCTGAGTGGCGCTTCCATCGCAAACAATGCTAGGATTTGTAGAAGATGATTTTGCATTTTATCACGAATGATGCCATAGTTATCAAAATGTCTGGAAACAAAGTTAAAACTACAGTCAGATGATTTTTTCGCCCTGCATCATACTTGATAAAAGTATCACCAAAGAAGTAGCTGACCTTCCATGCCCCTCAGTACCAGAATCTTCAGAAAATATAAGTTGCACATTGCGAATGTAGTTTCGGGACCAGAGAGGCTCGAAAACAAGATTTGAGAAGCGAAGCACTAACAGATTTTCAACAAGTTCCTTCCCCAAGTAATGGTCAATCCTGAACAATTGTTGTTCATATCAGAAAACATTCCTTTTACAGAAAATATAATTCACAGAAAGTATAAAGAGGTTAAAATAAACCTGTATATCTGGTCTTCTGCAAGGTATTGCTTTAAGCCTCTGGTTAGCTTACCAGCTGATTCTGAGTCCACACCAAAAGGCTTTTCAACAATGACTCTTGTCCGCCCCTTTATGGAAGGAGCTTTAAGACTAGCACATCTCACAACATCCATAAATATGTTTGGAGGTATTGACAAGTAAAAAAGCCTATGTGCCACTTTTCCAGCCTGAAGAAGTGCACAATTTAAATAACCACGTAGTTTCAGAGATGAATTTTTCGTATAATAAAGAAGAAATAGGCCATGTCATTATGTTTTCACGGTTCCTGATTTATTTGCCTTAGTAGCTAGCCGTCGTGTTTGCTGTGTTATCCCTAAGTTGCCAAGTTTCAGATTTGAACCATTACCCCTTGTTTTTATCCTTTACATAGTACATATATATATATATGTATATATATATATGTATGTCTGTATGCATAATTTTTTTTTGGTTGCAGATAATTTGGCTGCCAATGTACAGTAATGTTTTCGAAAATTAACATGTTCAATGCTTAAAACTGAACAAAATAGATCAGAAGCACACAAGAGAACAAGGGGTCTAAAACCAATACCTCCTTCTCTTTCAGCTTGCTGTCCAATTCAACAAAATGCTCCTCGGAATTATACTGACCAGAATGGTAAAAGCATCTTTTCAAGAATTCATCCATCTTGTGATTCATGTCCTGACAATTCTCCCTGCAAGTCCTTGCATCTATCAATCTATTCAACTGAGCAGAATATAATGAGGTTGAATCAACCAACTGATTTACCTAGTATCAATTCTACAAGTCAAGGTTTCTCTGATCATATTCCTTAATTCATCATCACTCATTTTAGTCCGAGCATAGCCGAAGACAACAAAGTTCTGCTAATAGGCCAATAAAATCATAAAAAAGCTCAAATGGTCAGTCATTTCAATGGAAATAAACACACATTGGACTTATATGGATCTCATTGGAACACGATGATTAAGAGACACCAACAAGAACCTTAGGTAGAAAATCTTCATAGTAAAGGGAAAAGAGTGCTGGAAAAATCTTCTTTTTGGCAAGCTCGCCAGAAGCTCCTACAACAGTTATACTCACAGTACAATCTCCATTCTCCTGTTCTGAGAAGGGACAGAGTTCCTCATTCCCTTCGGGCTCCGTACGGTCTTTGGCCATAGGATTTGCAGCTAAACCTTCTCCAAACCCCCATATAAGATTGAGGAATGGTAATACAATGATATCCAATAGTATATGAGACACATAACAGATTGCGGACAGCAAACCTAACGGCAACATCTAAAAGAGGTGGAATGAGAAAGCAATACGCGCCAAAACTCCCAAAAAGAAATTAGTTTTAGTCGTTGGACATCATAACATATTCTACAATAAATATATATATATATATGCCTGAAAAAGTCAATAAAATATCATCACACGTAAGTAATTTATGGCTATGAAACTAAAAATTCAGCTATATCTATCATGTGATTCATGTCAATTCCAACAAAGTTCCATTTTAGATGGACTACACGCCAATTCAAGTATCATGTGATTCATACTTAAGACCCATCTCAATAGTAATGGATCATTCATAAAACAAGGAAAGCATTTCAAGATTTTCCCTTGAGAGAAAAGTCAGGTCCTGGTCTTCATCATGTGAGGCAAAAACAAAAAAGAAAAGAAACAGTGTTTATTATAAAGAGCATAACCAAAAATGTAAAAAGTAGATCCTGTGCTTAAAGCCTCAAGTAATTGGATATAGCACAAAGAAGGCATATTCTCTCCTTAAATCTACTAATAGCAAGAAAAGAAACGAGAGAAAAATGGTGAAGTTGAAAAGTTCATAATGGAAAGCACATAAGAAAAACTGAAAAAATTTATAATGTAACCACACATGATATGATAGAGGATGATAATGAAAGTTCAAATATTTTTAAATATGTAAAACTAATTATCATGAGAACCGAAAAGAAATAGCATCTGGTGGACGCCCATTTGAGGATTTGAGCTCAAAATGCTCCTTTCCAGGATTTCTTGAACCAATCTGAGATACCCACGAGGAAAAATGCTGAAAGTGGTCGTCTCATTCTTGTACGGTTTAAGAATTGTGTAGCCATGCAATTTGTAGTATATATTTATAGCATAAATATACGCCTAGTATACATTTATAGATGTCCATTTTTCTTTTTCTACAGCTAAATAGCCAGGTATACGAGTATATCTACTTAATCACCATTTTCAGTTTGTGCATTAAGCATATTGGTTTATCATAAGGCCCCGTTTGGGATTGTTTTTGTATTATACTTTTTAATTTTTAAAAACGAGAAACAAGTAGGAGGGTGAGGCGTTTGGAGGAGTTTAGTCAGTTATGGCTTTTAGTCAATAGGATTTTAAAGTTACTGTGTAATCACTATTTAAAGCAAGCAGAGTAAGGGTTATTTTTCAAAGATAATTCTGCTGTCATAATACACATTATTTTAAAATAATATTTTACAGTATATATAATTTATAGTTTATCAAATACTAGATATTACTTTTAAATAGCACAACAGTATTGCAAATCAAATTTACCAAACGACTTTTTTTTTTTCACAGTTACTTCTTGTTCACAGCATAGTTATGACTAGAGATGTAAAGTGGGCTGGGCCGGCTAAGCCTATATGGGTTTTGTACTGTGCCTAGGCCCGGCCCGCTACCATATTCTTATTAAGGGATTCGGTACGGCCCACAGGCCCAACTCACATTTTATGCAAGCCTAAGTGGGCTGTGCCTATGCAGGCCGAATATGGGCCACAATGTGGGTCTAATTTTGTTGTTATTCTATGCTTTAAAATATCAAATATGAGCCTAAAACCTATTTATATTCTTTTAAAATTTGAATAAATTAAAAATAAACAAAAATTAGTAAATAAATAACATTAAAAGCATATAAATGAAAATATTTAACTAAGATTTTTTAAAATTTAATTAAAAAATATATTTAAAATTATATATAAAAAGACTAAATGTGGGCCATGCTAGGCCGTGCCTGTGGGCCTATGACTAGGGCCCAGCCCGGTCCCTATTATATGTAACGAGCCGGCCTAATTCCACATAATATGGGCCTGGGTCAGGCCGGTACCGTACTTTTTCTTCGGAATGTGAGCCGGCCCACAAAGCCCAGCCCACATTGACATCTCTAACTATGACACAACCACGACACAGCACAACAATATCAAGATGGCCCTTACACTTAATATATACACTTATATACTGATTATTTTACTATAACATTTTAAAAATGGACATTTGCTTGAAATGAGTTCAAAATTTAGTCATTTTGCTTTGAGACTCTCAAATATGACGAGAAGAATTTTGCTACAAGACTTCGGATTGACAAGAATTCTTCATTTTGCGTTCATTATTCTTTTTAAAGTTTATAATCGATGAAATCTGTTCCAGGACATGTATATTGTACGGAAATCTTGGTTCTCAGCACGTGACAAATACATCATTTTTCACTATACATTTTGGAAAAGAATATAACAGCTAAAAATGAGTCAATACATTCCACATTAGTAAAATAGAGCAATTCAAGAGTCATCACCACCGAGATCTCCCCATCTAACATTATGCTTTGCAGCAAGATAATGCGCTCCTATTGGTCCTCGACTGCCATAGGGGTAGAGCTCAGGAGCAATCTTCTTTTCTTCGAGCTCCTTCAACAGTGGCGTGAATAGTGACCAAGCGGCATCAAGCTCGTCACTTCTGATGAACAACCTTCGTTCACCTTCAATTGCATCTAAGAGTAGCCTCTCATATGCATCTGGTATTTCTCTTGGATACCTTCACACAAGAACCAAAGTGTTCTAATGCCTTAACATAAGAATATTCCTGCACTATTCCGGGTGTTGTGCCTTTGGACTTAATCAGAAGATCATTTAGTGAATAATGCATAGGAAAAAACAACTTAAGAACATAGATTATAGTCTCAAGGGAAATTAATTTTAGGTGATGGTTTTTTTGGTACTTCTTTTGACTTGTGATAACATAAATAGGATTTCTTTTGCTTAAAGTTGGCTTCATTGTCTGAAGGTAAAGAAATGAAGGTTAGAAAATCTGTAACTAGAGAAATACTTTTGATGGTTTTCCTAGTTTTTACTCAAGTTCTACGTAAAGGAAAACCACCTATATTCAAGAAATATGTCTTTAGGTTATTGTACCTTGCTCGGTAAAGTAAATTCAGGTCGCTGCGATCTAATCTCATTCCAAGACCAGGAACTTTGTTGTTGATCTTCAAATATATAGCTTCATCAGGCTGTACACGAAGCACAAGTTCATTTGTAGCCTTGTCTAAATCAGTTCCAAAGTTCCGCTTATACAAGTTACCCGGAACATGTCTGAACTGAACTCTGATCTCGGCTCTGTTAGACAAATTAAGAAATGGGTGAACACAAGGAAACAGGGGCTCGAGTTGATGAAACAATAAGTTTAACATACCGCCTGGTATGAAGAGCTTTGCCTGCCTTCATTAGGAATGGAACTCCATCCCATCTGGCGTTATCAATAAAGAGCGCGGCAGCCGCAAACGTTGGTGTAAGACTTCCATTTGGAACGGTTGGATCATCTGTATAAGCAGGATATGATTTACTACCCTTGCTGTGACCCTTGTATTGACCAACAACGACATCCTCAAGCTGCAGCGGTCTCATTGACTTTAGAACCTTTACCTGAAACAAGGCAATCACTACTGGTTAGAATATAAAGAGCAGCTCATGATGAGAGTTTATAGCACTCTGATAGATTAATGTGGAGAGTAATATCCTGAAACCATAATTTAGCCAGTGAAGAGATCTGAGAAGGAAGCTTTCAGCACCTTTTCATTCCGAACGTCTTCAGCATCTAAGCTGACAGGCGTTTCCATAGCAAACAATGCTAGAATTTGCAGTAGATGATTTTGCATTATGTCACGAATAATGCCATAGTTATCAAAATATCTGGAAATGAAGATGAACTAAAGTCAGATGAATTTTTTTTTTTTTTTTTTTTAATTCTTGCCATGAATAAACCATACTTCCTAAAAGTCAAGGAAGAAGCTCACCCTCCACGTCCCTCTGTACCAAAATCTTCAGAAAATATTAGTTGCACATTGCGAATGTAGTTACGGGACCAGAGAGGCTCAAAAACAAGATTTGAGAAGCGAAGCACTGATAGATTTTCAACAAGCTCCTTCCCCAAGTAATGGTCAATCCTGAACAACTATTGATCATATCAAAATTTTCCTCTCACATAGATGTAATTCTCAGACACTACGAGGAAGAAAAAAAAACCTGAATATCTGGTCTTCAGCAAGGTATTGCTTTAAACTTCTGGTTAGTTCACCAGATGATTCTGAGTCACGGCCAAAAGGCTTTTCAACAATGACCCTTGTCCACCCGCTTTCAGAAGAAGCTTTAAGACTAGCACATCTCACCACATCCACAAATATGTTTGGAGGTATCGATAAGTAAAAAAGCCTATGTGCAACTTTTCCAGCCTGAATAAGAGCATTAGTGAAGACTACTGAATACTCATGGCTTTAAAGCTTAGTTTTTCTCAACCAAAGCAACATAATTAAGAAACATAGGCCATATGTGTTTCTGTTACTCGTAGTCTTGTGTAATTGCCATGGAAGCTCTAAGTTCGGAATTTTTATCATTTTTTCCCCTTTCTAAAACAGGGAGTGGGTGGGAAGATTAGCTTTATGTTTTGTTACTTTTGTCTTTTTTATTTTTCAGTTGCAGATACAGATTGGCTCATTGGCCCCCAATATAAACTCAGCTTATCTGAAATAACTTTTCTGCGCTTAGCAGCTTATAACAAAATACAGTTTATAGCAAACATATGAGAAAACTAGGGTCTAAATACCTCCTTCTCTTTTAGCTTGTTGTCTAGTTCTACAAAATCCTCCTCAGAATTATACTGACCAGAATGGTAAAAGCATCTTTTCAAGAATTCATCCATCTTGTCCTCACAATTCTCCCTGAAAATCCTAGCATATATCAATTCCATACAAATGAAAAGAATATAATGTGGCTGCATCTGCAAACTGAATTACCTCTTATCAATTCTGCAAGTTAAAGTTTTGCTCACCATACTCCTTAGTTCATCATCACTCATTTTAGTCCGAGCATAGCCAAACACAATAAAGTTCTGCCAAAAGGCCAATAAAATCATAAAAAGCTCTAGAGGTCAGTCATTTCCTAGAATGTAAACATATTCGACATAAGGATCCCATTGCAATGTGATGATAAGTAAGAGACACAAACTAGAACCTTGGGGAGAAAATCTTCGTAGTAAAGGGCAAAAAGTGCCGGAAAAATCTTCTTTTTGGCAAGGTCTCCAGAAGCTCCAACAACAGTTATACTTATAGTACAATCTCCATTTGCCTGTTCTGAGAAGGGAAAAAGTTCCCCTTTTCCTTCGGACTCCGCAAAATCTTTGGCCAGAGGATTTGCTGCCAAACCTTCTCCAAATCCCAGTATAAGATTGAGAAATGGTAATATAAAGAGGTCTAATAATATATGAGACAGATAACAGATTGCAGACAGCAAACCAGAGGACAACATCTAAAAGTGGTGGGTAGAGAAACCAAAATACACTAAAGCCTCTAAAAATAATTAGTTTCATTTGTTGGACACCACATTCTACCATATGTCTTTGAAAATCGATACAAATGATCACACTTACGTACTATATGGTTACGAAATTATGTGTCTATAATGCCAATTCCAACAACATTCCCTTTTACATGTGTTACGCCAATTCAAGTATAATTCCCTACAGTCAAATTCTGTACTGGTTCATTCTCCATTCATACAGCAAGGAAAGATTTCAAGATTTTTCATTGCAAGGTTGAACAAAGTTAAAGTCCTGTTCGTCTTCGAACATAAACAAGGCAAGAAAAGAATGCTTATTACAAAACGAGAATATGAAAAAGTAGATCCCAAGCTTAAAGCCTGAAGTAATTAAATATAGCATAAAGAGCCTCACATTCTTTACTTCAAATCTACTAAACGCAAACCTACTAAAAGCGAAAGATAAACCAGAAAACCAGAGAACAATGGTAAAGTGATACTTCATTATGGATCATAATAACTGTATTTAAATATACACACACACACAGATGACTATGCACATATATAAGGAAAAAAAAAACTAACCATCATGGGAGGAAACAGCATTTAGTGGATGCCCATTTGAGGATTTGAGCCGAAAGTGGTTCCTTCCAAGATTTCTTGAACCAATCTGAGAAACCCACGAGGGAAAATGTTTGTTTCTCGGGAATTCTCTGAAAAGGGTCGTCTCATTCTTGAAAGAAGAGGGAACGAGGAAGGTTGAAGAAGAGGAAGAAGGAGGAGAAGTAAATGAACAAGAACCGAATTGTGTAGCCATGCAATTTGTTAAGACACAGCAAAAATAAGAATTGGTTGAGATAATTTCATCTATATAATAGTAAATCTTTGGGCACTGGCTGACTATATCGGTATCTGCGTATCTAACATTCTATTCATATACTTCAACCAAAATCAATGTCCAATGACCTTCTGAATACTTGAAAAGGCAAAGTTTTTTACGAAAGAAAATCTTCCATGTGATGTGAGGTCAAGAATTTTTTCAGCTTTTATTTATTTTAGGGATAATATCGCTTTTATGCTGTGTATTTTAACATTTTATTCAAATTGTACTTTATATTTTAGTTATTATCAATATTAACATTTAGATTTAAAATTTATTAAAAATTTATACGCGGACACCAATTTAGAATAGTTCATTTACCAAAATCTCATTTAAAAAATTGAAAATTTATTATATAAAAACTCATCCGATAATAAGTATATTAAATCATCTTGATAATTAACTACTCTAAATTGTTGTCAGAGTATAAATTTTTAACAAATATTAAATCTAAAAATCAATATTAATAATAATCAAAATACAAGTACAAATTAAACAAAGTATCAAAATACAAGGTATAGAGGTGATATTATTCATTTATTTTATGTATTTGTGTTTTGCCAAATTACTATGCCTGAGCCTTTCAAAAAAAAAAAAAAAAAAAAAATCTATGCTTGAGGTACGAGGGCAATGTGGTAAAAGTAGTACATGAAAAAACTCTAGTGTTTGTTCGGATAGCTTAATCAAAGTATTGTAATTTCTGAAAAACCAAAAATTAAAGGGGAAAAAAAGTTGCAACCTCACACCAAAAATAATTATGCGTTACAAAAAATCAAAGTTAATGTATGTATCTTCTCGGATAATAATAATAATAATAATAATAATTTTTCTTAAAAAATTATTAATAATAATAAGCTTAAAAAATTAATAATAATAATAATAATAATAATAATAATAATTATTATTATTATTATAGTGATAATAACAATTATAATTATAATAATTTTGAATGAATTTTTCATCATTATTCTTAAATCTTTATTAACCAATTTTATAAGGGAAAATTCATAATCAATATTTGCTTTTCTATTTTACATTACAATATAAGAACTTTTAGATTTGGATAACTTCCACTTTATTAATGCAATCCGAAGAAGTTGATGAATGAAAATTAAAATTTATCCTGAGCAAAGGACATTGGAGGTAAAATATAGTTATCAATCAAACTAAGCATATGACTATGATATTTTTTTTTTTCATCAATGTGATTTAATATCTATGTAAATTTTGTTTTCTTTTTAATTATTTTTGTGTATATACCGGTGGATTCTGGATAAGAAAGATTTTATGTGGATGAATATTAGTCACTTCGAGGCACTATCGTTTTTCAACTTATTTGATGAGCCATGGTGAAAAATAAAATAATTTATGAACCATTAAAAATGTCTTCTTTTAAAGAAATATGGGAAACCCAGAGCACCCTGACCTTAATCCTTTCTATTGAAGGACCGAGTTAAGTAGAAAACTAAAGGACTTTCTCATTCATCTGTAAGTGTTTGAGTACCCATGTACAAGGAAATGCAATGATTGGTCCCAATTGAACATTTTAACCGGTCTAATAGTGTCGAAACGAGTTATAAGTGTTCAACCTCGACCGAACATTTTCGACCAGAGTACAAAAATATATATATAAATATATATTTAATTAAGAGCCGTAGATTTTTTTTTTTTAACTTATCTATAGGTTTTTTTTTAACTATTGGATTATCATCTAACGGTTATTATAATTTGAATAGTTAGAAAAAAATATATAATAACAATAAAGACACATTATTTAATATTTTTCTCATGATATATTATTTAATATTTTTCTCATGACACAAAAAAGATACATTATCTTTTATCATGAAAAGACGTATAAGATGAATTTTAATTGGGTAAAATAATATCCATGGTAAAAAAAATATTTACTGAATTAGTATCACTTATATATATATATGCGTGTATATATATATATATATATATATATATATATCCACGTTTTTGCTTATTTCAATCAAGAATGAGTGCATTGATTTTTATGTAACGTTGTAAAGTGATTTGACAATGAAGTTTTTTTCTTCAAAAAAGTTTATAAATACCCATTTTTAAAACTATATTTTTATTAATACCCATTTTTTATTTTTATTTCATGAATACCCGTATTTTGTCAGAAATGTAGACTATCAGTATTTTACATATGAAATATATAACATTATACAAGTTTCATACATCAAGTATATACCGTGATAAACATTTCATGAATAAAAATTATACTAAAAATTGGCACATATTTCAAAATGTATACCATAGATCAAATTTATAATGAAAAATATAAACCATGGTAAATATTTATATTGTAAACATATACCGCATGGGTAAAAATTTACATTATAAATATATACCACTCATATTTTGTACATAAAATGTGTACTATAAAAATGGATATTTTTGAAAGAAAATTAAAAACGAGCATTTATAAAAATAAGTTATAAAAACGGGTTTTAAGTATAAATTTCTCTTTTTTGTTTATAATACTTGTTGAACTTTGTGACCCAAAGTCTTATTTGGTGCCCATAATGAAGTATGGCCCAATATATGTGGACTAATATAAATTAGAAATAGTCAATATAATGACGCTTTATTTTCATATATTATATCTTTAAATAGAATATTGGAAGTTAATAGTACATATCTTATCAAGATATATTTAGACCATATTTGGTTTATGTGATATGATATATGAATCAACGCATTTAATATTTGATTAGTTTCTATTAATTACGGAATATTTCCTATTTTTTAAGGAATAAGGAAATATCCTTATTTGAATAGAAAAAAATATATACACTTTCTCTTAATATTATTATTCAGAGAGTCTGAAAATTTGCAGAACAGAAAATTTGCAGAACAGAAAGTACGCTGTCTCTCTCTTTTTACTAGAATTCCAGTGAGTGCTCATGAGTGATGAAAGTTGTAGTAGTTGTTCTTATAACACCACTTACCGCGATTATTCAAGAAGGAGTCTTTCTACAACGAATGTGAGACACAAAGATGATTCCTAGACTATTGGTTTGATCGAGGACTCAACTAGCTACACGCTTCCGATAATAACATTATTAAAGCCTTTTCTTACCAAAAGGATGTTAGCTGTCCTATTTGGTGCAAGTCCTTCAATCACTATCATAGTATCACTATAGCCAATTTAGTATAAGTGATTTGAAAGAGTAAAGAGCAAAGAGTTTATTAGAAAATGGGCTAAGAATTGGGTTAAGACTTTGGGCTTATCTTGGGCTTGGAAGCCTATGTATATTGAGAAGTCCAATTTTTGTGTTATAGAACTCATTTTCATGAACCATTTTGAAGCTAAAAATTGAGTGGGACCCACATCTTGTTGATGAAAGGTCTGAGTGAATTCTTGTTCTCCTCTGCGAGGACATCGATTTCGTATATTCACACACTCAAAATGGTGCACGGATGAATGAGAAATAGTTGCTCAAAAGTGCACCATTGAAATGGAAAAATGAAAGAAAAAAAATGAGAGTCCCACATTGGTGGGAGATGTTTGATTCAAGTAGTTTATAAAGAACCTTATTTTGTAATGGTGGTAAGAATAACTATCACAGATGCTCTCTCAGGCGCGCGCATGGAGGGGTGCAAATCTTCAGGTTTGGGCCTGAATTTGCATGGGCTCGTGTGTGCCCGCACCTGCGGACACGAATGTCGGGTCGAAACTTGGACCATAGTAAGTTTGAATATATATATTGCTCTGCTGCTTTGCTATTACTATCACTCTTGGTGTGGAATTCTTGTGGAGAAGAATTTGTGTTCTGTCTAAGGAGACCAAGTTTGAAGAGGAAGCAACTGTGACCCCTCCACGTCTTTCCTGGGAATTTCTTTGAAATTCTATCTAGGAGGCGGGATTTTAAGTGAGACCTGTTTGTGAACCCTCCGGCTTTTCCTGGGAACTAGTTTGTACTAAAATTAATAATCTTTGATTGATTAATTTCAGAGATGGCGAACAACAATGCTGATGTTGTCAATGCCGAGAACACGACTAGTTCTCAACAGCCTGCTATGGCACCTGCAGTGCCTGTCCCTGCTGTGGCTCGAGGGCCAAATCCTCTTATGACTCCAATGGTACCAGCGGCGCACCATGGAGAGAAGCCTGAGAAGTTCAATGGGTTGAATTTCAAAATGTGGCAGCAAAAAATGTTATTTTATCTGACCACATTGAACCTTGCGAGGTTCTTGACTGAAGAGGCTCCAAAAGTCAGAGAAGATGAGCAAGATTTCCAAGTTCTTGCTGCGGTGGATGCTTGGAAACAATCTGACTACCTGTGCCGAAACTATGTAATGAATAGTTTGACCGATTCATTATATAGTGTATATCGTAATAAGAAAACGACAATGGAACTGTGGGAGTCACTAGACCATAAATATACAACTGAGGATGCTGGTTCCAAGAAATTTGTGGTGGGACGCTTCCTCGATTATAAAATGGTCGACTCAAAAACTGTAATCAGTCAAGTTCAGGAGTTTCAATTGATTCTCCATGAGATTCAGGCAGAAGAGATGGCTCTCTGTGAACCCTTCCAAGTAGCTACTATTATTGAGAAGCTACCTCCTTCATGGAAGGATTTCAAGAGCTACCTAAAGCACAAGCGGAAGGCTATGAGCCTTGAAGACCTTGTTATTAGGCTCCGCATTAAAGAAGACAACAGATGTGCTAAAAAGGCAGGAGCCACGTCTAGTACGTCTGGGGCAAAAGCAAATATTGTGGAGCATGATCAAAGCTCCAAGGCTAAGAAGAACAAGTCAAAGAAAAGGTCCAAGCTAGGACCTAAAGGCGGAATGGGCAAGAAGCAAAAATTCCAAGAAAAATGCTTTAACTGTGACAAGATGGGTCACAGAGCGCGTCAGATTGCCGACTTCCGAAGAAGAAGAAAAATGAAGCCAACGTGGTGGATGGCATCACAAAAGATGTAGAAGACATAAGTCTATCTGCACTCGTTTCTGAAGTCAATCTTGTGGGTTCCAATCCAAAGGAATGGTGGATTGACACTGGAGCTTCAAGGCATGTTTGTTCCGACAAAGGCATGTTC
>JXTC01000424.1:198056-214856 GCA_002914845.1 Trema orientale
AAGTCAATATAATGGAAACCCAACCTAGTTGACTGGAGATCCCAAGATCTAGGTTCAAAGGGACAACCTAATTATAAAGACTTAATTGGATCACTGTGGGGGTTATCCTCCTGTGAGGGTATTACCTTCATGTCCGTTCCTGTGATAAAAAACAGTGATGCTCGTAAGGAATAGTATAAGCAAATACTTTTAATGATTCTTATGCATCGGGAAACCGAGCGGAGTAATACGGATTACTCATATCTAAGAAATCACCTATGTCAGAGAGAAGTGGGGCCGCTTCAAATGGGAATTATGAGGGCTTAATTCCTTAAAAACTCTTGCAGAACCAGGCAGAGATGTTCAAGGCCAAAATGAACATAACCGTAAGAACTGGATATGTTAAGAAAGACTCCTGTGTGAAGTATATTATCATTTACATGAACGACCGGACAGTTCAAAGACATCGTGTCTACTGATCAGTTAGTAAAGTAAATATACTCTCACAAGGGAAGGTTCAAAAGATTACACCTATCTATCCTATACAGGTTTCATTCGTTGAACTCTATCACCTTGTCTAGAGTCTATAGTTTCTCCTTTTACAATTTCTATTCATGTGGGAGATTGTTAGAAAATGGGCTAAGAATTGGGTTAAGACTTTGGGCTTATTTTGGGTTTGGAAGCCTATGTATATTGAGAAGTCCAATTTTTGTGTTATAGAACTCATTTTCATGAACCATTTTGAAGCTAAAAATTGAGTGGGACCTACATCTTGTTGATGAAAAGTCTGGGTAAATTCTTGTTCTCCTCCGCGAGGACATCGATTTCGTATATTCACACGCTCAAAATGGTGCACGGATGAATGAGAAATAGTTGCTCAAAATTGCACCATTGAAATAGAAAAATGAAAAAAAAAATGAGAGTCCCACATTGGTGGGAGATGTTTGGTTCAAGTAGTTTATAAAGAACTTTGTTTTGTAATGGTGGTAAAAATAACTACCACAGATGCTTTCTCAGGCGCGCGCAGAGGGGGCGTGCAAATCTTCGGGCTTGGGCCTGAATTTGCATGGGCTCGTATGTGCCCGCACCTGCGGACACGAATGCTGGGCCGAAACTTGGACCATAGTAAGCCCAACTTTTTGTTACGGCCCAGTATAATTTTTTCTTTCTTTTTTGACCATTTTGCTGCCTAAAACATGAAACTGCCATCAGAAACGTTTTGGATGCCAAGCCATTAACTGTTAAATGTTTTTAACATTTTGATTATGGCTGGCATGTGTAACAGCCAAGTTAATGGCTTAAAAACTATAGTAACAGCTATACTAAAAGCTGAAAAAACGTTTTGGCTTAATGGAAATGTTTCAGATTGTTTGCTAATAAGTCTTCCCTTGGAGACTATAAAAGGAGATCTCCTCCTTCTTATTCGAACACACCAAAACCGAAGCTTCTCTATAGTTTTTTGTCTAGCTCTCTCTCTCAAATTTCTCTATTCTTCGAGTGTTCTTGAGTTCTTCAGCTTTTATAGCTATAGTTCTTAGAGAATTCAGAAATTTTGTAGCTAGATCTTTTAGAGTGTTGGAGTTCATCGCAATCCAGTTCGTAGAGTGGAGGTGTTGGTGCTTCACCTGCTGCTCTTCATCGTTGTATCCTGGGAAACTGACGCTTGCTAAAAAGTCCTCAAGCATTCCAGTGGAGGGAGTGAATCAGTTTTAAGGACACTGTGATCTACACAGGCCTCGACGGTAACCAGTGATTCCGAACTGCTACTGAATTCTGTTTGGTACAAACTTTTCCTAATTTTATATTTGTCTAAAAAGGTTATTATAAAGTTTGTTCGTTTGTAAACTTATCAAAAAAAAAAGTTGCATACCCTTTTTTTTTCTCCTGCTTTTGTATGTAGGACAACGAGTAGTAAATTTGGGTTCAAAGTTTGAGTGTTCACAGCATTACTCTTAGGATTTTTTGACCGATTGCTTTTTCTTATGGCTTATTTGTAATTTAATATTTCTATTAGATTCATTAATAGGATTAACGCCCTCATTTCAAATAAAGGAAAAATAAGATTATGCTCTTAAAATAGTTTGATCAGACTCGATCACTTTATGCCAAATTGCACTACTTTTAACATTCATAAATTTTTAAGGCCAAAAATAAAAGTTAATTACCCAATTAATTTGCCATTTGGCGATTTGTTTTTAATAAGATATACATCAAAAAACAAAGAAAACTAGAGTCACAATTTTTTTTCCCCTTCTCACACTAAAACAAAATATTGGCTCTGCAATATATATATGGGTGATTCTATTGCTACCCCTATTTTTTCTTTCCTCACTCCCTCTGTTAGTTAATATTTTTCCACAAAAATATCCTTACATGAAATAACAAAAATGTTCACATAGCATTAAATAATAGATCTCATTATTTGTTATTTCACTTTTCAAACATATCATGAATGATCTTCTCAAATCATTTATGAAAAATCTTAAGAAACTAAAATGTTTTACAATTAAATCTTATGGTCATGGATGAACAAATAATGAATTCAGAAATTTTGATTATAAAATATGATTTTTTTTTTCCATTTTAAAATCATGCCTGATTATTTGGTTTTTGTTCGGCAAAAGATCAACTATATTATCCCCATGACATTCGATTTCTATATGCAATAACAAATCAACAGTTTCAAAAGGTTTTATTTTCAGTATTACTTAAAGAAAAAAAAAAGTAAAAGTGTTGTTGATTTCTTTCTATCTTTTTTCTTTTCTTAGTAAGAAATCATATTTATTTAGGTTTTATTTTATAAAAAATCAGAAAGGGTTTCTTCATTATGCAAGTTTTAGGTGATAAAGAACTATGAATTTTAGAGATTCTTATTTCTTTTTTATTTTGATCTTGAAGGAGAAGACAATATAAAAATAATCAGTAAGAAAATTTAGACCGAGTTAAAACAACTTTTTTTTTTTTAAATTCTACTTTGATGGGTAACTTTGGAATTAATGAAAATATAAAAGATGTGTACAAAAAAAATTTAATATTTTAAAATTTTAAAAGGGGTCTTTTTAGAAAAGGTGGAGAAAAAAGAGGGGTGTCAATAGAGCCACCCTATATATATATGATGAGTAACACTAGGACACCAATAATTTATACCACATGAGGTGGCATCTATTTCAACCACTAAATTTTAAATGGTGTGGTCCCACTTAAGGATAAGATAGTAGTTTAAATAAATGCTATACCATTGTGCAATATTTTAGTGCAAGTTTTTGGTATCCTAATCATTGCCTATATGTGATTATTAACCAAGTTAAAGCTCCATTTGGGATTGCTTCTAGATACTGCTTTAACTTTTAAAAGCGGTTAAAGAAAAAAAGGGTAGAAAGAGGCATTTGGTAAATTTTTCTTTTTGGTCCCAGATTTTAAAAATTGCTGTGTAACTACTATTTTAAGCAGAACTTGAGAAGCAAAGTAAGGATAGCTTTTCAAAACTGATTCTGCTGTCATAATTCAAATTTTCTAAAATATTATCTTACAGCCCACACAATGCATAATTTGCCAAATATTAAATACTGTTTTTAAACAGCATAATAGTTTTGTTAAATTTTCCTAAACTTTTTTTTCTCACAGCACATCTACAATAGGACTACAGCACAGTATAATAATACCAAACTGATCATAAATCTTAGACACATGAATTATATTGTATTGGAAAAAAAAAACCGGAGACAATATCGTTATCGACGGAAATTTCCGAAGAAATTATGGAAATGATAAATAATTAGTAAAACTATAGAATAACTTAATAAAACTTTAATAAAAACTAAATCATTCAATAATTTGCCAATAAATTAGCTTTATCACAAAAAATACATACATATTATAATTATATACCACGTAGCTTAATGTAGTGCGTCACTATTCAATAATTATTATAATGCTTCATTACATTCGAAAAAAATATCTTTAAGAATATTGAAATAGAAATATTTAACAATATTTTAAATTTCTTTTTTTTCCTCATTTTTTAAAGTGCATTTGGCCAAAATAAAAACAAAATACGAAGCTATTAAAGTTATTGATATATCCCTAAATTTTTCATGATTTTATTGAAATTTCTATTATTTTTCGCACTTTTATGACAAATTTTCCAATATCAATATCGATATTTCTTGGAAATTTTCTCGAAATTTTGACAGATTTTTCTTACAAGTGATATCTATATTGGAACCTTACCGAGAGCAAAATTTTGGCCAAAATATCACTGATTTTGTCGACTTTTCTGTCCTTACATATAACAGTAATACTAAGAATGTCTTTAGCCTTAGAAATGGGTAATGCTCAATCACTCACTACTAATATAATCTCCAAAGAAGTGTTAGTACGTACCAAAATTTTACACAATAAATCAAAGGGAAATGGACCTAACTGAGAGTATTTGACTAAAATGACCCTTTTTTTTTTTTTTTTTTTACAAAGACAAAAATGACTTTTGTATGAGTGATTTAGAAAATAAATTTTTTAATAATATTATAGTGTTTTATGATTGGTTCACATAATTTGTAATTATTGATTAGTCGAAAAAAATAATCATAATTTTAATCAAACTGGAAAAATCATTTTTGAACACTAAACAAGAAAAGTCATTTTAATCGAAAATGCTACTGCCAAATTTTCAAAATTAAAGTGGTCAAACTTTTTTGTTACCTGGCCGGTTGCTAAACACGTGGTTGACCGGAGACCTCCTCCTACTGGTTCTTTAGAAATTATAATCTTTATTCTTTACATATTCAAGAATTCACGTACCGTTTCAGTTTTTTGTTTTTTAAATTGAAAATAAAAGGAAAAAAGAAAAAGAAAAACAATGGTTCGTGTGAGATGACTGGTGACTGGTGAGTTGGAAATGGAAAGAATTGTCACCGTCGTTAACATTACATGATACCTACGTACGGCAAACGAAAAACGCTCAATTACTGTCCTTTTGCCGTGCCACACCAACCTGGACTTTTTTTGGCACATACAATAAGCACCACTAAAATCAGGGCAATTTTGTTTCTTGTTAGAGCTTGATTTTATCTTGGTCCAAGGTTTGAGGGTTGTGTGTGTGTTTAGGGGGGTCAGGGGTTCAAACCTTAGTAGTGTGTGTGTGTCATTTTTCTTTAATTTGTAGTAAGTGGTGGTCATTAGTTAAGCCACACTTTTTCAAAAAGAAAAAAAAAATTAATATTACTATCCTCTCTCTCAGACACTCTATGATACAATTGAGTCAGTAGTGCATACACTAGCTTGTGAAACACTTGGTGATGCTTTAGTTAGTAGCGGGATTGGCATAATAATTAAAGAGTATCGTAGAAAAAAAAAAAGTGAACTGCAAAAAAATATCCTCAAGTTTGAGTGTTTCGTAATTTGAACTCTGAAGTTTGGACTCTGTAAAATAATATCCTAAGATTAAGAATTTCTGAAAATTAATAATCTGGATAAACTTTTTGACCAATTTTAGCCACTAAAAAATAATAATATCCTCCATTAAAACTAGATTAGTCCTTATTATTCTTCTTAATTTTGAGGATATTATTGTATTTTATCAGTTAAAATTATTCAAAAAGTCAACTCAGGGTATTAATTTTCAGAAATTTTTAATCTCAGTGTATTATTTTGCAGAGTCCAAACTTCAGGGTTTAAATTGCAGAACACCCAAACCTCAGAATATTTTTTTGCAGTTTTTCCTAAAAAAAAGGGGGGATAGTATCTCTTTTATACTTTGTATTTTGACATTTTGTTCAAATTGTACCTTGTGTTTTGGTCATTATCAACACTGATCTTTAGATTTGAAATTTCTTACAAATTTATACCCTGACACCAATTTAGAACAGTTAATTTAACAATATGTTGTTTAAAAATTGAAAATAAACTATATAAAAATTGATCAAAGAATAAGTTTGTTAAATTATCTTAATAAATTAACTGCTTTAAATTGGTGTCAGGGTATAAATTTGAAATAAATATTAAATCGAAGGATCAATATTAATAATAACCAAAACACAAAATACAAACTGAACAAAATATCAAAATACAAGTTATAAATGTGATATTCTCTCTAAAACAAATCATCCGCGTGTAACTCTCTTGTTGATCTTAAAATCAAAAGCATGAATAGGAGCTTTCAACAAACAATTGGAAGGTATAGCTATATATATTATTATAACTACCATGGTATTACTTGTGGTCTGAGATTTTTGAAAATTAATGAGATACGGTTTATGCATGTGACAACTTTTTTTCCAATATTTGTTGGAAGAGATAAAAAGTTAAAAAGAATTTAACGGTACTAGAATATACTTATGTAAATTTGTTAGAAATTGTGTAGCTTATAGAGATAGCCCAAAGTATTGCGTATTTATGTTTCATTTCAATATGCATGCCTACCTTAAATGCCAAGGCATATACATCCACCGTCCTCAATAAATCAAAGGTGTTTTAGTATTACCATCCCCAAAGCTAGGAAATTACTTGAGCCATCTACCTCTCTACACCCCATTATACCAATTACCAAAACCATAAAAATCTAACACATAAAAAAAGGCTACCTTGCACTTCAAACATGACCAATAAGAAATCCAATTAAATGAACACGTTAAATCTCCTCTATTATATTTGACGGTTTTACAGAAAAAGAATTAAAGCATAAATAATTTTTCTTAAAAAAATAAAAATTAATTAATAACCGCTACTTATTATAAATAAAGAAAAATAACGCACAAACTTGAGAGTTAAGCTCCCGATCTACTACCAATCTCCACTCCACTGAGATAGACTCCGTTTACAAATTAAAGTATAAATATTTAATTCACCGTAAAACGTTGGGGCAAGACAGCTCAAATCATGGTATATACTTTTCTTTCACTTTATATGTATTTATTTTTTACAATTTTAACTCTTTTGAAGACCGGCTCTCCCAAAAGAAATGTCAAAGGATGGTTGACTTGAGTCGTCTCTTTCCCTAAACTACCCTGAAAACTAAGATCCACACCATGTAACCAGTGTTAATTTTGTAAATTCATCTATGCTTCTCCCTTTATATATAGTCTCCTCACTCTTTCATCTTTCCCCATCTCTCTTTCCCAACTCTTTCTCCGAATCTCATTCTCTCATACTGTCTCTTATATATAAAAAAACTTTTTATATCTACTCTTCCTTGGTCCAAGTAAGAAATGGATAATGTCAAGGACACAAACAATAGTTCCAAGAAAGCCGTGAAGAAATTTTTGCTATCAGTCTCAGTCTCGGCCATATCTTTCACATTCATGTTCTCCTACTCTTCTTTACTCGTTCCATTCTTCTTCAATTCCTTCACCAACGCCTACTTTTCCGCATTTACCAAACAGCCCTCCTCTTTTACAACCCTCACCACCTTAGACAAAAGCTACGTCTTCCTTCTCTTCAACGGTATTTTGGTCATACTCGTCAAAAACTCTGGTCTCATTGGGAATATATCCCCAGAGCTCGATTCCAAGACCAACGATGTCGTTTCACCTTCATCATCAACCGTATTGATTAAAACGACACCGGTAAAACCGTCGTTTGACTCAGAACAAGTCAAAGATGATCATGATGAAGAGAAAGAAAGAGAGTTAAACGACACTAATGAAGAAGAAGAAGAAGGAGAAGAAGAAGAAGAAGAAGAAGAAGAAGGAGTTGGGTTACCGAGTTCAGAGGAGTTTAACAAGAAATGTGATGAGTTTATTAGAAGGGTCAAAGAAGAAATCATGCTTGGAGCTTTATACATACAATAGTTTTGTTCGATTAATGACTAATGAAATTAGAAATTACCCACTAAACTAGTTGGTTAATTAGATTAGCTATCTTGTCAATAAAATGATTTTTTTTTTTTTAAAAAAAAAAAGAGATTTTCGGTTGTAGGAGTTTTTTGTTCTACGAAATTAATTTGTAGAAAAATGTCTCCTGGAATTGTGGTTTTTAAATATAGTAACAATTAAATTTTCTAGCTTCTTAGCTAATAATCATTAATGTTTCCAGCTCAGTTGAATTGTCCCTTTTTTTTTCGTTATTCATTGACATGAGTTATGAATCATAATAATATCATTTGAATGAAAATAATTTATGGGATCTTCTCATCTATGTTCCAGAGTTTTTATGTGAAAGTCTGGTGATCTTAATTCTTAGGTGTATCTTAATTGATTCTACTAACCTTTTTATGTGTCTTTACTTCATTAAAAATAGCTTTATTAATATGTCATAAATATAATATGAAGAAGCACTTATGCTTTGAGTTCTACGTATTGGCCTTTTGCCCTTTTATTTTATTTATGTGAAAACAGAGTTCTACGTATTAGATTTTCTTCACAAGACACAATATCACTGAATACTCATCGGTCAAAAATGTTAAAATTAATTATTAAAAAAATTGAAAAAAAATTCACAGTAACTTTCAACAAATCAAATTTAACAAAATACTCAAGTTACCCTTCAAGTCTCCTTCAACATTAAATCAGTTCATTACTCAATTTAAGGTTGGCCTTTTAATTTTCTGGTAATTAAAATTACTCATACAAATATTTGACATTTAAGATTTAAACACCATTTCTTCCATTATATCTCATACTTTTTCTTTTCTTTTTTTCCAAAAAAAAAAGAAGAAGAAAAAATGTGACGACAACGTGGGTTTTTCCAGTGAGAACATTGGAATTTTGAGACTTGTACAGATGGAACCCCACGGGTCAGGAATATACTTGATCCGTTCCTTTTTTTTTTTTTTTTGAATTTAAGAAAAAAAAAATTGCGTGGTATTTGTGTTTTCCTTTTTATTATGCATGTGGATTGGGGTGTAATTTTTTCTTTTTTCCCCCTAAAGGTCGAATAAAGATGACTGAGATTGGAAAGCTACAAAGTAGTTTCTTATTACTTGACTTGGAGTGTCAGCTGGGTCTTTAAGAAAAAGACAATTCCATTTAATCATAATTCAAGTTCACACGAGATGGTTCTAATTTGACTTGTGTAGGGCGACAAAGACTGAGGATGACCAAGACTTGATGAAACGAAAGAGAAATTTCATAAAATATGCTCCAAATGAGCTATATTTACAACTGTATGATTATCTCAATAAAATTTTAAAAAATATGACTAGCTCCTCCTGAAAATACTTAACTATACTCAAAATATTCCAGCTTTTATCTATGCTTTAGAGTTTAAACCTAGCTTTCTTTCATTTTTTCTCTTTCTTCCCTTTTTTTTCTTCTATGCTTCCTCTTAATTTTTAATCTTCTCTTAACTAAATAATTTTATTAACAATCAAAGTTTAATTAACATTAGAGAAATGCAATGGGTATAGTTTAAAATAGTTGATATTTGAATTTCGAAATGTTCTGTGGTGAATTCTGCATTAAAAATAAAATTTGAATCAATTTCTACGAATTTCTGAAAAATTTGGACTAGCTGTCCTGACGAACATCGAAACTTTTCGATAAATTTTAATGAAATTTGATGTCATTTCAATGAAGTATGTTTTTATAATGAAATCTGAAAAATTAAGTATGGTCATCGAAATGTCATCTTAATGACATCGAAATTCATTGAATTTCATCAGATTCCATTATAAAAACACACTTCATTGAATTGGCATCGAAATGGCATCAAATTATCATCAAAATGCATCTAAATTCATCAAATTTCATCATATTCTTTTATAAAAACACACTTCATCGAAGTTGCATTGAATTTCATCAAATTAGCATCGAAATGATATCGAAATATATCAAAATTTTCGATATTTGTCAGGGCAACTAGTCCAAATTTTTTAAAAGTTCTTAGAAATTGATCCAAATTTAATTTTTAATACAAAATCCACTACAGAACATCTCGAAACTCAAATATAAACTATTTTAAATTATACCCATAATATTTAAACATAGAAATTTCTTCATTATCTACGAGAGAGATGAGAGTGAGAGAGTTTGGAGAAAGGACGACTATTACCTTTAATATTGCTTTTATGGCTTGCTTCGACTGGGTTTTTTTCGTCTAAGTTCCGCTACCCACACAGTGATCGGTTTGTTCTAGCCAACTTTGAGAGCCATGACCTAGAGGATTTTTTTTTTTGAAAGAGCGATAGTTGAAGTTTAGTTATTTTTTTTATCTAAATACCAAATAACAAAAATTATGCTTTTAGGGGTACTTTTGTCCAATCGTAATATTTTTTGAAGTTTTATTAGGCTATCATACTGTTATAAATAAGGCCAATTCGGAGCATATTTTATAAAATTTCTCAAATGAAACAAGCATCTAAACACCTTAGAGAAAGTGCATATCCTAACTTATATAATACATCTTTTTTCTTTTCTTTTCTTTTCTTTCTTCGTTTATAAAGTGTTGTCTCCAATCTCGATGTAAGATTTGTTGTCTCCGTAATTAGTGAGTATTTTCAAGCTTAAGTTTGTGGGGGAATTATTTTTAGTTTTTGTTTGCCGTTGACTATAAATAAATACTATTGGTAATGTGCATTTTTTAAATGTCACATCACTTCAAAATCATATTATACTCAACAAAGTTTTATGAAAATATTATGATCTTGAAGATTTAGTGCTATTGATAAGGTATTCTTTTGAGTAACTTTGCCAAATTTGGTAACATATCTCAACATTATATCAAATGTGATATTCTTCCTACATTCTCATTCTTATATTTTTAGAATACCAAGCCAAACATCCCATTAGGTGTATGTTTTCTTTTGTATAGCATGTTTAAGTGAGATTTATAAAAGGTACTTATATGTAGTGGATGTTTTATGAGCATAAAATGTTGTGCCAGCAGAAGCACAAATACCAAACTTGTTAGATAAACGCCAAATTAAGTGGATTTACGATAAAATATAAATAACAAAAAATCACAAGTGACACAAGAATTTATCGTGGTTCAGCTATAAAATATAGCCTACGTCCATGTCGGAAACAGTGAAGAATTCTACTATAACCAAAGGAGATTACAAAAGTCTGACAAAATTTTCCTCACACCCAAATCTCTCTCTCACAAAAGCAACCAAGACCGCAAAGAAGATGCTTTGCTAATAATCTTGATGCCAATATCAAAAGGAACAATAAATAAATAAGCTACAAAGAAACCTAAACCCAAAAGCTTGTTTATACCAAATTCCTATAAACTAAGAGAGAAACAATTGTATATTGAGAGACCAAAAATAACAAACGGCTTGCAAAGACCTTCGTATTTTTCTGCACACGGCTGCTGCTCTCTTCTTCACGTTGCATATATATATATATATATGCTCATGGATTAAAAAAAGTCGACTAAAAGAAAGGGTAACTACCCTTATAAGGCTTAACTAATATGAGTAACTTGTCTTTGTCTAATTGACTTAACTAAATGGAATCAAAATGGGCCTTAGGCCCAAACGGATGGCTTAATTAAAGTACAAATCTAACAATCTCCACCTTGGCGCAAAATTAAGCCAAGTCCAAAAATAGTGAAAATCCTTCGTCATCTCCTCCAAAATCCCGAAAGGCTAATCATAATCTGCAACACCAAATAAGTCCAAGCAGTACTTGAACTTCCAAACAGCACCCGATTCAGTTACCGTATTTATCTCAGCTAACACAAAAGAAACTAACTCTGCAAAACCAAACCAATGAGGTAAACCCCTCTCTCTACTAACAATAAACAAAGTAGTAGAACCAAAAATTTTGACAGAAGTTTTAACTAGAAGCTCCACCTACTTGCAAACACTGGGATCTTTATCTGCACATACTAACTCCTCTATATCAAATAGAATGGCCAACTTATCAAATTCAAGAACTCTGCTAACTAACAAACTTAGTGACAATGGCTCAATAAACCACAACCAAAAGCCGTTCACCCCAAACTCAAATTCATGGAAGATTGTTGTCAATCGCTCTAGTATACCATCACTCACAAGAGCATAAGCAAGATAACTAAATAATTTCAAATCAAAGATAGCAGAATTACTAAGTCATACCTCAAACGGAGTCTTCAAACAAAATGTAGTTGATGGAGATCTTCTGACTAAATAGCAGACATATCCAAAAGCTTCAATCCAAATACCTTTCGGTATGTAAACAACAGAAAGCAAGCAGCAAGCTTTCTCCAAAAGAGTCCAAATCAAATATTCTGCAACTAAAAATCGTTGTGGTGTCCTCCAAATAGTGCAGTGTCTCACTATCTTTTCCTCCTTACAGAATTGACTCTCACAAAATTTTACACCATAGTCATTATCAAATACTAGAAATAACAAGAACCATCCACAGATAAATTAGGAGAAAGACCCGAAAATTCTGAATGGATACAATCCATTGTGTCCTTATTCCTACAAACAGTGGAACCAAACTTGACCAAATATCGTGTCCCATAAACATAACAGTTATAAAAGTCAAACTCTCTAATTTTCTGACCATCCAACAAACTCATAGTATCAAAATCTAGAACAAAACAAGATGAGGCCATAGTAGCACTATCAACTATACTACCATGAAGAAAATAGAGGCCATTATGCAATTTTCTCTTAATCACCACATGAGCATCCTTACTAACACTCAAAACTCCACCTTCAGCTGAATACTTATAACCTTGTGAGTCGAGTGTCCCCAAAGATGTAAGGCTTTTTCTCAAATCTGGCACATGTCTAACATTGGTCAAAGTTCTAACAACACCGTCATACATCTTAATTCGAACAGTCCTACACCAACAACTTTGCAGGATATGTTATTCTCTAGAAAGACAGAATCCCTATCAACAGATTGATAGTCTACAAACCAATCTCTAATGAGGCACATATGATAGGAACAACCCGAATCAAGAATCCAATAATTGCCTAAGCAATCACTAGAAACAGATAGAACATAATCACCGTCATTATAACCATCCTCAGTAAAACTAGCATGATTATCTATAGTAGAGGATTTTTCACCAGTCTCATTATTTCTTTTAATCTTTGGACATTCAAATTTCTAATGCCCTGGTTAATGACAATAATTGCAATTGCCTTTCCTATTCTTAGACTTTCCTCTACTTCTGTTTTCGCCTTTTTCCTTTTCTCTACCTCTAGCAACTAATGCACTTGATTGATTTTCATCACAACTTTCAGACACTTTTTTCTTCAATTCCTTAGAATTCAAGGATGCCGTAACATCTTCCATACTAGTAGTGTCTCTCCCATATAACATAGTATCAACAAAGTACTCATACGAACAAGGTAAAGAACATAACAAAATTAAGGCCTGATCCTCATCATCAATTTTCACATCAATATTTTTCAGATCCAGAATAATTCTATTTAATACATCAAGATGACTTTTAATAGGTGTACCTTCAGACATACGAAGAGTGTATAAACACTGCTTCAAATATAGCCGATTGGTGAGGGACTTAGTCGTATACAGACTCTCAAGCTTAAGCCACAACCCAGAAGCAGTAGTCTCGTCAGCAACCTCACACAGCACCTCATCTGATAAAGACAACTGAATAGCATTATGTGCCCGTTCTAAGCGATCCTCCTTCTCTTCATCTGACAAATTTACTGGCAAAGCTTCCCTGCCTTTTAGCGCCACTTAACCCTTGCTGAACTAGAAGAGCTCGCATCTTAACACGCCAAAGACTAAAGTCATTCTTCCCGTCAAATTTTGCAACTTTATATCTTGTCGTTGTTGCCATCACAGAAGCTAAAAATCCAAAATAATTTGATAAATTAACAAGTCCAAAATCAAATCAAAGAACCTAAAGCTCTTGATGCCACTTGTTGTGCCAGCAGAAGCACAAATACACAAATACCAAACTTGTTAGACAAACGCCAAATTAAGTGGATTTACGACAAAATATAAATAACAGAAAATCACAAGTGACACAAGGATTTATCGTGGTTTAGCTATAAAATATAGCCTACGTCCATGTCGGAGACGGCGAAGAATTCCACTATAACTAAAGGAGATTACAAAAGTCTGACAAAATTTTCCTCACATCCAAATCCCAAATACACCCAAATCTCTCTCTCACAAAAGTAACCAAGACCACAAAAAAGATGCTTTGTTAATAATCTTGATGCCAATATCAAAAGGAACAATAAATAAATAAACTACAAATGAACCTAAACCTAAAAGCTTGTTTATGCCAAATTCCTATAAACTAAGAGAGAAACAATTGTATAGTAAGTAACTAAAAATAACAAATAGCTTGCAAAGACCTTCGTATTTTTCTGCAGACGGCTGCTGCTATCTTCTTCACGTTATATGCTTATGGATTAAAAAAAGCCGACTAAAAGAAAGGGTAACTACCTTTATAAGGCTTAACTAATATGAGTAACTTGTCTTTGTCTAATTGACTTGACTAAATAGAATCAAAATGGGCCTTAAGCCCAAACGGATGGCTTAATTAAAGCCACAAATCTAATATAAAATTATTTCTCATGCCGCTATATATATATTGGTAAAAACGGGCTCCTCAAAAAAAAAAATATCATTACTCAAAGCAAAAGAGCTTCAATTATAGTACAAGCATAAGGATTACAATTTCAAACTCCTTAAAGAAAATGAGACGAAAAATAGATTACAAATACAATAATAATATTAAGATTTGTGACTTATCATAATTTTCCAAGAGAAGAAGATAATAACATGGCCACTAGCAAATTGTTGTCTTCAATACCTACTCCTGGATTACATTCTTGGTAGGGGAGACTATAATTCCAACACCAATTGAAATCATGCCGATTGAAAAGTAAAATAACTCATCTGTCTAATAGATATAAATTAAAGAAGAAAATCTCAGATTCAATATTTGGTAGACGGATTTGAAATCCACACAAAAGGTGGTACTATAAACTATATTCATATATAGACTTATTATAAAAGTAAACAAAAACTGAAAAAACCTCTCATTCCTACAAGAAATCAAGGAGAGGAGGAGAGGGAGAAAAGGAGGCCGGAGAAGGAGACGCTCCTTCTCCGACCTCTATGAGAGTAGCAGTGGAGCTTCTTTTTGAGAGAGAGAGAAATAGAGTTTGAGGACCAAATTTTCATGCCACTGTATTTAAAGAGTTCTAACTTAATTTGATAAAATTTGACAATAGATGAAAACAAATATATATATATATATATCAATAGTGGCATAGTATTTTTCATACCCTATATCAAAGATATTATGAAGTGCAAGAGTATCATGAGTTAGGACTTGAATTATTTCTTTCGATCGAAAAAAAAAAAAAAAACAAGAAAGAAAAAAGGTTGTCCCCTTTGTCTATGATTCCTTCCTTTTACATATTTTACTAGGCACGGTGGGACAAACCTCCAACAGAACTTTCGGATAAATGTTTCTTACCTTAAAAGGCTTATCAAATTTAAGTGCTTAATGAGCTTCTTAATAATCTTTCTATAAAAATATTAGACAAAAATATAATTAGTTACAAATGCAAACCCCACCACTCAAAACAATTTGGTTTTAAACAACGCTAGGACACAACTTAATGTAATTCTTCAACAATGTTTTGTCCCCCGCATTATATGCTTCATCTCTCACTAGGATTCTTATGTCCTAATTCTTTAGTTTTCATCTCTATATATTCTTCCTATCTAAATTGATTTTCTCACTGATAGCCCTACATTTCATGATAGTGGACAGAAAAAAGAAAATGAAATAAAGGACAAGACAATGGAAGGACATAACAGATCTTTGTTAAATTTTGTCTCTCAATTTTCATGTTTTTAATGCTACGGGTGAAAGTGATCGTGTCATTTTAAAAACTTAGGAGAATAAAATTGTTTTCCTTGACAAACTAACATTATAGTTTTTAATTTTACAAGACGTGTGTACGTGTTATATATTCATGTAGTGGTTGAATATAGAATTTGAGATTTCGGGGTATGGTGTTTAGATTTGCAAATGATTAGTCAAGTGAGAGAGAACATTGGAAAAACATAATGATTGTTTTCTTTGACCCAAAAAAAAAAAAAAGAAAAACCCAAAAATTTATCAAATAAACAGCTTGATTGATATGATGCATGAGAAGACCCAATTCATTTCTTGGTCGTAAAGTTTTAGAGCAGACCCAATTCATTTCTTGGTCATAAAGTTTGAGAGCAGAATTGGTAAAAGCAAATAATTCCTTTGGCAGATTATATAGGGCCCTGAAATTGCCATACAAACAACTTCAAAGTTGAAATTTCATTCAGAATGTGGAAAATACAAGAAAACACATAACAATTCAGGTTTGGAATGCAAATTTTCTCACTAGAAGACTAGAAGGCTTTCTATTATTATTAGTTTTTCTCTGTTATTACATCATTTATATTAGGATTCTTTCGTAATACTTAAAATTTTTGTTTTATATTGGAAATTATTTTAGAGAACATTTTGAAAAATCTATAATTTCACACATTTTGAAAAATCTATAATTTCACTTTGGGTGGTTCTATTGCCACCCCTATTTTTTCTTTCCTCACCCCCTCTGTTAGTTAATATTTTTCCACAAAAATATCCTTACACGAAATAACAAAAATGTACACATAGCATTAAATAATAGATCTCATATTTCTTATTTCACTTTTCAAACATATCATGAATGATCTTCTCAAATCATTTATGAAAAACTTAAAGAAACTAAAATGTTTTACAATTAAATCTTATGCACTACAAGAAAAGGTGCCTATGGCGGCGACAAATGTCGTCGTTATAGGGAAACAAGTCGTCGCTATAGATATATAGCGACGACATTGTCGTCGTAAATATGTCGTCGGTATAGATCCGTCGGTATAGAGCTATATAACGACGACAACCGTGTCGTCGGCATAGTTA
>JXTC01000424.1:218815-271315 GCA_002914845.1 Trema orientale
AATCATATTTGCAAACATGAATTGACTCGTACCCTAATCCCAACTTAGACATCCATCTTTTTGCCTCGTAATGTGACCCCGGTAGCTTGTTCTCTACTGGAAGTGCTTCTTTCAACAATTTCAATAGGCTATCAAATGATTTATTACTCCACTTATGCATTACTTTCAAATGCATAAGTTTGGCCAAGAAATTCAAGGCTGAGAAATGTGTGCACCCGGGATACAATTCTAACTCAACCTCAGAGAACAAATCATCATACTGTTCTGCAGATATAAAAGACGACATTGCAACATCTTCATCCACATTCACGTCAGTATGAGCAGGCTCTTGAATAAATGGACCTATGAAGTCATTTATCACATTTACCATCTCATCCACTACAACATTACCTCCATGCAGGCCATTTTGCGGAATATCCACATCATCAACTTCTCCATGAAATGTCCAAGTGGTATATTCTACATCGAATCCATGAGTTATTATATGCGTCTTCACCACATCAAGTGTCTTATGCAACACATTGCGACATTCCTTACATGGACAATGAATTTTGCCTTGGTCATTCACAAAACTTTTTGCCCTATCAAGAAATGTCATTGCACCATTCCAATATTCCTTAGAAAAGCGGTTCCTCAAAAGAATCCAACTCTTGTCAACTGACATATTTTAGCAGTACTTGCTGTTTGATGTTAGAACGAGTTAGAAAATATTGTCAAAAATTATATGCATGATTATAATATATCCTAAATCCACCTATCCACCTTATCACTCCACTTCTAAAGGGTAAGGTCCTATCCCATTCAAGATTACTTTGTTATATGGTTCATCATTCACTCAAATATTGTTCCGTTCAGGCCGAAATTCCGGCAGCATTTCCCCACAGTTCCCCTAAGTATGGTACATATATGTACACACCCGGAGAACACAGGGAGATACCATCAGAAATTGACCAAAGAACAATATTTATAAGTGAACGACAACACATAACGTGTAATCCCAAACTGTCCAAACGGGACAATTCAAGAATCGATATCGAGATGCATAATCTCTCATCAACTCCTGAACGGGTCTATGCTTATTTCTTTTTGGACTAAAATAATGCATGCATGTATTAAAGTCACTATGTCAACAAATAAATATACACATTATAACTGTGAAAACAACTTGTGTCCTGACATGTCAACTCGTTTGGAATGGTCTTGATCATCACAATTGAATAACTCTAACTGTTATGATCAAGAACATACCAAACCAGTTTACGTGTCCTGACCATTCTAGTGTTCATGATTTAAGGGCATTTTGGGTATTTTTGACTCAATTTTTATTTTGTACATATTTTATTACTTTTTTTGTATTGTATTAGTCTAAGGGCATTTTGGGCATTTTATGAATTATATTCATATTTTATTATATTTTTTAATTTTATGTGTTTTTTATTTACTCTAAAACCATTTTGAGTTTTTCATTACTCTATGGGCATTTTGGGTATTTTTGACTCAATTTTTATTTTTTACATATTTTATTACTTATTTTGTATTTCATTAGTCTAAGGGAATTTTGGGTATTTTATGAATTTTATTCATATTTTATTATATTTTTTAATTTTATGTGTTTTTTTTGTACTCTAAAACCATTTTGAGTTTTTCATTACGCTAGGGGCGTTTTGGGTATTTTGACTCAATTTTCATTTTTTACATATTTTATTACTTTTTTTGTATTGTATTAGTCTAAGGGCATTTTGGGTATTTTATGAATTATATTCATATTTTATTATATTTTTAAATTTTATGTGTTTTTTATTTNGAGAGAGAGAGAGTTAGAGAGAGAGAGAGATAGTTAGAGAGAGAGAGAGAGAGAGAGAGAGAGAGAACAAGAGAAATATAGAGAGAGAGAGAGAAAATACCTTCAGATAGAGAGAGAAATCGCCAAGTAAGGGAGCCGGCGGGTTGGGGAGAGAGAGAGAGGAGAAAGAGAGAGAAAGAGAAATTTTTTCGACAAAAAATGGACGAAGAAGACGATCTGGAAGTTTTTATGGTGCAGGACCTATATTTGTAAAATGTCGTCGCTATAGACCCAACGACACCGTTTTAATTTTAATTTTTTTCGGGTCAAATTTGGGCGGTCATTAATTACCTGCTCAAATTTTCGGGTTTCGCTATAGCGACGACAAAATATCGTCGCTATAGATTTAATTATTATTTAATTCGTATTTTAAATTATAAAAGAATTTTAAAACTCTGTAGCGACGACAAATGTCGCCGCTATAGGATCTGATATTTTCAATATTCCCCATAAAAGCGCCTACTTTCCCGCGGGTAGTTTACTGTAGAGGGGCGCGTTTTCCCGTACCATCTATAGCGACGACATCTAGGAGTCGTCGCTAAGTTTTACATCTATAGCGACGACAAATGTAGTCGCTATAGATGGCGACGACTATCGGCGTGTCGTCGCTATAAATAGAATCTATAGCGGCGACATATATGTCGCCGCTATAGATGTCGTCGCTATAGACCTGCTTTCTTGTAGTGATGGTCATGGATGAACAAATAGTGAATTCAGAAATTTTGATTATAAACTATAATTTTTTTTCCTTTTTAAAATCATGCCTGATTATTTGGTTTTTGTTCGACAAAAGATCAACTATATTATCCCCATGACATTCGATTTCTATATGCAATAACAAATCAACAGTTTAAAAAGGTTTTATTTTCAGCATTACTTAAAGAAAAAAAAAGTAAAGGTGTTCTTGATTTCTTTCTATCTTTTTTTTTTTCTTAGAAAGAAATCATATTTATTTAGGATTTATTTAAAAAAAAAAAAAAACCAGAAAGGGCTTCTTCATTATGCAAGTTTTAGGTGATAAAGAACTATGAATTTTAGAAATTCTTGTTTCTTTTTTATTTTGGAATATATATACATTATGATCTTGAAGGAGAAGACAATATGAAAATAATCAGTAAGAAAGTTTAGACTGAGTTAAAATAACTTTTTTTTTTTTTAAATTCTACTTTGATGGGTAACTTTGGAATTAATGAAAATATAAAAGGTGTGTACAAAAAAAATTTAATATTTTAAAATTTTAAAAAGGGTCCTTTTAGAAAAAGTGTGGAAAGAGAAAAAAGAGAGGTGTCAATAGAACTACTCTTTCACTTTTCGAAATAAGAATGACAAAATATCTTTTACCTCCGACTTTTGAGATAATTACCTTTGGCATATTTTGCTCCAAATTTGGCAAAAATGATCTCACTCTGTCCTATATTCCTAAGAATCCCAATGACGTTAACAATGCAGAGGCTTTCATACCCTTTGCTACCCATTTTACTTAAGTGCAACAGTTTGCCTTCAGACTTTTGTTCAGTATTACATTTTGTCCCGAGTTAATTGAATTTGGCTTATTTTTCCCTACATTTGACAAAAATGGTCTCTTAAAACTTACTTAATTTATGTGGAAGTGAATACAAACATCATCTATATATAACACATTTAACCTTCTGTCACGCATTAATAATTTTTTAATTAGAAAGTTCAAATTAAGGTAAAATAGTCTATCACAATAAGGGTGTATATCGGTTATTATCTAATGAAATGTATTATTAATCAATCCAATCAAAGAATTTATATATTAGGATCCGAAGTCAAAATATGATACTTAGAACATGATAAATTAGGTGTTGCACATAATATAAGATGTAACACGGTGCATAGTGAATTTCAATGCTAATCTAATAGAAAAATAACATATATATTAAATAGTTTTTTTAAGTATATATATACATTAGATTGGATTGGTTATTATTGGACTCAAAGTTTGTATTTGATTCAAAATTTGTATCCAATCTTTGGATTTAAAAAAATTGATATCCATTCCAATTTAAAGTTAAAAAAAAAAATTAGATTGGATCAGTCAATTATCCAATCAGATTGGATAATTTGTAATACCATAATTATTAGCGAGTTTCTTTTGAGATATCTACCTTTGTTTTAATTTTTTTTTTAAGATCTTTTTCTCTCTTTTGTTTCTAACTCTTGCTTCGGTCCATGTGTACACAGTTATGTAATTGAATTGGCTTGCGAATTTGATAAATAAAATATAATTGGTATTAAATTAAATATAATTCATTTCAATTATAGGTCCACATGTATTTTTAGATAGTAAACCTGTGTTTAAATTAAGCACATGCCTACACTTTTATGTAATTTAAGATTCATAAGAAATTGTTTTATGATATGTAAATGGTCAAATTACTCTATCACCTCCGACTTTTGTTAAATTACACTTAATGCCCGGTTAATTAACTGCATAATTAACACGGTTAGGAACATGGCAAGTAATTTGTCTTAAAATTAGAGGAGAAATTAAGGATTCGTTTAAATTATGCACGGTTAGGAACATGGCAAGTAATTTGTCTTAAAATTAGACGAGAAATTAAGGATTCGTTTAGGATTAATTATGTCCGCTCCTTTTAGCTTTTAAAAACAATTAGCGAAAAAATTTAGAGTGGGAGACATTTGGCAAGTTGCTTTGGTCAGTATTTTCTAAAAGTTTATGCGTAACTGCCAATTTAAACAAAATTTGAAAAATATGGTAAGAGTTATTTTTCAAAGCGGATTCTACTTCCATCAAATTATTTAAAATATCACTTTACAGTATACATAATCTATTATTTACCAAATACTTAGATGCTATTTTTTACCAAATACTTAGATGCTACTTTTTACCAAACACTTAGATGCTATTTTTAAACAGCATAATAGTTTTGTAGATTAAATTTAATAAACGCTTAAACTTTTTTCCCACAACTGCAGATTAAATTTAATAAACGCCTAGACTTTTTTCCCACAACTGTTTCTTGCTCACAGCATAACTGTAGCACAACACAACAGTATCAAATTGACCCTTAAACAAACAAAAACAAGCTATCCTATAGTGGTACTCGAGCAAACGAAAACGAAAGTATTTGACCGATTGATTTCTAGGTTTAAAAAATTTGTTATATCCCTCCTAAAAATCGTGATTCTTCATGAAATTTGAATCCTTCTGATATTTCATTTCTTCAATCAATCCTCAATAAAAATTTGTTTTATCCCTTATAAAAATCATGATTCTTCATGAAATTTGAATCCTTCTGATGTTTCATTTCATAATCAATCCTCAATCAAACTGAGGCACTCAGTGTACACTTGAACGAAATCTAAATAAAAATTGCATTATCACAATTTACACCCTCAACGAACCATTTTCCACTTCATCCCTCCTCCCCCCCATCAACATTCAGTTAAATATCAATGTAAATACAGAATCAAATCGATAAAAATTTCAATATCCCTGATATTTCAAGCCTGAGATCATTAATGTTAGTGAAACTACTTTGTGGTGCGTCCAAGACTCCATTCCAACCTTTAGACATCCCTTAATCTTCGGATGAACAAGGTTCCACGGGAAGCATTTATTTCATCCACCATGTGCCATTAACAAACTATGATTCACTGACATTGTTAGCCGTCATATTTGAAGCATATTCATCAGTTACTGGCATATTCCGAACATGCTCAAGAAGCCCAGTAAGTTCTCTATGAACATAATCAAAGCGTTCTTTGGCAGTTAATGACTCTGTCAATAGCGTTGCAGCTAGTGAGTGAAAGGCTTGAGCACACTCGTCACTGCAGCTTTGAGTGTTGTGACCATTCATAAGAACCAAGGAACTCTCTACCCGCCATCGAAGCAGGAAATATTTATCTGGGAGTTGAAAGAAGTTCTTCACTGAAAGAACTCGAAGAGAGTGCCTGCATAATATTCCTGAATGTTCAAATTCCTTGCAGGAACAATGAATTTGCTCATTATCTGGACTCCAAATCACAAGACACTCTCCATCCATTTTCTTGTAGTGTTTCACTATATATGAACCATTTGCCATTTCTGTGGTTGCATATTGCATGGACAAAGCAATTTCATGTTGCAAGAGATGAAAAGCGTAAGGTGTTAGGATACTTCGCGCATGTTCTTCCATGGGCATGCAAGTCTTGATGTGCATATATTGCATGCGATCTCTGATTTGGTTCCCAGTGTTAGCAACAATACTTACCTACAAGATTTCAGATTTGAACACAATCATTTATTACAAACTTAGTAATGGACAAGAAAAGGGTGACATATTAAATACCTGCTCAAAGAATACTTGTAGACATGTCTGCAAGCTCAGAATTCTCTTCAAGAATATCTCTAAACATATTGAAAACTCTGCTGTCATCATACGAGCCAGAAAGTAACTTCTAATGTAGGAAAATGGCCAGGATACTCGATATGAATAAAGTAATGCTATATGCTTATCTGAAACAAGTCCATACCGAGCAACCAAGAGATTCCATTGATGTTCAAAATCTTCTATGTTCTCAAGATGACATAGCATATCAAAATCCACTTTAAAATCTGCATATTGTGATCCAAGAGGCAAAGAGAACCAACTGGATATTTTTGACAAAACATGCCATATGCATATAACGTGTTTAGTATTTGGTAACTCCCTTGCTATGGCATCTCTAAGCCCTGAATCTATATCCGTTAGAATAGTCTGTGGATGTCTTCCTCTCATAAATCGAACAAAACTCTGTTAAAAAGAACAAAATTATACACAGAACATGAAGATTGACACAAATTGATTACAAAGATTTGCATTGACAAACCTGTAAAGCCCACAATAATGAAAGAGAACTTTCATCTTGTAGCAAGACACACCCCAGCAGAATCGCCTTCCCGCGATTATCGATACCAAACCACATTCCAAGAAGCAATCCATAAGTGATTGAACGATAAGTGGTGTCAAAAGAAACTACATCACCAAACACTGTAAATGCACGAACAGAATTGCCATATGACCATGCAATATTTTCGACTTTCTCATTTTCATCAGCAGTATACTCATAAATAAAATCCGGATCCCTTTCTGCCATAGTCTTGCAGGCTTCAACAAGTTCCAACATATCATTCTCTCTTTTCTCGGTGAGCAATGCATCATTTTCTTGAACTGTCTTCTTACAAGTCCGAACAAAATTCCTGACATCTTTTTCTATGAAAGGCAACTGTCCAGGTTGAACACCCTTTTCTAACTCCAACGCCTTTACTATCCTGTTCACAGGAAACCCAGCCTTGGAGAGTAAAAGAATGCGTTCTTGATCAGCCTCCTGTATTTTGCGATATGCAGGAAGCAGGCGCACTTGGTCATCCTCCAACAATTCATGATTATGAACGTTACTAAACTGTGAAACATACCACTGCATAACACCATCAACAATTTCCTTTGTCAAATACAGCTTTGCATCGCATCCACACCTTACTGATTTTCGCTCCCTTGGATGCTCAACATTAGCCTTTTTTCGTGGCTGATTAAATCCAGATCGATAACAAACAAAGTCTCTTCTATAAATCCCCAAGTTCTGGCTTTCCGTTGAGCGTGCTTTTCTGATTGAAAACCCATTCTTGCGGGCAAAACTGCTGTAGTATTCAAATGCATCATCATCACTTTTGAAAATTTGGCCCACATAAGGAGTGAAGGCAGCTTCTAATGACGAAGATGTTGTTGTCTCCGTCTTTACATGCTGAGAGCTTACTGAGGCCTGATCATCTCCTTCAAACTTAATATAACACTTCCAATCTCCACATGGGCACTGTTGGCGTCGAAGCCAGATATTACCTGATGGCTTCATGGGCATTGCCATTTCACTGAATCTGAAAATCTTCCAACTTAAACACCTTACTGTCTTTTTTACTCTCATAAAAATTTAGGATGAGGAGAAAAGTAACGAACTAACTCTCTTCTAAATTTATGATTTAATAAATAGTGGAAAAAACCTCATTTCTCATTAGAAATTTTTATGACCATGATCATCTTTTTTTTTTTTCTTTTTTTTTAAAAAAAAATCATAAAAGATCTTTTACAGTCTGTCATTTTTTCCTCCCTCCAAATTACACCCCAAAAAAATAATAGAAATACTCAAAGATTGAAATGTGAACCTAGTATATTAAAAAAAAACACCAAATAAAATATACAATATATATGAATATACAGAAAATTGTATTGTTTCAAACACATATAAGGGATTCCCTTAAAAAAAAAAAAAAAAAAAAAGAATCACCACCATAAAAGGGAAAGTGTATTTATAGCCAGAGACCCAATCCAAAAATAAAAATAAAAATGAAAGTAAGCTCTCAGATGGTGAGATATAGTCAACAATTTTAAATTTTATAGCTGAAAAAATAAATAAAAAAAAAATCGAAAAAATTACAGGTACCTCTGGGAAAGGGCAAGGAAGCCCTCTAATGGTTGTAATTTTCTCAGCCTCTTACAATGTGGGTTCGCAGAGCATGTGGAAGTTCTGGGTTTGGAAATTCAAATCTGCAAAAATCATGGTCAATATCACGATAAACAAAAATCCAAAATTTCTCAGAGCATATTGGGGAAAATAAAAATAAAAATAAGATGAGGAATTTCGGAGAAAAGATAAAAATAAAAATAAAAATGAACGACCCTTTGGGTTTCGTGTTGACTTCACTGGTTGTTCAGCTGTTGATTCTTCTTCTTCTTCTTCATCATCATATCGTCCCTCCCCTGCAACTCAAAAATTCTCCTGTGAGTTTTGAGTCTGTTTTTTTTTACAGTGCACAAAGTCGATGAAAGGCCCGACGAGCCTCACTGGACCTGCTCCCCAGTTGGATTTGGACCTAAATTGGACTAATTTGGGCCGAAATGACTCATTTACAACTAACTTTCCAGGAAGGCGTTTAGATGAAATTTGATTCTTGATGAAACTGCGCCACATGCATTTTTTTTAAGCTACGTGTTAATAAATATTCCTTTTCATTTTATTGACTTTTATACCTTTGTTAAGTTTTAATAATTTTAGTTTACTATTATTTCTTTATGTATATTAATTTGACATATTCATGTATATAATTAATTTACCAATATACATAATTTATTTACTATAGTATATAATTCATTTACCGATGTATATAATTAATTTACGAGTGTATTTAATTCATTTATCATAATATATAATTTATTTACCGATGTATTTAATTCATTTAATATATGATTTAATTAATTTACCGATGTATATAATTTATTTACGGTTGTATATAATTCATTTATCATAGTACATATTTTATTTACTATAGTATATAATTAATTACCGATATATATAACTAATTTACTACTCTATGAAACAATCACTGTATATAATTTATTCACCATTGTATGTAATTATTTACCACTATAGGCTAGTTTGGTAGAGCTGTAGATTTAAAAAAAAAAACACTTTTAGTTGTGTTGAAGGGAAAATCTACTGTAGCGTAAAGCAGCTGAGTGTTTGGTACACTGTAATTAAAAAGTGTTGTGACTGGAAAAAGTTATATTAGAGTGTTTAGTAAATTGTATCACTAAACTACTGTAGAAATATAAAATGACTAAAATAGACATCTTGTACAATTATGCATATTTTGTAAAAAGTATATTAAATAAATATGTTAATAGATCTTTTTTTTTCACATACATTAAGCATATAAATCTTTTTACAAAATTTTTGTTTAAAAAATATTTGATATAAAAATAATTCAACCAAATTTATTACTTATTATTTAACGTAAGTTTCATAAACAAATTTTTGAGATTAAGATAAAGAATATTTAAATAAAATGGATAGTATTAATATGTATTTTCTCACTTCAAATACGCTTATATCAAATGAGTATTGATGAGAATTAGCATATTAAATAATCCAAGTCCTGATCAAGTAGATATATAAAATAATACATAGCTAAAATAATCTAAGTTCTTATAAAGATAAGAAAATAAATATTACAATTAAATTAATACAAGGTTTGTAAAGATAAGAAAATCAAATCAATACAAGGTCTGTAAAATATAAAATCGAGATCAAGTTATAATAAGCTACAACTAAGTAAAATAAGAATATCTAAGAAGACAATCCTAAACCATGTTCGTACTTGAGCCAGTTAAGCTTAGGTTCGGGTTTTTTTTTTAAAGAAATTAACATTTTTCTCTTCTCTTTCACCATAAACAAGTGAGTTGTAAAAAAATACAACTCACCTCCAATCTCTAGTCCAGGTAAAGAATCAAGTACTTCCATAATATTTGGTATACTCGAATTTGGCATTTTATTTCTCACGGTGGATTTTCCAGTACTCCTACCCTCAATAACGTCTACAAGGCGAGAGAATTGTTGAGACAATTTTGCAGTTTCTCCTATCTTTATTTGTGCTTTGCCTTTTTCTTTCCTTATTTTCTTTGTTTGTTTCTCAAGTTACTCAGCTGATCTCTTATTATTTTTCTCTTCAGGTAATTTAGCAGGCGTAGGTTGATCTTCTGACTCATCACTATTCTCAACTTGTTCCAGTAGAATTTCATTATCATTTAATATTTTTTCAGATACAGATGGAACTACTCCTGATGACGGTGTCCAAGCATACTCCTATATAGCAACAATGTTTATGAATATCCTATTTAACTTTTTCTCTAATTCTGATTTAATACCACGGATGTGAAACTTTGCAGTATTGGGTTGGCTCTACAAAAACAAATTAGACAAATTAAAATTCATATAATAATTATACTAATTTAATAACAATGGTTAACAATATACATGTAATTTACTATTCTACTAATCTTCAGATGCATCAACAGTTTTCTTTTTTGTATTCTATCATAAACCTGTTTCCTTACTCATGAGTTTGCTTCCAAAGTTTCCAATAATTTTTTAATGTATCCTATTTATTTTTCAGTTGTGTTCTTAGATCAACTTTTCCAGTTGCATTCTTCATTTTTCTCATCAAGTTAACAAATCCAAATCTATCTAAATGAGTAGTAGGGTAGTTTCCATTTTCAATTTCTTTGATATAGAAATCACAAAATAGGACTACGGTATCGGGATCCTATATTGCCTTAGTCTGTTGTAGGGCACCCTAATTTTGGCTACTACTAATTATATTATTTTCATTATCTATCTAAAAAGTAAATTGGTAAGTATTATGACATTTTTCATGAAAATTAAAAAAAAAAAAATTAATAAATAGAAGGACTAACAGTTAAATGGTTTCGTTTGATGATTTCTCTTAAAATTTTTACTTCTTTTTTTTTTCCCCCTTTTAATCTAGTCTTATTGAGATATAACTTTTAAGTAGCTCTAAGGTGATATTAACTTTAAATGGTTAACTTTGTTTAGCTTTTTGTTCTTCTGTGTCAAAGGAGAAAAAATGGATTTTTTAATGGCCATATGTATTTATAAGAAAGAGAGAGAGATTTAGTATAAAGTCTGCAGTTATACCAATTCCTATTATCTTAAATAGGTTCTTGTGTAGGTAAATTCTATTGGGGCTAAGGAATTAGAGTTTGTTTATGATTTTAAAAACTGAATACACCTTTGCTACAATAATAGTTCATGTGTTCCAAAAGAAGTGCATGTTGAGAAGAAAAGGGTGAAACTCAATTCATACAGTCTCTAGTGAGAATACAGTTGCTTTAAAAGTAGGATTGAAGGAACCTATTAAGGCTGAACCTGAGGTATCTTTTCTCTCCTAACTATTAACTTTAATTACTTGGCTACATTTCATTTGGAGATTTTTGGTCTGATCTATATTTGAATTGTTTGTTTGAATATGGGACAATGGCTCTATTTTTTCCGCTTTGCAGTCTAATCCATTTTCTTTCATTTCTTTTGCTAATATTTTTGTTGTAACCTTAATTTCTAATTATCTGATTACATGTTTTATGTAAGAGTACTTGTATCCAGGCAAGGAAGATTCTTTTCTTAAGTTCGTGGAAAATTAAACAAGTTTGTATGCACCATATGGTGCTATCTATCTAAATCCAAGATACTAATAACTTGACTTATGAAATCTTGATGTAACTTCGATTTCATATTTGTTCTTTTAGTGATAGCTTAGATTTTGAGAGCTCTAATTTCATATTTGTTCTCTCTTACTCCTGGTATTTTAACTGTGAATTCTTTACTAGTCCTTTATATAACATTGTAATCCTCCACTATGAGTTCGGTCTTCAGCAAAAAACAAATATAAGAAAAACTAAAGCCCAACAAAGAGTAACGTATCCTAAGTTTTGACCACAATCTAAAATATATATATATACACACACATACATATAGGACACCAATTTAGTAAGTATTTTTTTTTACCTATACATAGGTATCATTTTGGCCATTTAAAATTTATTATGCATATTTTTTTATAGTAAAAAGTAAGAGAGAAATAGCATTAATGATGATGTCTTTTCATGCACATCATTATAGTCGATGGATTATCGTTAGATAATAATCCAATGGCTAAAATGAAAAAACCTATACATAGGTAAAAAAAAAAAAAAAACCTACTAGATTGGCAGCCATATATATATATCATAACTTCAAGAAAAATTTAAATTGTTATATGTTTTCTACATGAAGTTGCAAGAAAAGAAATAAAATTAATGGAAAGAAGAGAAAAGTAACGTCGAAAATATTGGATATATCATACAATATCCACAGTTACAGAGAGTTAATGATATTAGGAATAATGAACTATAAGAATGTATTGATGTTAATAGATTGTTAGTACATGCACACAAAGAATTGTTACAAAATAAAGCTTTTCTTTTTTTCACTTTTGTTTTGGCCGCAGCTTTCTTTCCAAGAAAACGCCAAGCTATTATGGTGACTGGACTCCCCAACCTAAAAAGAATTTACATCCCCAAATCAAACATACTCCAATGTTTCATAATCAGACTTCAAATCCCAATTCGAAATGAACACAATACTTTCTTCGCATACTACAAATACCTTCGCATACATTGGCTAGTTAATAAACAGTACACTTCATAAACTTATACCATATGCCACTCTTATCTCTCTAAAGACCAATGAATGATTCAAAAAGACCAAAAACAATTCTTAAAATGAAAAGACAAAATGGGACTAGATAACATACAAGTGAACACTGTGCTTTGATGGTAGATGTGACTGGGGCAGAATCTCTAGCGAGGTGATGGGTTTTAAGGGCGACGTGGCTGGGGACGATGTGGCTAGGACAAGTTTTGGTGATCGATGTGGCCAGGGTGGTGTCTATTAGGCAACTCCAGATGCAGAGGTGAAGAGGTTTAGACGAGTACCATACCTGATTGTGAAATTGAAGAGGAGAAGACACCTTAAAAAGTTGGGTTAATTGTAATTTTCAGAATTAAGTAAGGGCATGAAATATTCATTAAATATAGGTAGGAGATTGTCTTGTAATCTAAAACATAAAGCTCGGTTAGACCAGCCACATGGGCTCCACCTGAATTATAATTATGATTAGCTAGTGACAGACTAACACATCATTGTGGTGCTGGGTACCACTGGTGCCCCATAGCATTAGTCTTTCCACACGAACTGCCAGCCTGTGGTGGCTTTAGGATTTAGATATGAGCCAAATTCTTAAAAAAATCCACTTTTAATATTTTTACCAAACACCTTTTATATCCAAAATTTCTTAAAAATGTGTTTTTAGCTTCTAAGAAAAGGTCAATCAAACGGCCCTGTTACCATTGTATGCCACTAATTTAATATTATATTTTCATGTAATAATATATGTTTACCACAATTCAACAATACCTTGCTCAGAGGAACCTGAGAGCGAGTTGAAGATCCGAGACCAATCAATTGGCCATTGATATCATTTAATAGGACGCAGATTTGATCGAAGAACGAAGCGTAAGCAACCAGGGTTGCTCCGAGGCTACGGTTAGGGTCAACTAAGGTTTGATCCAAATTGTTGCGCTGCAATTGGGGCTCCGAGACGAGATTCGGAGCTCCGCTTAGAGTTTCTCATGTGTGGAGGTTGTTGTTGAGGAAGGAGAGTACAGACGGAAAGCGGTTCGAGGTGGGATGGAGAGTTGAGACAAGCGACTCCATGGTTTCATGCTCTTGGAGTTTCGAAATCGATCGTTGGTATAAGTGGAAAATTTAAAGCAAGGGTGAGGGTATTTTGGTGATTTAACTTGAATAAGTGAAATGTTGCTTTGCCTCCATTGAAAGGAGGTTGGAGAGTTCTTCTGAGTAGTGAGTCATGGGTTCTTGAGGTGGAGCCGTGGAGGTGATCAGCTGAGAAATGGAGGAAATAGACGACATGGGTAAATTTGGAATAATAAAGTACGCTGATTGCAAAAAAAGTGGCATTCTTGTTTATAAAATAGAAAAGGATATAAATTGAAACATGGGACTAAAACCGGGATATTCCTATTCATATCTCTAGATTTTATATTGTAAAATAAAAAATAAATTATTTAGAAAAATACTATTTAAAAAATATTAAGAAAATATAATTTTTATCTATGGAGGAGATACTTAAGATAATTAGACTAGTTACTTCAATTGGTTACTTTAAGAAAATATTATTTTAATTTTTATATACTTAAGATAATCAAACTAGTTACTTCGATTGGTTGCCTTAAGTACTTCTGAAAAAAACCAATTTTGAAAAATGTTATTTTTGTTTTAAAAGTGGTATTTTTCTAAATCAGTTCTGAAATTTTGGGTTAAGTAGACTATTACTACTTTTTTCAAATGTTTAACTAAATTTACCACTACTATTAGATTCTACCACTTTTGGAAGGGAATTAGTCAAGAATCTGTCAAGAATTCATCAAGAATCCGTCAAAAATCCATCAAGAATCTGTCAAGATTACTACTGACATCAAGAATCTGTCAAGAATCCGCCAAGAATCTATCAAGATTGTCAAAAATCTATCAAGAACACGTCAAGATCGCCGCTAATATCAAGAATCTATCAAGAATACATCAAGAACGTCAAGAATCCATCAAAAATTCTTCAAAAATCCGTCAAGAGCGCTGCTTGCGTCAAGAATTGTTCAAGAATTCGCCAAGAATTCATTTTAAAAAAGTGGTATGGTAGTAGATTTAGTTAATGCAGAAAAAAAAGTGGTATACAGCTAATTTATTCTGAATTTTTTAGAACATCCAGCCCGTTCAGGATTTTCAAATTTTTTGGACACAGGCCTGGATTTTTGTAAGAGGCCCAAGTGTTTACCTTTATAACTTTATTTGTTTGTTTTATAACTGTTTTTATTTTAGTGTTTCAAATTTTTTCATAGTTGTGCGGGTTTGTCTACTAATTCAGTTTTGTCAATGAGCTGACTGAAATTGAAAATCATGATAACAATTCATAAATAAATGATAAATTACTGATTATAAGTTCAATTTTTGTCAAATTTAACTAGTAGAGGGGAGTGTTTGTGCAATTTTTTTTATATATAAAAAAGGATAAATTGCAAAAAAAAAAAAAAAAATACTCTGAGATTTGGGTGTTCTACAATTTAAACCCTAAAATTTGGACTCTATAAAATAATATTCTGAGATTAAGAATTTCTGAAAATTAATACTCTGAGTTGACTTTTTGAATAACTTTAACTAATAAAAGATAATAATATTCTCAAAATTATAGAAAATAATAAAGAGTAATTTAGTTTTAATAGAGGATATTATTATAATTTCATTACTAAAATTGGTCAAAAAGTCAGTTTAGGGTATTAATTTTTAAAAATTCTTAATTTTAAAGTATTATTTTGCAAAGTCTAAACTTCAGAGTTAAAATTATAGAACACTCAAACTTGAGAGTAATTTTTTGCAGTTTACTAAAAAAAATTAGTGGTTTTAAGGTAAATATATTCCGTCCAAAGGTTTCATTATACTTTTGATACAAGTCAGTACTAGTGTAGTGCATAAACACTATAATAAAAATATCAGGTTTCGTTGTAGTTTTGATGCGAGTGGAGTACTAGTGTGGTGCGAGTGGAGTACTAGTGTGGTGCATAAACTGAATATAGTGTGAATTTGTTAAATTATGAAAAAGTTGGAGTAATAAACCATTCGAAAGTAAAGGTTTAAGTTTTACAACTCTTTGTAAAATAATCTTTTTATATTATCAAATATGGTGTTGAGCATAATTTAGTATGTAATTAAGTATATTTAAGTATTGTCGCAAAAGACTACTTTACAAATAAATTAAAATGATAGACATTTTTATAAATATGTATTTTAAAAAAAACTCTTTTGCCAATTGACCCCAAGTAATCAATGGCCGTCTGGTTACCATGCAAATTAAATAATTGTGTGCTCCTGAAATGGAATGGGCATAAATTAAGAATCATTACATTCTCTGTTTCAAGGATTAATTATGAATTGGTTTTAATTTCAAGACCTAAATTCTTCAAGTACTCGAAACCCATTTCTCCTATTATTTCCTTTTCTATGTTTATTTTAGACATATGATGAATGTGAACCTGAATGACCGAGTGCTTCAACAACAGTTAAAGATTCTTAAAGCGGCTGTTTGGCGTGTTACTTTAGGCCCATATTAAGGGCCAAAAATAACCTTTTTTTTATTTATTTTTTTTCAGAAGAGCTTACTAATGAAATCACTTCCTATTAACTTCTACAATAAGATGTTCCAACAAAAATAAGAAAATTTATTTTAAGGTTTAATAATACTTGTTATTCCCAATTTTATCTGTTTTCACATGGTAACACAAAAACTGGAGCTCTTTTGCGCCCTTTTCTTCCACTTTATAGGGCCAAAAGTAAAAGTTATCCCTAAAGCAGCCAAAGAAAAACAGCTGAAAGCAAAATCTCTTCCATAAAGTACTGCTTGATGAGCTTTAACTCTGCTATATTACCATGTCAAGATTAACACCATTTAATAATCTACTGCACCATCATGCTTAGAAAATAAAAACGAGAGTCCAAATCAACCACTAATAAGTAAAGACATCTCATAAAAGCTATTAACACCACTAAAATTGTCCCCTCAGAGTAAGCATATGCATAATGTTTTCTGCAAATCCTTATTAGTGTCTAATGACAGATTTTGCTGGAAAAAAAAAAAAAAGCATTCCATCACCTCATTGAAACCATAGAAGCAGTTTCAAACAGAGTTGGTCAAGTATATTTCACTAGACTATATACAATACACTATGAAGTTATGGCCTTGAAATGGTTACCATTTTAGATATCATAACATCATCTAAATAGCTGATAAAATAAGCAAAGCATATGAATATTTGAGAAAAGATTTGCACCATTTTCTATATCCAGTGGCAAACAATAGAGAGGAATCCAATCCCCTGTTATAAAGTAATACATAGAACACAACATTTAAGTACAGAACAAAAAGGAAACTGAACAAAGAACCAATATCAACCAATGTAGTGGTTTCATCTCATATTGTTACCAAATAATGTATCATGAGTTAGAAGCAGTAAAGGCGTATCAAAAGAAAAAAAAAAAAAATTCACAAACAGACAGACAATCAAAAGTAAAAAAGAGTATATGATTTCTTTCTAACTAGTATTTTGAAGAAACAATATAAGAATCTGCTGTTTTTACAAGCAAAGAGCTTGATATGTTATGTCTGAAATTAAGCACCAAACTAATCTACATCTCGTGACTTTGACACCGTTGTATGATAAAATGCTGAAAACTTTCAACTCAACACTCTTCAGGACGAAGTGGCAGTGTTTTCGAGGAGGTACATTTGAGCAAAATTCAAACACAATTGCCTGTCCCTCTCATCTCCCCAGCCTCCCCAACCTTTGAACCCAGCTTTATACCCTGGCTGATGTTCTGCAAATCGCACTTCCCATTCTGGTTTGATGTTGGCAACCTTATCTTGATTATCCACATCAAATCGTACAACTCCATTGTCAATGCAAGCATTCTTCTCCCCCTGGCCCTGATGCAAACCGCACTTGCCAAAGTGAACTGCACTCGTTCTAGGCCCTCGCAGAGTGTAGACAGGACCACCAAATGACGGGTAGACTTTCGTCCACATTGTTATATCCCAATTGTACTCGTCAAAGGAACAAAACTCCCTTGCCTTCTTATGGATTTTCCTCCAGACAGTTTGGTTAAAAGCATAGCCTACGTTTCCCATTCTCTCTGCAATCAAACAATCCCAACCTTCACCTCTTGAATTCACATCACAAGGTGCTAAATTCACTGCATAACAATCAGGGCACTTCTTGGGCTTCAATTTAATGAGCTTCTGCAAGTTCCGGTACGCATTGGGATAGATATAATGATCCTCCTCTATGAACAGAATATGACCCGAATGCCCTTGAGTTTCCATCAATCCGTCCCACACCGTGTTCATCATCCACCACCAATGATGCTTCAACGACACTATCTTTGGCGATCTATGGTTTCCATACTGATCAGGAGTACCTTCACAATGTTTCTTAGCAGCATCCTCCTTATCCTTACAGTCTCTTGGCGAGATCCCGGGAAAGCTATTGGGAAAGACATGAGGAGAGTAAGGAGCAAATATCTGTTTCACTTGGCAAAATCTGATGCTCTCAACAATCTTGTTCATCTCTTCAAAGTAACCATCATGGCTAACAATGAGTAAAGTTTCACTAATTCCCACCACACGTGATAAGCTCTCAACAACTACTTTGAGATATTGGGGCCTATTGTGTACATACAAAACTATGGTTACATGATCCTTGGATAACTTGGGATATAGATCTCTGTTTCTAGGGGGCATCTGGTTTAATTTCTCCAATTTAATTGACAACTCACTTTGCTTGGGGAGATTGAGTTTCTTGTTAATGTATGAACGGTTATAACTATAGGTCAAATACTCATCTATTTCATCCGAAACAAAAAGCCTCGATCCTGAATTTGTTCCCAAGAGAAAAACCAACATAAAAACCCCAAATAAAGTGACTGAAACCAATGAAAGAAAACGGCGAAGTGCTGATACATCTTTCAAACGGGGTTTCTTAATAGTGGCCATATCAGTGTTAATATACAAGTCAGAAAAATACCCTTTTTCCAACTACAGCTAAAGCATCTATAACCTCATAAAACTCATAGATTCACCTATGGAAAATACCAAAACTTGATAACCAAAAAAACTACTTGATAATAAAAAAAGCTATGTCTAACTCCAAAATCTGAACCAACCCAGTTGAGAAAAGATTGAAAGAGTCAAAGGAGAAGTATCAAAAACCTCCATAAGAGTCTCCAAGCTGAGATTGAAGCATCAAAACTTGCTTAAGTCCAAACCCGAGAACTGAAACTTGAGCTTCCAGCCGCCGCAACTCAAGTTTGTGCCACACCAAATCAGGCTCTACTCATCCTTTGTAAATGGTGAAATCAAGGATTTAGTGAATAAATCTTAAACTAATGGGAAGAAAAAGCAAAAGGGTAGTCACCAATTTTAATATTTTAGCATAAGATTGCTTCAAAAAGTTGAAGTCTTTTGAGATCAATGGCCTAGATTTGACAGTTGACCGACTTGGAAAACAGAAGAGATGGCAGAAAATATGAATGAGAATTGAAAAGTAGAAGAGAAATTTCCAGTAGAAGAGGACTTTAAATACATAAATATATATATTTATTTATATAATATAGTTANCCTATGGAAGTGGGGGGCTTAGGGGATATGTTCTGATGGAGCTCTCTCTCTTTGTCTTACTTCTCTTCTCCAATTGGGTTTCAGCTTCGTGCGGAATTAGGACTATCAACTTCAGGGCTAAGACTGTCATTTCAAAACAGGCTTGGTTGTATTAATTATTGTTTTTGAAATTCATGCTTAGTACTTTAGGTTAATACTTAATGATAATGGAAAAATGATAACAATGATAATAATAATCTGTTGGCATGTGTTTTCTTAAATAAACAATTTTTAAGAGAAAAGGTGTAATTTTTTGGTGTCCAAAGAGGGGGGAAAAAAGAAGAAGAAGGTACTATTGATTATTTGATTTCTTAGATCAAAATTCTCTTTTTTTTCTTTTTTCTGAGAAATAAAATGCTCATTTATTTATTATATTGTTTTTCTATTCTAGTTTTTCCTTTTCGAAAATTCTTTTCTATCCCAAATATCATCATAAATTCATGATCGAAGCGTCTATATCTTTTAAAAAAATAATAACCAAAAAATGAGATAATGATAGAGCCTATAATATCGATTAATTTTTTTTTTTGAAGAAGATTAAATTAGTTGATAACATCGAAAATTTGGTTTGTAGATTTTATGGTCCAATCATATTAGATAATATTGCTTACCTTTTCTTTAAAAAAACAGAAAATTTCTTATCCCCTTTTATTTAATGCACTTCCCAAATAAATGGAGGCCAAAATAAAATTTGCTTTAGTTTTCAAAAAAAAAAATGGTTTTTGACTCTAAAAAATAATAAATAAAATATACAGTTGCTGGAGGTATTTAGAGATCCTCATAAGTGCTAAAACTGCACTCATAAATGTATTTTGCCAAGAAAGGAAGATGCAACAAATACTGATAGTGTTCCCAATTTGAGGACATGAAATGCGATTTGAAGGCCAACCCGAGTCCCTGATGACGTCAATAAAATTTGTCAAATTTTAACAAATAAGATAGTGTGAATATTTATTTTAGATTTGTAATCAAATCATGATTTTAGATAACTATCATTCTTTAATTAGTTAATTAAGGGATTATCACTAACCGTAGGTGATTGACTAATTCTCTAATCGATATAATGTAATTTGAATTCTATTTTTTATTTGTATTCTACAACTATAAATAATGGCTCTAAGAAAGATTATTCTTTCTATCTTTCTCTATTTCTCATTCATTTAACTTAATTTCTAGTAGATTTTGTTAGTTTCATAATGTAAATGGCTGCTTTTTTTTTTCCCCTCCTCAGAGACAAAGTTAGATCAAAGCTTATGGGCAGAAGGATATTCTATTTATAATAGAGGAAATAATTTTTTTTTCAATGAACAATCCATATAAAATTTATTTCTAGTTCTTGGGAAATATTTTTTTCCCCAGTGGACGAACTAAATAGAATTTATTTTTTGTTCTTCTTCAATTTGAGAAAAAACCTTCAGTATTTTATTTCTTGGCCGGAAAAAAAAAAAAAAAAGAATGAAAGGAAGTAGTAGGAAGGCTAGTAGAAAGCTTTAGTACAAGTTATGTTTTAGTCATAATTTTAGGAGAAAAAAAATTTTTAAAAGTAAAAACATATGGGCACCATTTGATAAAGGCTCTTCGAATTTCTCCTCATCATTATATGAGGGGAATTTTTTTTTTTTTTTTCAATGAACAAATTAAATAGAATTTATTTCTTGTTTTAGGAAAATGATTTTTCTTTTCAATGGACAAACTAAATAGAATTCATTTCTTGTTCTTCTTCAACTAAAAAGAAGAATAAACAAACCTTAAGTATTTACTTCTCTTCCAAATAAAAATGAAAGGAAGTTGTAGGAAGGCTAGTAGAGAGCTTTAATGTAAATTATGTTTCTTTCCTAAAATTATGACGGAAAACAATTTTTAAAAGTAAAAATATTTGAGCACTATTTGATAAAGGTTCTTTGAAAGTGTCTCTTGGAATAAGACTTCTTCCAAACTCTTTAGCTATAGGCTAGTCTTTGAGTAAAATTTTTATAGGGAATCTACTTGGTTGGATACCTTGAGCTATGGGTTGGTACTAATATGATACCAATTAAGTATTCTCCGATAGATAAGTTAGTGAATGTATAAAAAAGAAAGAATACAAATTAGAAGGAGAATTAGGATTTTGGAAGATTAGGATTTTAGAAAGTGTGACGGCTTATCCAATCTATATAGTTTATGGTCCCCCATAAGATAGGGTTACCATGTGTAATTAGTAACCCTGTACATACATTGATGAGGAAAAGGAACCGCACATCGTATTCTAGCACTATACTAACTGTTTAGGGAATAAATTGTACGAATACAATTACAGATTATGTGTGATATATTATTAGTCTTGGTCAGCTAGTTATATACTTGTCATGGTCAGACAAATATAGAATTAGTTGATCAACTTATGAATCTGTTAATTGCTTGAATATGGGCTCTATTATTCACTTGTTAGATTTTTCTATCTATATGTAAGTATTATTTAAGTATGGATATTAAATACATGGTTGGCAATGAAAGGCATAATGTTTTATAATCATGGTCTCGGGGTATGCATCTTTGAATGCCCAGAGCTTCCTTATCATTGAACTTCATGTTCCTAGATTCTTAATATATTTCTTTAGAGGTTAGAGAATTTCCATCAATATAACAATCTTAGGCCTCATAAAAAATAATAGTTGAAAATACTTTTGAGCTTCTTATCCCTCTAGTGTATACTTGATTTGTGGGAGTTGGAATGTACAAATTCCTCTTATTGGGGCCCTAGCATGCTTGGTAGGAAGTCCTTATATAACCTTAGAAGTGGGATCCATATTTATCATAATTTTGGCTCATCGCTAGTCTATAATTTGCCAAGCTCCATATGGGTAATTAGGTTGGCTCGCTCTGATACCAATTATATCAACATTGTGTCTAACCCAAAAATATTAGCTGAATGTATTTTTTTACCTATACTATCATTTATATACCATGAACATCCTAGTGCTTATTTGATAAGGACTTTAGTATTATATATAGGGATATTATCACTTTATATCCTGTATTTTGACACTTTATTCAAATTATACCTTGTGTTTTGGTTATTATCAACATTAAATTTTAGATTTGAAATATGTTATAAAATTATACCCTGACACCAATTTAAAATAGTTAATTTACTAAGTTGTCATTTAAAAAATTAAAAATAAATCATCTTAGTAAATTAACTGCTATAAATTAGCCTCAGAGTATAAATTTATAACAAATTAAATCTAAAAATCAATGTTAATAATAATTAAAACAAAAAATATAAACCGAACAAAGTATCAAAATACAGGATATAAAAATGATACTATCCTTTATATCTATATTTGTCTCCTTTTTGTATTAGATTTTTAAGAAATTTCATTATAGGTACCACATATTTTTTTCCTACTAACATGCACAAGTCTCTTGTGTACTATTAGAGGAAAGCAAAGATTATGGTATTTCCCCATTTATCCCACTTTATAATACCTAAGTAAATTTTAAAAGAAAATTTAAAAAATGAGGAAAAAAAAACCCTAATGGTCTGTTAATAGCAATTTACGGACCAAACGCTAGTAGTAGTTTTTTTTTTTTTTTTTTTTTTTTTTTTTTTTTTTTCCTTTTCTAGATATTGAGAGAGCGGCTATGATCTAAACAAGATAGGCCTAATACATGTCCTCTATCCTTGCTCGATGTTATTGACCTCGTTCATTGTTGATTTTTTTTTTTTTTTTTTTTTAGGGCTTGCACAAGATGAATCATTCACTGATGTAATGGAATTTTTGTATAAGGAATACTCCAGAGAGGCTTCGAAGATAATGGATTTCAATCTATAAAAGTGAAGAGCGGAAAGATTTCAGTTGTCTTTGATTTCTCTTCGTTTTCTTTTTTAATCATTCTTTTTTCTTTTTTGGCAATCAATAATATTTATAAAGAATATTCATGTGCGATCATTACAACAAAATAAACTTTCTTATGACTTAAATTATATTGTTAAAAAAATATTCATGTGCGATCATTACAACAAAATAAACTTTCTTATGACTTAAATTATATTGTTAAAAACCCTTTTGACAACTTTTTTTGAAATGTCATTGAATGGAGGTGCTGTGGAAAGTTTGTATTTTTTACGATACATTTTAAATGTCATATATAGTGTTGTGAATTCATTTTACATGAGACAAACATAGTGTCATCTTTATACTTTTCATTTTCAAATGGAATAATTTACGACAATTTACCAACGTCAAGCAAAATAATGTTTATCAAGGGGAAAAATTGTTACTTAAATTAATTAACGACATTTGAACAATGTCATAATAGATGCTTTTAATTTTTTAAATGACTAGAAGTAAATGTTCTTAATTGACTAATCCATAACATGTGGAAAATGTCATATAGATTATTATATATAACGAGCAAGAAGGATTGTTATAGATAGTAATTAATAACAATGTTGTGTAAAAACCTTTTTATGACAAAATTAGAATATTATGAAAACAATATTTGTATATCATTTTAAAAATGTTATCAATGATTGTACTGCAACATTAGAACTATGTCATTGTTATTATTCAAATGTCGTAACAAATATTTTTCACAATTATTATTAATTGTCTTGAATTTTTTTTTTATATTATGGATTTTAAAAATTTATTTGTGCTCAATTTTGAGGAGAGAGATTCTTCTCAACTCTTGGGGAATGTGACAATACAATGACACTGGGCAGAAATATGGAACTATATTGGAAATGGAAGCCGCCTTTTCCCATTTGAGAAAAGAGTTGGAGCCTGGACTTAAAGGTTCAAAGTGGCTTCTCTACTATATTTCTCTTCCCATTGCATAATTCATCTTTCTCAAATAAAGTCATTCCTAATCCTTGCTATGTTATGTGGTACAGGCAAGTTTTTCACCACAAGCAAATGAATATTTGCATTTGCAACATTCTGTCCCTTTGATATAAGGATGGGGTGATCTCTCTTGAAGGAGAATTTGTCAACCTAGAAAAATATCATGAAAATGAGAAGAGTAAAAATGACACGTTTTATTGGGATAACAACGGGTTTCTCAAGAGAATAAAATTATCCAAAGCAAAAGAACTTTAATTACAGTACACGTATAAGGATTATAATTTCAAGCTCCTCAAAGAAATGAGACGAAAAGTGGATCATAAACACAATAACAATAAGATTTATGAGTTACCATAACTCTTCAAGAGAAGAAGATAACAATGTCCTCCAACAAATTATTGCCTTCATCTGCTTCTAGATTGCATTCTTGGTGAGGTAAATTATAATTTTAATACCAAATAAGATCCACGCCTGTTGAAAAGAAAAATAACTAACCCGCCTAAACTGATTTAAATCAAAGAAGAAAATCTTAGATTCAAGATCTGGTAAACGGACTTGAAAATCCACACAAAAAGTGGTGTGCTAGAAACCGGATCTAGATCTGAACTTATTAGAAAACTAAAAGAAAAAAAAAATCTATCATCCCCAAAGAGGTCAGGGAGAGAGATTAGGGAGGACGAGGAGGAGGGGAGGCCCGAAAAAGAGGTGGAGACGCTCCCTCTCCGGCTTCTATGAGAGTAGCATTTTGTTTTCAATTAAATGGACAAAATTCGATTAAAATCTATTGGTTGAAAATAAAACATGAGTGCCTACAATAGATGGAGCCGCTTTTAATTATTAAAAATTTGGTGGAATTATAAGGAAAATAAAACTTTTTTACACTAATTAATTATTAAAAAAAAAACATTTTACACTAATGCAAGTCTCTTTATATAAGAGAGTCCATTTCTAGACATAAGATTACAAAAGAGTAATGTCAAAATCAAATAATGTACGAACTTAACAGAATTTGATTAAAATCTATTGGTTGAAAAATGAGTGTTATTATCAGTGTTGCACCAAAACACGCACAAGAATCCCCTTATTTCAGTGAGTAAACAAGCATATCTTGATAAATTAATTTGAACAAACAATTTAATTAATGTGGCATTACATAAATGTTAATATAAAAATTAGAAATAAGATGCCATACTGGCATGATTGAAAAAAATAATTTGACTGATGTGACATTATGTAAATGATTAGTATAAAATTAGAAAATAAAGTCATGATTGTTCAGCATAGAATTTTTCTTAAGTTATTATTCTTGTTCAATTTATCAAGAATGAACTCCAATCAAGACAGTAAAACAATTTTTTATTCATCTATTTATTCAATTCCTTTGCTATGACTGTTCCTTGGAAGCTTTCAAGTATTTGGCGTTATAATAAGAAGGGTTGGCCCGCAAATAAATTGGTCATTTTGATGTCAACTTTATCTTTAATCAAAGTTGTCTTTGTTTGTTTTGTTTAGTTTTTTACGTTTCGTTTTCTTTTGTTTCTGGTAAAACCATTATTAGGAGTTTGGGACCCTAGAGAATCATGCTTGTCATAATTACAATCACTATGAAGGCCTAGCTAGTCTCTTTTTGAATTTTCTTCTTAGTTCAAGAGCCGTTCAATAGAAGGATATCTACGTACGGTGATCTCACACTCTTAATATCCCAATATTAATGCATAGCATCGATAGACATTTAGATTGAGCGTCTATTCATTGGGTTTGAAGTGAAATTTCTCTTTAGTTTTTAAGTTGAGAAGTGGTCCTAAAGAGGAAAAATAGTCGTTTTGATACTTGAATACTTGAATTAGCTCAAAAGAATAAAAGAAAAAGGGGAAAAAAAAAAGAAGAAGAAGAAGAAGAAGAAGAAGAGGGAATTGGAGATTTTCATGACCTTTCTTCTGGTTCAAAGGAATAAAAATGTAGTTGTAAAACTAATTGGCATCCGCTTATATTCATAATAACCTTGAGAATCTTATAAGTTTCGGATTTCAGACTGCTTTTGACAGGGGGAAGTTATACCAAAAACATATTTGAAGTTTAAAATCTCTTGTTTTTTTTTTTATTTTTTTTTTAGTTTTAATGAATCGAAAAAAGAATCTTATTCCATCAACGAAGTTGGAATACAATCATAAATCTAATATAAATATCATGTCACAAGAATTCATTATAATAATAATAATTAACCACTGATTATTAGTTTATATATACTAACAACAAGGAAATAATATATGCATACGTACGAAGCATAGATCATGACGTACAAGTCACAACTTGATTGGTGAAATTACTATATATAAAATGGCAAATTTTCATCATTTTTACGAAGGGAAATTGACATGAAAAATATTACTTAAAATTAAAATTAGAGTTGGCAATTCGTGTTATCGTATTGGGAAAAATTTCTAAATACCTGTTTTTAAAACTATATTTTTATAAATACCTTTTTTTATTTTTATTTCATAAATACTCATTTTTAGAGAAATGTAGACCATCACTATTTTACCCATGAAACATTTTATGTATTAAATGTATACCATGATCTACATTTTATGAATAAAAATTACATTAAAAATTGGCGTACATTTTAAAATGTATACCATAGATCAAATTCATAATGGAAAAAATAATTCGTGGTAAATATTTATATTGTTAATGTATACCATTCATATTTTACACATGAATTGTACCTTCTGGATAAAATTTACATTGTAAATGTGGATTATTCATATTTTACATATGAAATGTGGACCATAAAAATATGTATTTTTGAAAGAAAAACAAAAAACGGATACTTATGAAAATAAGTCTTAAAAATGGGTACTAGGCATAAATTTTTCTATCGTATCGTGTTCAGGTCGATACGATAACACACAACACATAACACACAACACAACATGATTAATACATGTGTAATACGATAGAACACATGTAACCTATTTAATAATACATATGTTATGTATACGATTATTACTCATTTTACCTGATTATTCAATGTTACAATCACTCAATTTAACACAATTAAGAAATAATTAAGTCAAATAAATATATGTAATCATGTTTAAAATTAATCAAAATCAATTTAAAATATTGAAATATCAGTAAATGTTTCGTATTTATGTCATGGCATATTGAAACGAAAGCGATCCTTTTAATTAAACGTGTTATATATGTCATTTTCGGATTAAGAGGGTTGACCTCAAACTTATCTATTAATTTATGTAGGGATTAGGACAAAAATACGTAATTTTTAAAAAATAATACCATTTATACGACCCAGCCCAAGGAATTAGTTCCCCGTACGATCTAAGCTCAAACAAGGTTTTAGCATTTTTGTAAATACTTTCAGCTCAAAAAAAACGGTGGCATTTCTGTAAATATAGTGTTTAATCTTATCAAGTAGATATTTGTAAGAGCAAGGCGTTCATAATTGAACCAAGCCACATTTGCCCAGGTGGTGGCTCCTACTTGTTTCCACATTAGGGACACAAGGTTCAAGTCACAATTATTGCACTTATCTACAATTTTTTACCATTTTTTTCTTTTAAGTTTTAACTTTGCATTTTCCTTTTTTTTCTTTGTTATTTTAACATAAACTTTTTTTATAATTTTTTTAGAAGTAATAATTTATTTTTCATTTATTTTTTTAGATAAGTTAGATATTTTTTTTTTCCTTTTTCCCCCTCCCACTTAGTTACTATCGGTAATCATCTTAGCAAAAATAAGTACGTCATATATAGTAACTACATGGTTTCTTTGCATTCTGATTTTTTTTCTTCAAAAAGAAAAAATAAAAAAGTCAGAAACTAATTTAGCTTCTCATTATTTAGTTTCTTGCTTTCTCAACATTTACCTGAGAAACTAATTTGGTTTTTACTCAAAACTATAAACTAACCAGTTTGGTTTCTACTAGAAATACAAAAAGAAACAATCATTATAGATCAAAAACATAGGCCAAAAAGGAAAAATACACACCAAAAAGATTTTCAGGAAATTAGTTTAGTTTATACGTAGTAGAATGTTCTATATGTAAGTAAATCACAGGAAACCACAAAGATTTTTTGAAAACCAGTTTATTTTTCTTTTAGCAGAATGTCATGTACGTAAGTAAATTACAGGAAATCACAAAAAAATTTTAGAAACTAGTTTAGTTTCTTTTTAGCAGAAAGTCCTATACGTAAGTAAATCACAGGAAACCACAAAAGTTTCCTGGAAACCAGTTTAGTTTCTTTTTAGCAGAATGCAATGTATATAAGTAAATCACAGGAAACCACAAAGGTTTCTAGGAAACTTGTTTGGTATTCTTTTAACAGGACACCCTTGTATACAAGTAAATCACAGGAAACTACAAAAGTTTCTAAGAAACCAGCTTAGTTTCCATGTAGCAGAATGTCCTGTAGCTAACTAAATCACTGGAAATCACAAAGGTTTCCTTGAAATCAGTTTAGTTTCTTTTTAGCAGAACACCATGTATGTGAGTAAATCACAAGAAACCACAAAAGTTTCTAGGAAATTTGTATAGTTTTCTTTTAATAGAACACCCCTGTATATAAGTAAATCGCAGAAAAAGTTTCTAGAAAACCAGTTTGGTTTCCATGTAGCAGAATCTCCTGTAGCTAACTAAATCACAAGAAATCACAAAAGTTTTCTGGAAACCAGTTTGGAGTTTCCTTTTAGCAGAATGTCATGTAGCTAAATAAATCACAGGAAACCAAACTAGTTTCCATATAACAGAATATCGTGTAATTAATTAAATCATAAGAAACAATAAAGGTTTCCTAGAAACCAGTTTAGTTTCTTTTTAGCAGAACGCCATGTATGTGAGTAAATCACAGGAAACCACAAAAGTTTCTAAGAAATTTGTATGGTTTTCTTTTAATAGAATATCCCTGTATATAAGTAAATCGCAGAAAAAGTTTCCAAGAAACCAGTTTAGTTTCCATGTAGCAAAATATCCTGTAGCTAACTAAATCACAGGAAATCACAAAAGTTTTCTGGAAACCAGTTTGGTTTCCTTTTAGCAGAATGTCATGTAGCATGAAATCACAAAGTTGGACTCTATTTTACTTTTCATCATAGAATTTGAAAGAAAAACCAAAATATAGAGAAACCAAAAGAAGGAAGACTCACTGAACTATAGGTTGCATCATCCCTTCTGCCCATCTTCTTCAATTTAGTCTCAATTTCTGCACTAGCTTCTAGCTAGAAAGGCCATACCCAACTCCATAACCAAAGCTTTCATTCCCTTAAACTATTGCACTTGAAAATTCAGATCCTAATTCACGAAATTAACAACACTCTTGGCCACAAGAAATGATTCATATAATTCAAACAAAAAGAAATTGTGACTAAACTTCTTGGGATTGCTCAAATCAACTTAACCATAGTAGAAGGAGCATCGAGAAACATTGCCAGCGAAGAATACAGAAGAAAAGTCATCTGGGTCTTCTGCCCGAAGCTACATTTTTCTAACCCATTTTCGATGGGCTCACCAACTGGGTCCAAATGGTTTAAGAGGTTTCGTCAAGGCTTGGAAGATCAGCCTGTCTGATCCTGATTCGCCGTCGAAAACTCGATTATGAGCTTTTCATTCAAATCTCATTCAATTCCAAAAAGTGGTATTTTTGTCTAAAACACCGTATAAAAAATAGTTAGAGAAGCCGCACCGTATTTTCAGGATTATTTCTTAAAAGTTCGTACGTAGTGCCATTTTCCTATTTATGTATTATATATATTAACCTAAAATTAACATGAATATTAAATGTGTTACCCAAATTCGTTTATTTTGTATCTTGTAGAAAGTTGTCGGCCCTTAACTAAAATGACTTTTTTAAAAGTGTTTTAAAAAATTACTTTTCAGGAATGTCATCATGTTGTGTTACGTGATCATACTATTTGTGACTATTAATTAGTCTTATAAAAGTGATAATTTTATGATTATAAAGAATGTGACCCTATCCTAGTCAGGTCCATCTCCCTTGTACGAATATAAAAATGTGAAAACAAGTTAACGTTGACGATATTACTACTACAACTATCAACTTAAACAACGTTCCAGTTTTTCTAACGTCTAATTAAATGGGTGGAACTGACATCCTAGTGTTTTTAGTAGGGAACTGATTCTAAAATCCCATGTGATCGGGAAATTGACAGGAGTAGTCTTTTTTTTTTTAGCAACTTGAATTTTTTAGTCTTTTTTTTCAGAATATTTTTCTAGTACTCCATACAGAACAAAAGGTTCAAAATACTCCTTCTATGAATAACCTTTAACTATCTTTTGTTACTGCCTGTCATAAATTTGTAACTCGTAGTTACACTTAAATATAAACTCTCTCAACTATTCATAACGATGTAAAACAAACTGCGACTAAATCACAAAATTATGACTAACTGTAACAAAATTGCGAGTAATGTAACTATTTGAAGCATACCTTGCAAAGTGTCATAAATATTGTGACACATAGTCATACAAATTCTGAGTACTTCTAATCAGATATAAAACAAAGTATGACTATCAATCACAAAATTATGACACTGCTTATGTCTTCAAAAACTCGCAATATTCGTAATGATGTTAAAAAAAATGTGACCATTAATCACAAAATTTTGACTACTAGAAATAAAAGACAAGGGTAGTTTCAGAATGACTATTTTTTCTCTCTCTAAAAATGACTAAAAATCATTATTTTGTACTATAAAAGTCATTTTAAAAAAAGAGATTAAAAAAGTCAAGTTGTAAAAAAACGCTACTCCCTGACATCAATTTCGTCTTTTTGGAGTCTATAATCTCATATGCCGTGGTTTTATGCTTACTTGGATGTTGGTTCTGATATAACTAATGTCTAAGTGCTTTACAGGCTTACAGTTGGGCACGTGAGTTTAAAGTGCTCCATGTAGGGATGGCAACGGGACGAGTATAGCTATCCGGCCCTGTACTCATGGGTAAAACTCCTACCCATATCCGCCCCATTTACTCGTTTATTTTGAAGGGGCGGGTTCAAGTAGGTATTCACTAGTACACCCGTACCCGTCACCATAAAAAGAGAAAAAAAAAAAAAAAGAAAAATATATGTGAAAATTATTACAAAATTGACAATATATACACAAAAGTTGAGAGAACAAAATATAGAAAATAAGAAAGCTACAACATTTGATAATATATATATACAAAAGTTGTTAAAAAGAAAAAAAACAAAAAAACAAACCATAGTAAAATTGTAATAGCAGAACTTATCTGACAAATATATGAAAGAAATTTGATTTGTGGAGTTAGAACTTGAATTAGAGAATAACAATACTAGAAGCTTGAAGATCTTGGTGGCACTGAAGATTGAAGCTGGAGGTGTTGTCATGTTGGTGCAGAGGTGGTCCTCAGGTGTTGTCATGTTGGTGCAGAGGTGGTCCTTAGGTAGATGATGCTTGCAACTGAAAAACGAAATGCTTAAACTTGCTCCTTAAGGGTTTTTATCCTTCTCATTCGTGAATGTGTAGGTGGACTTAGCTATTAGTTAGTGTAAAATTATGTGTGTAAATTGTAATGGGCTTATACGCTTAGTTGGGCTTCTTTTTTAGAATTGGCTATAGTGATTTAATTAAATATATGTACATAGACACATATACATAATATATTTATAAAAATACATATAAACATATAATCGGATTGAATTCGGGGACGGGTATATATATATATATCCAAACTGACCCATACATGCGACAGTTATTATCTTATATACCCATCTCAGTTACCTGATATGACTCGCTTCTGTTAAGATCGGGTACCCACAGGTAAACGGGTATTCGGGTTAAATTACCATCCCTACCTATATGCCCCTGATTAAATGTACCTAGAATTGACATCCAATTACGTGTTAAAAACTCCCCAAGCCCAAGAAATCCCAAATAGCCCCAAACTCCTCCCTCTTTCCCTTTCGGGCCCCTTTCTCTTTCATTCGCCTTCTCTGTTAATGACGAGTCGAGTCCACCCATTCTGCCCCAAAAATAGTTGTTTTTTGCACCATAATCATTTTCTCATCTCCATATGTATTAATCCATTGATTTTTTTTTTTTATTATTTTTGGGTTTTGGAGATTTTTATCTATTTTTCAAAAAATATTACCAAATTTACTACTTTTCAAAAATAATAAAAATTCTATACGACTTTTCAGAGTATTTTTTTTTTTAATATTTTGGGAATTAGAAAATGCAGTGGCATTTTAGTATATATATATATATATATATATATATATATATATATATATTTTATAGGAAACCACAAAGATTTCCTAGAAACTAATTTGGTTTCCTATTAGCAGAATGCTTTGTACGTAAGTAAATCACAAGAAACTACAAAGGCTTCTTAAAAACTAGTTTGGTTTCCTATAAGCAGAATGTCCTGTACATAAGTAGATCACAGAAAACTACGAAGGTTTTCTAGGAACCAGTTTAGTTTCCATTTAGCAGAATGCTATCACAGAAAACCACAAAGGTTTCCTGGAAACTAGTTTGGTATCTGTTTAGCGGAGTGTCATGTACATAAATAAATTAGAGAAAACTACAAAGAAACTAGTTTGGTTACCTTTTAGTAGAATGCCCTTTATGTAAGTAAATCACAGGAAACCAGTGTAATTTCTTTTTAGCAGAATGTCCTATAATTTCTACAGTTTATACTCTTTTCTTTTCTTTTTTTTTTTTCTATTTTATTATTCAAATCCAATAAATAAATAGTAGAAAAAAATCTAAGGTTAGTTGAAGAAATTTGAAAGAAAAACTAGTTGGTTTCTAGTTCTTAGAATGAAATTAATTAATTTAGTTTATGGTTACTAGTCGAAAGCAATTTAGTTTCTAGTTATCAGTAGAAACTATATTAGTTTATAGTAGAAACGAATTTAGTTTTTATTTATTAGTAGAAACTAATTTGATTTCTGGTTTTTAGTATTGAAATTAACCAATTTAGTTTATAGTTACTGGTGGAAACCAATTTGATTTCTAATTATAAGTGGAAACTAAATTGGTTTTTAGTGGAGACCATATTGGTTTCTAATTATTAGTAGCAACTAAATTAGTTTCTAATAAAAACTATATTGGTTTTTTTGATAAATAGATAATTTCTTTTGTTACTATCACGGGTTTCTTTGGTAACCAAATTGATTTCTTAAAAAAAAAAAGAACTAATTTTTTTTAAGATTAAAGGAAAAAGAATTTTAAAAAGATTAAGCACGGAAAAAAAAAAAAAAAAGAGTGGTAGATTCAATGTGGAAAAAAGTTAGAAAATGAATTAAAGGAAAAAGAATAAACACTTTTGTATATCTCACTCTTTAAATAATAAATGCTTTAAAAAAAGATAAATAAAATTTACGATTTTACCATTGCGACTTAGATCGTATATTTTGAAGTTATTTTTCTTTATGCCATACGGATTTCCCTATTATTTTCAAAGGTCATATTTTGGTCAATATTTTTTAAAAAATCGTGCATAGTGTTTTCACTATAATCGATAATAAATCACTTAAAAATTTCAATCAAACTCAGAATAAGTGAATTTTTGGGTGATTTTGCTTCAACTTTGAGTAGGCAAGTCAGATTGGCTTAAGTTACTAATTTGGCCAATTTGAGGTAATTTGTAGTAATATTTAATACATAGTTTCAAATTTTAAAATTTAAATTTATAGGTTATTTTATACATACTAATAGAACGTAGATGGTTAAAAATTGGTTTATTCAACTTATGTTTCGTTTTGAACCCACATTATCTACGTACTTTTTGTGGTAGTAGATACCAAGTACCAAAATGAAAATATTGCAATGACATTTGTACAGAAGTTATAAATCTCTCTCTCAATGACATTTGTACAGAAGTTACATAAATCTCTCTCTCAATGACATTTGTACAGAAGTTATAAATCTCTCTCTCTCTCTCTCTCTATATATATATATATATATAAATAATTGACAGGAATGATATTTGGTGTCAATATCGAGAATCGTTAAAAATTATAAAACCAAGATACAAGAAAATTGTTATCCTTCGTAGACATTCCTTGAAAATACAGTGCATCACATATTCTTGAAATATTCACGAAATATCCCAATATTCTAGAAAAGATACCTTCAACAATGATATTATCAAGGCATTATCAATAATACTTCGATACTTTTAAAGTCCAGCAAATCTATTTCTCCTTGTTTCCATAGTTATGTTTTTGGAGGCAAAACAATAATAATAATTGAAAGTTAATCATAATACTATAGCTGAAATATTATCGAATTAAAGAAAAATGTCCAGCGAAACCAATCATGAGACAATCACATATGTGAGATGTATTGATAGATTAAAATATAGTGATATTTATTGATATTATCGTAATATTATTCGTATTTTGAAGTATCGACACAGATTTTAGGAATAAAGATACTTTTTTCTGTATATCCATAAAAAAATATCTATAGTATCACAAAAAATGATGATATCAGTAAAAAAAGAATTAATATTGAGATATTTACTGATATTATCGCGACAACATCAGTGACATTTTGAAATGTCGATTCATTTTTTCTTTTTGCAAGCCTTTTTTTTAATTAAAAAAATGGTAGTAAAAATAAAACTATAGTTTTCCCTCTATAATATGTTGGCAAAATTTTGGAACTACCGGTATTTATAATTAGAATTACTATAATGCTTGAAGGAAAAGATCAGTCAATATATATGTAGCAATAAATAACTATTTTCAGAATTACTCAAACAGAATAACTTAGCAAAGATATTGTTTAGATCAAGATGGGAATTTCTCCTATAATTTTTTATCTCTTAGAAATACTTTTGGTATTAAATGAATTTGAAATGTTCTACATCATGATTAATTTTTAGTTATTGTCATTGTAATTTAGAACTAGTTATAATTTGTAAGATATTAATATGAAATATATTCAATAAACTAATGTGATATGCATTCTTATTTTAAAATTATTTTATGAAGTAAAATTCAATCACTTTTCCTACTATCTATATATATATATATGCATATTTAATTGTCATATATATAATAATAATTTTTGAATAAAAACAAATATAAATTATGCAATATCAATCGTTTTAGTAATTTCTAAAGTTTTACTTGAAAATTTTGTATTTTAAGACAAATTTTGGTAATTTCTTGAAATATTTTTGACATCAACATTATCATCGATATTATCCATAAAATCAACTATTGACATTAAAATCGATATCAATATTTTTATCCTTAGATGTAAATATATGAACATTTATTGAAAATATTGAAATTAGCATAATACTTGCCGAAAATATTAAAATTCGTATGAATGTTAATTGCAAACAATTATCTTGGACTATAAATTTTTGCAACTTTAATCTTATCTTTAACTTGTGTAAATTATACATCACTAAAAATTTATAATCATTTAATCTCTCTGTTCACGAAATTCTTATTTTTCTCTTTATTAAACATTGAATCTGAATTGAAGTAAATGTATTCTTATTGCAAAACACTTAAAATCCTGTTGAAAATGCCACAAAATAATAGAATAAATTACTCACGCCTAGCTTGGAGGGTACAAATTTTTAGAAATTCTTAATATGAAGGGATAATTTTGCACAAGCCAAAAGGCATGGTTAAAGTTGTAGAAAAATCATAATCTGTGTTTTTTATTTTTTATTTTTCGGAAATAATCCCTTCACATAATTTATAATTACTTAGATGTCAATGTTTTTAGTAGTTGTAACTTTAAATTAAATATTGATGACTAAACTCATTTAAGTTATGTTTGATAGGAGGGAGAGAAGATTAGAAGGAATGAGACCTATATTATCTAGGAAAGAGAAGTAAGAGAGGAATAGGTCACTCTTCTTTTATTTGTATTTAGTATGAGAGGAGTGAGAGAGGATGAAAATTCTTTCTCTCATTTGGTAAAAGGGAAAAGTGGAAGAAAGAGGAAACAATTTTAGTTAAAATAACTACTTTACTAGTTGGATAGGTGTCTCCATCTTAAAATCTCTCTAATTTTGAAGGAATTGAAATTTGGTTGACATTGATGATTTGAAATCCTTTGTTTAATTTCTTTCCTCTTAAAATTCTTCCTACCAAACAAGTACATACCCCAAATTCATCCAATAATCCCCTTATCTTTTTCCTTCCTTTCACTCCTCCTTTCTACCAAACATACTCTAAATCTTATAATTCAAAACAGTGTCTCTTAATGAGTTTTAATATATGGCAATACTAGGATCGTGGAATATTAATTTGGAGATACCAAATTTTTAAAAGCCTATATATTCTTCTTATTTAGTAGACATTTCTCTCCCCAATCATAAAAGGAAAAATATAATAAAAGGAAAAATATAATAAAAAAACGTATCTCTCTCCATAAACTTCTTAAAAAATTATTTAAGAGTTAACGTCCGTCAGTTAAAAATAAATTCATGTCCTATACCCTGCACCATTTATAACGGTAAAAATCCGCTCTATTCGAGCCAGTACACTGTGGTGCACCACCCCGTTCGGTGAAATTGACATCTCTAAATGTGCATAAAAATGAGAACTTAAAAAAAATAAGAAAAATAAGAAAGAAAAAACCTAGTTAGTTCATTCAAACCACCTGTCAAGCTTTGGTCCAATATAATAAGATAACTTTACAATCCCTTTTTATAGTTGACATTGTAATGGTTTCAGATAAAGGTAATCAAAAAAATTGTTAAATAGATATATGCAACAGTTTCTAACTAAAGGTAATTAAAAGTTAAAACAAGTTCAACTTGACATGGTGATGGTATTAACCATTCATTTCTTAATAAAAGTAATTCGAATAAGAAATAAACGTTAAAACAAAAATTAAAAATTGGAAAGAGAAAAAAAATTGACTAGATACAAAAAATAAAATAAATAAAAAAAGCGAATGAGACATAATTCACAATATTATCATTTCATTCCATAATTTCCATTCCACAATTTACTTAAAAATGAAAAATCATTCCTATATAAATTGAAATTAGTATGGAAGTGGGTGAGATTCTAAGATCAATGGAATTAAGGATCGAAATAAGTAAGATTAACTTGTTATTGCAAATTATTTCTAACTTGATCAAATGTAACTATCCACGGAGAAAATAAAAAGTAATATTGAAAACTCACCCTATAATATATATATAAAGGTATATTGTGTAGTTTANCAAATCACAAAGTAAAACAACTGATCTACACTGTGCAGTTTAGTATGGTTTGGACCATTTATATGTGATTAAACGATTAATATGTACACCCTTATTAAAAAAAACTCGAGGAAATATGCTCATATATATTTTAAAATATGTTAAGATAAACTGAAACTATGACTAACAAAATTGTTCATTTTTACAATTGATAAGTATGAAATTCACCAATTTAGTTCCACATAGACATAGAAAAGCTCACATATGAGCTACAACCACAAATATATTGAACTAACAATAAAGAGCAATATTATGGGTATCACTAATACCACAATGATAATTTGTTATTGAGTGATTCTAATTAATAAATTAGATTCTACATGAGTCTATGTAAGATGTAATTATAATTAGCTAATAAAAGAATGAGATATCGTGTTGTATTGGGCGGTACCTATAGCATTACTCAACAACAAAGGGTCCACCCAAAAAAGAATTATGTATTGGGCAAATGAGTCAGTTGACTGTTGTGTATTAGCATTCTAACAGGTCCATTCAGTCTCTATTTGCTTGGCACCACAAAATATCAATGAGAAAAGGGGTAACTTGGGGGCATGTTTGTCATATGTTAGATAGATAAGGTTTGAAACTCCAAATATCAGTGCCACCACATCCGTATATCCAAATCCACTTAACATATTTGTTTTTATGGTCAAGACATGGCCAAACAGAGAATTCAAATCCCAGAAACATGGCAGCCAGGTTGGCTCTCTCTTCTTCTCCTCCCACCACCAAACTCCCACTCCCATCCTGCTCATCACCCCTCCCTCGTCTTCCTTACTCTGCCGTTTCACCAAAGAGGAGAGCTCATCGTTTCAAAATTCATGCAGAACTAGGTAATGTGCATATCTCCCTGCTTACAGTTCACTAAACTACTTTTGAGAGAATTTCTTCTTTTCTTAAACAAAATTTGCATTCTTTAACATCTGGGTTTTGTTTTAAAGTTTTGGTAAAATGAGGCTGAGATGATGATTCTAAGTGGGAAATGGTTTTAATGGCTTTTTAAGGTGGTGGAGATGGAGAAATCAAGAAAGGAGGGAAGAAGAAATTTATAACCAGAGAAGAAGAGCCTGAACAGTAAGCTAAGCCTAATACCAAACTCCTTAATTACATGCTAGGCTAATGCTGGCTCAAGGTTGGTCATTTATGCAAATGGGGTATCTGCCTAACTGCAGGTATTGGCAAACAGCAGGAGAAAGGGAAGGGGAAAATCCAATGAAAACTCCACTTCCTTACATTATTATCTTTGGTATGTCAACCCCTTTCGTAATCTTAGCCATTGGTTTTGCTAATGGTTGGATTAAGGTACCTGTTCGATGATTCGGTTAGAATCGCGGCACGAGAAATATCAGCAGAACGCACATCATGAGTTTTCAATTAATCATATTCCAGATAATAACCATCTTTAATTGTCACCATTTGACCTCTCAAATGGCTTTTGCTTTTCTTTTTTCCTTTCCACACATTTGTCACTGATATGTATGTATAAGTTTCTCTTATATATATGAATCAATACTTGATTTGAGTGTATTTACTTTGTTGTTTTGGTCTATGAATTCCACAGCAATAGTGTAGTAAAGTGAGAAAGAAAGAGTAGAGGTTTTTGGGCTTTGCTTGTTCTTTATATTGCATTTGATGAACCTAACAATGTGGTTTATGTAAGTTTATATAATTTTGGGGGGAAAAAAAAAAAGTGTTTTCTTTAGTATTAGCTTTCTAGAAATGAAACCTGTTGCAAATATTATGAATAAGGAATGCATTAATGGCGTATTTTGGCAAAAAAGGGTCCTACCATTACTTACAACAACTGCTCTCCTAACCCCCTTAAAACCATAACCAACCTTCTTAAATCCCAATATCACACACATCCAATAAAACTCTACTCCCACAACAAGGAAAAGCAAAAACGAAATTAGTTTGTTCTTCTAAGGGGCTTGTATAATACCATTGTGACATATTTTTGGCGAAACCTACGTGTGGAACCGAGTGCGACGAACTGACCTTCAGGATGGTTTTGAATGTACAAATGATTCAACTCTGAGTGTTGAGGCTCTGGCAAAAGAGGCTGCTGACCATCATACGAGGATGGCGCCTCATTATTTAGAATCGTAGATTGTAGTTGAGTTGGTGTTTCTGGTGGAGGCCTACTAAAATCGTCTTCATTTAAGCATTGGTTGTCATAGCTTGAAGGAGGGGAGGGCGGAGATCTGAATTCCGATAGACTTTCTGGCAATTCGGAGTCATATTCCTGCATAACAAACAGGCACCAAGTAGCAATTCCATGAACTTAATACAAGAACGACTATAGTAAAGAGCATTCCCATAAATTGTAATGTAATTCTTCGGAATTGTCATGAGACATATGTAACTTAGAATATGTTAAGTCCTTATTACTCACAATATCTCTTTTGATTTTTTTCTTTGTTGGGATCAAGTAGTGCAATATAAGACTAAAGTGTATGAAGACAGGTTTATGCGGATATAAATTTTCTATGTAGTTTGGAGATTTTTGAAAGGTCTAGAAGTCTTTTCTTTTCTCGTTGAATAATTTTTGAATGAAAAGTTCATGTAAGGTCCAAAAGTCTTTTTTTGGGACTACGTCCAATTATACAAGCTTTCCAACCAAATCTGTATTTCAGAAGTTTCCACATCAGATTCTGTTTATTTATACATATATATATAGTCTCCTTGATGGGACTAGTCCTAATTTGGCTAACACAGGTCACGTTTGTCTAATACCATACTGGTTAAACTTAACGTGTATTGGCCAAAACATGGATAGGACCAGTCCCATTAAGGAGACTATATTCGTGGCCTCTATATATATATATATATATATATATCCAATGCTTATATATAAATTCTAACTTCAGGCTTCTTTGAAGTTAATTGCCAAGAATACTGATATGCAAGCAAATTTACCAACAAATAACAAAAGAAAAAAACATTGCCTGTAATAGAGTGTCACTTTTATAATAAAAATGTATTTTTCACGAAAAAAACCTTGTTATCACGATCTTAGCAACATATGTTTACTCTTATACATTTACAATCGACCTATAAACTCTCGGTTTCTCAATATGTACATTACTTCAAGAGAGTTTACCAGAAAAACAGAGATAGCAGTTTCTAAACGTTTCAACAGTTTCTTCCATATTAGTACTTGATATATACAAAGAGAAGAGAGAAACATCCAAAAATAATGCGTGTGTGTGTGTGTGCGCGCGCGAGAGAGAGAGAGAGAGTAGGGAAAATGAAGAAATAACCAGTTATTTTATAACTGAGTGAGGAACATTATAGAAGTCATAAAAAATTACCTGCAAATCCAAAACATTGTAAGCATTCCCTGAACCATCACAGACCCAAGGCAAGTCTGGAGCACACCTCAAATAGCCATCTACTATAAACAGGTACTGGTATTCACCTCGTGGGAGTGTCTTCACGACAAAGAAACCATTACCTGTATCCTGCAAAATCTCTCTAAAGAGAGGTACATTTTTCGTATCAAATCGTCACGATGCCCGAAAAATAAAAAAAAATAAAAAAGCAAATGAAATAAGATAAAGAACTTGGAACGTGAATTTGACCACTTCTTTAATCTCAAGTACCTGGTTTCCCAGTTGTCCCATGATCCAGTTACAGCCACTTGATTGCCATCGCGATTCCAAGAGAGCTTCACCCGAGTCAAGTTTTCATTGGATACAACATGATTAGGCATTGAATGTTGAAGAAAAGCTGGACTTTGAGCTTGGATCAGCAGGTCAGGCCTTTGCTGGGGTACTACACGGTTCTGAAACATAGAAATTTGAAGTGAATCAGTGAAGCTTTCGAGCATAACAGACATAAGCAATGCCACCAGTACTGATGTTGAAGATAGTGAATAGTGACCATTTTATATAAGAATGGACAGAGAATTTCACAAACACTAATCAAGATGAATTCAAGAAATAGCAGACAAGAAAAACGAGAAGAAAAACACGGATTTGATGAACTTTCTTCTTTTCCTTCTTAGATTCTAACCACTAAGTATTATTCAGAATTTCCACATGTAAAATACCATGCCTACTCTAGAATTCTCTTGAATGAGAAAACTAAGAAAATTCGGCCGAAACATCGGAACAACAAACGGATTCTTCATTCTTGGTCTCATCCAATAAAAGATCATCAAAAGATAAAAACAGCACAAAACCACAAACTGAGTTATAAGCTGCAAATTGGTAAAAGATGAAGCAGTAATATTAATTTCAACCCTAAAAGTAAAAGCATAGACAGACAGACAAAGGGAGGGTATGTTTAAAAAAAAAATTAAATAAAAACAAAAGAAGGAACTCACATGGTGAGGAGTGAACAAGGGATATGGCTGGAACCCTCCTTGACTTGGTGTAGATGAGCCAGCCATGGCCATGGATTCTGAATACGCCCCATCTGGTTCAGATTCTACACACCCATCATAATTATCTTCAAAGTTTTTAGTTCCAGATGGACCTTCTCCATCTTTTCCACCTCTAGCATTACCCATTACTGAAAAAGTGAAAACAAAATATGCTATGAATCATTTCAATCAAGGTAAAACAAAATCATCAGTAACTGAAAAATCAAGACACCAAAAAACCCACTAAACAGAAAAAAGCAGAGAACCATTTAACTTGGGATTTTATTTTTGTTTTCAGTTTTATTTTCCCCTTTTCCCCTAAAAGGAGGTAACTTGAATTTGATGACATACCCATGTGAATACACAAATTGGGAAAACACAAGAAACCCAACAAGAGATTGGCCAAAGGGAGTGTATAAGCATTGTTTTCCCAGCTTTTACAACCTTTCACTAGAGAATGACCAAATGGAAAGTGCAATTTGTTCTCTCCCTCTCCCTCTCCCTCTCTCTCTCTCTCTCTCTCTCTCTCTCTCTCTCTCTCTCTCTCAAATTGTTGTGTTACAAAGGGACTCTCTCTCTCTCTCTCTCTCTCTCTCTCAAATTGTTGTGTTACAAAGGGAACTGCATAATGAACGGGGAATTGATTCTCCAATGAATTTGGAAGATCCCTCTATGGACTAATAATGTTGCTTTTCAATGTTTGTGTCAGCAAAAACTCTCTGTTCCCTTTTACCATGTAACTCTACCAATCATAGCCTGCCACTTAACTGCAATATAAGGTACTCAATCACACTGAAATTACTTAAATAGCCTTTTCTATAAGACAAGTTGAAGCCGCCCAAGGGCCAGAACCCACCTTGAGAAATAAAAACTATAAAAGCACTCGCTAAAAAGCAAAAGCCAGCAAGTTGAGCCTTCCTTTTTTTTTTTTTTTCCGAGCTTTGTTTCTTAACATGCTCTCCCTAATTCTCTGTCTGACGCTGACCTTACATTTTTGGTAGAAAAAACCAATTCATAGGGAAATATACAAGTAGAATTCTTGTAGTATGTTAGGGGTATTGGAAACATAATTATAATACTACAATTTATGAAAGGAACAACAATTTAAAGTAATCGTTGCTAAATGGTGACAATTTTAATTTTCAAGGGAATTATATTGAAAAGTAATATGTTGATGATTCATGCTTTTGAACGTTAGATGATATCCAATTTGTAAATGTATATATGCTTAAATAGTATGTGAGAATGACTAAATCTGATGAAAAAAAAAATAACGGATTGAAGGTGGGCAACAAATAGATTATTATTCTTTTTTTTATTTTGTACTCCACTACAGAATTCCCATTTAATGTTACTAAGGTGGCGTCATGTAATAACAAATATATTAAAGATTTATCATGCACTAATACACCTATAAGACATGCCCTATATATATGCACATATGTTCAAATACACATATACACAAATATACACACTGTGTACACTTGGATACACTTGTATATACCTGTGTTTATGTCCTTGTGGTATGTAGGTGCACCGTGCATGAATTTGCATATGATCACATGATGAGCTATAGTGCGCCGGAAGTTGAAGTTAAAGGGGAAAAATGACTTACCTTAATCATTAATTAATCAGACTTTCTCTTATCATCCAGTGCCTTCTAAACTACACTCCGGGTAATAATATTCTTGCTTGGCAACGTACTCCTGCTCTGTACACTAAACCAGGAGATTTCACCTGTGAAGCCGACCTAAATTACAACCAAAAAAAAAAAAACATGAAAAAGAAGAAGAAAATATATAATAAGTGAGCAATCCTAATTAAACTAATAAATTCTTCTTTTAAAAAAAACGTGATGTAAATTAGGTATGTTTTTGAATTAGGAAAAATAAATTTGAACTTGGGAATCTCCACGTTGAGAATAAAAGTAAATGTGATTATCACATTATATCGGGACCAATCTCAATGTATTATCAAGCCCATTATTCAATACCCCTTCTATTATTTATATGTTCAATTACTTATCAAATTTATGTGCCTTTGTCTCTTAAATTCTTTTTGAAGGTGGTGAAAGCTCCTCTTTCCACCAGTCTAGCTGCAAAATTTTGTGTTTTATATACAGACAAAATACGATCTCTAAGGAGGTGTTGATAATTTAATGCTTTAAAGCATCATATATGATAATGTAACATTCTATCATCAACTTGTAAGGAATCTCAAGTTTTGCTTTTTTTATTACTACTGTTAGGCCTCCATGATCAACTCCATAATTTCCATAGCTGGAGGAAAGGCACTTCAAGCCTATGTTTGTCCTAATAAAGTTCAGGTGCCTAATACATGTGACTTTTGATTTATCAAAGAGAATATTGTGCCCACTATATACATAATGCTCTATATATTTGAGCACTTTTTTTTTTTGTTCGAATTACTCCATAGACAAGTAAGTAACTATATGCAAGAGATTAATATTTGTGATGCCGTGAAAGTAAAATAATATATAAGAGAATGGAGAGGAACTGGGGTATCTCTTTTTATTTTCATTCAATCAATCTCTTTTTATTCATCCAATCAATAAAAAAAAAGGGCTAAAAGTCATGGAAGATGCTATAGCTAATGATAGGCTTATACAATTTTCCTCCTTTTGGGTCTGTTTGGGTCTTTGAAAAAAAATCACAACTGTGGGAATCTCTTGAGAGTGATTTTTCCCCTCAAGAATCCTTCCCGAAGAAAGTAAAAATTGACCAAACAGAAAGCAGAATTTAGTGTATGTCTAGAGAGAGAGAGAGAGGGATGATATCTTTTCATATAAATAACGTAGTTAAAAATTTATATTCTTTTGTTTTTTGGAAACAAAAATTTATATTCATATATTACATTGTTATTCATTTAATATGTGTTATTTTTATTTAGGCAGGTAGTTAAGTGTCGGCATCACTTAATAGGTGGATATGTGACAAGGAAGGGAATCTGCCTATAGGCCTATGGAAAAGGAAATGAAAAATATATGGAGTATGGACCCAATTACAAGAAACTAATGTGTAAGTCTACCTTGGAAGTTGTAAATTGCTTAATTTTCAACTAACACACGTAATAAGACAATAGAATATTTGCAATTAATTGACTTGAGCAATGAAAGGAATTAGCTATTAAAATTTGGTATGTATATTTAGCACCAAAAAAAAAAAACACTTTGATAAAATATGGGTAGAGATTACCTGCATCTTAAGGGATTTCTTAATTAAGATGATAAATATATAATTTAGATCAACATATACATATACACACACATACAAATGGAATCCAAATAGAGTAAGACACCTCATAAATTGATAAAGTACTCGACGTTTCATAACGAAAATAAGTGTTCAAACTCCCAAAATAGATCATATCTGTAAAAGAAGGATATAAACCACGTAATCAAGGAAGCACTTAAACCCCCGTAAAGGCCAAGCAAAGATCGAAGTAGTTTCGTAACCAACTTCAAGAAGCAAGTGTCTATTAGTATTATTATTGTTATTTTTTTTTATTAAATAGATATCAGATATAGAGATAAGAAATATATTACAATATAGCTAGATTAGGAAGTAATACTCATGACAAACAATTTGGAAAAAAAAAAAATAGAGAGTAAGCAAATATATAATACACTGTCCAAAATTGTCATCGAAATGTATAGGCTAGAAAATTTTAATTATTTCCTAGTGATGCTAGAAATTTTGTGGTTTTAATAGGGTAATAATAACTCTTCTTTAATTGATCACTACCTAAGGACTAAGGTGAGCAACTAGTTTCTACTTTCTAGTAAATATCGATGTGTCGTTTTGAATTGTATTGTGAACAAGTCCCATGTTAGATATATTCCTTGATCAATAATATTATTGTTGATATTCTAAGGTTGGTAAAGTTCAAAGGGAATATTTTGTTGTCTGCCTAGCTTCTATATTTAGTTCACTGTCCATAATGTTGAGCATGAGCATTGAGTTTATTCGATTTCACTCCCGAAAAGGAACGACATACAAGAAATATGATTTCTAATCAGCAATCACCAAAAAAAAAAAAAAAAAAAGATTCCATGGCCTATTTCAACGGTGTCAATTTGATTTTACTTTTTAACCTTAGTGGGTAAAAGAATCAATAACATTTTAACTACTAGTGATAGTACTAAGCTACACTGGCCACAAGCATATATATATATATATATATGCTCATATATATATGGTTCTCAATCTAATAAATATTTTTTTAAAAAATTTATCCATAAGTATTTCTTTTTTAGCGGTTGGATCATAATCTAATGGCTACTATAATTTGGATAGTTAGAAAAAATAATAATAAAAATAAATATTCATTATTTAATAATTCTCTCTCTCCAATTTTTATCATAAAAAGACGTGCGTAATGAATTTTAATTGGGAAAAATAATTTAGAGGTAAAAAAAAATATAATACTTATTGGATTGGTGCCCAGTGTATATTATATATTATATTATACATATGGTTACCAATCTAATAGTATTTTTTTTACCTATGTATAGGTATTTTTTTAACCGTTGGATTATCATTTAACGATTATTCAAGGATTATAATGATGTTCATGAAAAAACATGTATTATTAATATTATTTCTTTCACATCTTACCATAAAAAGACGTACATGATAAATTTTAATTGGCCAAATGATACTCATACTTATGTATAAATAAAAGAATAAAAAAAAATATATATATATATATATGTGTGTGTGTAAGACTTCAAGGAGACCGTTGATCAACTAATAGGAAAAATGAGATTACGCAGTTAATGCGACATGCAATAAAGCGAAATGCGAGAGGACAACTGACAACGATAACACAATTAATACTACTAATAATTACAATATATAAGACTTATGCAGCAGGGCGTATGACTAAAGCATATATTTAACGATTCCCTGAATCTATACCTTGAAAAGTTATAAAATTAATTTGGAGAATAAGTCGTCCACCGATAAAAACTACGATCTTGCAAAAGCCAAATTGTGTCTACCTATTTGTCACACACTCATATTATATAAATACATATATATATATTAAAATATACATACATTAGAATATATATGTTGGGATTTCTTGATAAATGAGAGATAGTACTTTAATATTTTGTTCTTCATTTATGTTTATCTAGTGCTAAAAGAAAAAAAAAAATAGCGAAAGTACAACTTAAATCGTAACCCCATATTTGCTCCAAAAAAATAAATAAAAAATTTGTAACCCCATATGAGTTCAGATGAAATGATCAAGCTGTGGAACTCAGACTAAAGAAATGAAAGAGTGATTAATTCCTTTCCATGAATTGTTGGAAGGAATAAGCTGAAATATGAATATATTACCATAATTTAAATTTGTGGACTTTTTTATCCATCATTTTTAGATCTGTGAGAATTTTGTTAATTTGTTTTTGTTTTTACTATTTATATATGGAAACTTGTAGTTTTTGTTTAAATTTGAAATTTCCAACATTCAATTTTGGAAAGAACTAATACTATCATCAAATATCGACTTTTGCAAAATATCTTTTATGATATCAGTCGAAAAGGTCAACTCGCGTGGCGTGAGTGATATGAAAAAACAAATTAAGTGAGTATATCTTTCATTGAATTCTAATTGTATCCATGTGAAATTTTGTGCTTCCTCCTTATTACCAATAAAAAAGCATTAATGATTTCATCGAATATTTATCTGATAATATAATGGATACTTATTGGTAAGCGCAATTTTTGTATTGGCTGGGATACTTATTGGTAAGCGCAATTTTTGTATTGGCTGGGATACTTATTGGTAAGTGCAATTTTTGTATTGGCCGGGACTTTTACTGGTGAGCATTTGTTAATTTTTGAAATTATTTGGTGCGCAATTTTTGATCAAAAATTGCGCTTGTCTATTTTAAATGAAAATATTCTTTTGATTGAAAAACAAAGCCTATATTATTTTAAGTTCATCTATAATAATTTTAAATTAGTTCACTAATTATTTCTACATTAATGTGGTTCGTAATAATGTATTTGGAACCGATAGACAAATTACTAAATTGATCAGCTAGATCCTTTTGACGATGTCGATATTATGTATAAATTAAAGGACCAATGGCAAAGAAATATTCCTCTTCAAGATGTTGTACCATACGATTATAGTTCATATAATTGTGCAAGGAATAAACACAGTAATCATTTACTTACGAGAGAAATAAAACAGAAAAACAAAAAAAAAAACATATATACAAAATTTACCGTACTTCATTCTTAATGCAAAAGTTGTGTCCATTTTCAGCCATCACATATTTCACCATGATAAAGAAGAAATGATACAAAAAAATCTCACATCTCACACACAAGTCGATCAATATATAAGATTGATTCGTGTGCTGCTATTATATGATCAATGTGATTTTCATCAATACAATTAAACCTAACTACATATATATAAGGCCATAATCTACTAGGTATTTTTTTTAGCCATTGGATTAATTATCTAATGGCTATTATGATCTGAGTAGTTATGAAAAAAATTATTAAGTTAAACTGCAAAAAAAAATACGTTAATGTCTGGGTGTTCTACAATTTAAACTTTGAAATTTGGACTCTACAAAATAATCTACAATTTAAACTCTGAAATTTGAACTCTATAAAATAATACCTCATAATTAAGAATTTTTGAAAATTAATACACTGAGTTGACTTTTTGAATAACTTTAATTGATAAAAGAAAATAATATCCTCAAAATTAAGGGGAATAATAAGGAATAACCTACTTTTAATGAAGAATATTCTTATTTTTTTTGTTTCCAAAATTGGTCAAAAAGTCAGTCCATGGTTTTAATTTTCTGAAATTCTTAATCTTAGAGTATTATGTTTTTGCATAGTCCAAATTTTATGGTTTAAATTACATAATACTTGAAATTCAGAGTATTTCTTTGCAATTCATCCAAAATAATAACAATAAATGTACGTTATTTAATGCTCTTTTCTCTCTACTTTTTACCATAAAAAGATGTGCTTGATGAATTTTAATTAAACAAAATAATACCAATAAATAGGTAAAAAAATCCCTACTGAATTGGTGTCCCAATATATAAATACCTACTTGATTATGGCCATATATATATATATATATATATCTAGTAACTTGATAGTCTTGATTAGCAATCGGTATCTAGACCTATTGCGTTAGGATACTTTAGTACTTGAGATTAATCCCTTTTCATATTGCGAACAATAACTCGGGCAAATATTTAGTGTACAATTAATTAGCTAGTTCATTAAGTAATTATAATTAAAGCTTGGCGTGACTTTATAAAATTCAAAGCCATGAGATCAGGTCTCACTTTTCGTTAGAGTTAGGAGAAGTGCACCGATATGAAAGAGAAGATTATATATAACTTGGCATTATTAAATTAATCCACCAATAAAAACAAAATAACTCGGAGAAATCAAAACTTATTGTATGTATTAGTTTGACTGATGAAACCCATGCCATGCCAAATCCGTCAATATCTGTCGACAAAAACATTGGCAATATTCTTGCCTTTAGGGATTAGTAGGGTTTACGGAGAACCACAGCTTAGTCACCAATTGACTATGCATGCGTGGAACAGAAAGCCATTAATGCAATATTGACCAATATTTTTCACCCTTAGTGCATATTGTATATGTCACTACTCTATAATATATTCATATACGTACGTATGTGTACATACAACATATACACATATGGCCTCTCCTATTTCTTATGATATATGCCCTCTAACATTAAAAAAGAAAAAATAGCATCTACTATATGAATATTCTGCCAAAATGATCAGTCAAAGCGATATTTGATATTTAAAATCGTACTATTGATCATTTACCTGTTGCAATGACATCTTTTTTTATACCTTTTTTCCCCCCAGAACGGTGGAATCTGTAATTCTTGGGTGTACTAAATTCAACATATATGATTATATGGTATAATATTGTTTGTCTGTATATGTATGTCTATATATGTGCATAGATTAATTGGTTATTTATAGAAAAAAAATAAATAAGTAAAAGATGAAGGCAATTTTCTTTCATCCCCTACCCATTCCCAGGTTGTGAAGGTAGGGTTCAATAATAGATATTCAGATTCAGTACTGTTTCGACATTTTACCAACTAAGTTGTTGCCTTTTTATTTGTTTTCATATATAACTTGCTTATTGCATGGACTACAACATTATTCCATTGGATAAATAAAATAAGTAAGATACTTTTAACTATAATTCATTTCCCTACCCTTTCCAATCACTGAAGGCAAGGTTCAATATTAATAGATATTTAGATTCAGTGTTTTGAGACACTACCCTAATTCAGCTAATTAACTGACATTTTATTTTATTTTTGTCTATATAACTCGATCGCTTATGTGAGAGGATCAAATTTTGATATATTTGGTCTATATATTTGCTAATTAATTGCTAATCAATAATTAACATATTTCTGGATTCTAGACTTTATAATTAATAAAAGTGTAATGTGCTCCTTGATGTTGGCATCTTATTGCTATATTAATTGACTTAATTATAACGATCTTAGGTAGGAAGAAGAGACAAGTAGTTGATAGTAAAATTCCCAATTGCAAACAAAAAATTAAGTTAATTTTGTTATAGGAGGAAAAAACTGGAAAACGTTATTATTACAAAACTCATAGCAAAAGTATAATTTTTAGCACCAAGTACAAAGCAATTAAATAGAGAAGGATCAACTTTTTTTAACAAGTAATATTTGTAATTACGATGAAACAGTCATCAACATTTAGGTATGGTCCCCGCCAACATTCCTTAAATTACACTCCCAAAGGCCAAAACAACAAATGGCTAGCTGATCCGATTGTTTTCCATCTGGAATATTGTTCCCTTTCTCGAGGCCAAGTTAAGTTACACTTGTCCAAACGCTATAATTTAGCATATTTTTATCATATTAATCAAGTTAATTAACAATATTTAAGCTTGTTCCCAATGCATTGTAGCCAAAAACCGGAGCAATGATCCAGTTGGGATTTTATGGGACACCTGCTTTTTATACTACCAAACGCAAATGGGCGACATGTGGCAACATCTTCGTGATCACCATTTGCTATTTCCTAGTAGCTAGTGTCGAGTTTGATTAATTATTTACATGTGTTACATGAGGATTTGAACGTTTTTTTCCTGATTCTATGTTCACACCCAATTTTTCTTCATTTTTCTTTCCTTTTTCTATTAGTTTGAATTTTTCTTTCCTAAAATAAAAGTAACATTGTATAAAATACAACACTCTATTTTTTATTGTAAAATCTTTTACACTGTATTGTCTCATTATTTGACATATTTTTTATTATAAAATTTTTTACACTGTATTGTCTCATTGCTTGATATGTGATATTCTATTAACTTATCTGATAATTTAGTACATAACAAAACACTAATATCAAGCCATGATGTTGGTGGCTTGAAGCTTTCGGGTAATTTTTTGGTGGAGAATGCGGAGCTCTGAGCTGTCAAAGACTACAATTACAACCTATGGTTGATGTTATGCTTTAATTAAAGGTTGTTCGGAGCTTGTTGGATATATATCTTCTTTCTTCAGATGTTAAAGCCTTGATGTGTAGTCTTAATTGTGCTCCGTGCCATTTTATCTCTCGTAATTGGAAAAAAGTAGCCCACATTTTAGTGAATTATATGCTTTTAATTTTCCTGGTGATAAATTCTGGCCCTTTATTTACTTCGTTCAATGTGATTGGGAATTTGATGAAGTAAAGTAATTTGTTGAGTAGTGATCGTTGGCAAATCTTCGTTCACTGTGATTGGCAATTTGATGAATTACAGTATTTTGTTGAGTAGTGATCATTGACAATTCTAGTATTCATAAGTTGTATTAATAGTGGTCTGTGTCATTTTACCTATTGGAATAAAGTAGTCCACATTTTAGTGAATTCTACTTCTAGTTTTCCTAGTGATATGTACTCGTAGATTTTAGCCCTTAATTTGTTTTACTTCATCCTCTGTGATTGGCAACTTGATGAATTAATGTCTCTTATTTCTCGTAAAAAAAAATTAATAAAGAATTAAGCTAAATGAGAAATATTATTTTTGTAAGCCTCAGTAAGAACTAATTTATTCTGAAAGAAGAATGAAAATAAAACAAAACAAAGGACCAGTTTAGTATTGATGTTTTGTGATGCAGATGTGTTATAGCTCTGTTGTAGTTGTGTTATGAGTAAGAAATACTTGTAAGAAAAAAAGTCTAGACATTTGATAAATTTATTCACAAAACTACTATGTTGTTTAAGAGCAACATCTAGTATTTGGTAAACTAGCTATAAATTATACTATAGATTATGTGTGCTGTAGAATGTTATTTTTGATAATTTATATCATGGTAGTAGAATTAGATTTGAAAAACAATCGTTACTATGCTTCTCAAATTTTGTTTAAAATAGCAGTTACATAGCAACTTTTAAAATTTGCTGACAATAAATAGTGACTTGCCAAACATCTCTAT